>JAPSGF010000033.1:1396082-1602700 GCA_035772895.1 Perdix hodgsoniae
TTCCTTCCTTCTTTCTTCCTTTTCCTTCCTTCTTTCTTCCTTTTCCTAGTCCAGTTAATATCTGTAGTATTCTCTTGCACCCATTATAGCCCAAGAGCTGAGTATCAGCACTCTACAAGGTAGTATTTGTCAGAAGCCTAGTCTTTGTATGTTTTCCTGTTTTTCCTAGGTATCAAGAGCCTTATGGAATTCCTCCATTTCCTGTTACTCCTTTTCCAATGAACAACTGTTTACCTCAGGAATACTCCGTCTTTCAGAAGATGGTGAGTTTGTGATAGAAGTTAAAAATACATGAAATTACTAATGAAGTTGAAGGTACTCTTGCAAACAGGTGCTTATTGGTGACTCAAAACTTGGCTTAGGCTGCTAAATTTCACCCTGTTAGGTCTATTTATCACTTCAGGTGTCTGTCAAACCAGACTATTTTCTTTCTGCAGGAATGTACTATAGGTATAAGTTAGGGAGGTTAAAAAAAAGTAATTTGACAGTAGAAACTCTACTGTGTTTCAAATCAAATCACCTAAGTGAGATAAGCTAACATAGTAAAATTACAGCCACACAAGCAATAAGTTCTTCATATACAGCTGTTTCAGTAAGGGAGCCTCTTAGCTCTTCTACTCACTTCAAATATGCCTAGCAGAAATTTGAAATTTAGTTCAGTCCTAAAATCAAACATAATGCTTCCACAGCAAACCACCGCTGCCAATATGAGAAACAAGTTACGGCAACAGCAGTTTGATTTTCCAGCCTGAAACACTGCATGTCTCTGTAGTTCTGATTATTTATACTCATTGCAGTAAAATGATGAGAACCCATATTCCCTTCTGTGAGACTTGTGTATTTTCTTGTCCTGACCTCTTTGAGATACTGCATATGGCAAGTCATCTTATGGGTAAAACCCTACTCATCAAATGTGTTGGGGAACTTCTGAGTCTAATGAGTGTGACTGGTTAGGATGAAGGAAACCAAGCATTAAACGTGAGATACTGACTGTGGACAGTCCTGCTGCCACCCAGTTGGAGTGGGGAATAGTCCAGCCCTTTGTAGCTGTAGAATGAGTGAAATCTGAATAGACTGCTTCTACTAGCTGCAATCTGGGCAGGAAAACACACCTATCTAGTAGTGACCTGCCTCCTCTCTTCCCAGGCTCTGCCCTCAGAAGATCTGGTGCTTGCACAAACCTTCCTTCCACTGTGTTTGGATGCTTTTTGAGGATACTGTGTCCCTCACTTGCTCACTGTCAAACACATTTTACAGTAACAGTGCAGTATGCAAATGCTGAGACCAAATCCTTAAATGTTCGCACACCTGCACGCAGCACTAACTCCATCCCGTTTTCTGCTTGCTAGAAAAGACACTCCTGCAGCAGAAGCAGAGGTTGCTTGTTTCAGCTTCAGCAGGAAGCTGTTCACACATATGCCTTCACACGTTTAGATCACCTTTATGTTGGTTATCCAGATATGTTACTTCAGAGGCTTTCTTTTGAACACGAAGACATAATTCAGTGCTTCTCACACCTTTTCTGGTTACTGCCAGTCAGTAGAAAGCTGCTCTTTCCCCATTACTTTTGGAACTGAATTCCTTATTTGGACAGTGCATTTTACACACATTGCTCAATAAGTAAAACCTCCTATTTATTTCCATGGAAATTATAACAAATACAAAGAGTACAACAGCACTATTTGATAGAGCTAATTCTCAGCTACAAAACATGGTCACCAATATTACCTCTGCATTTTGTAACAGAATACTGATTGGAAGGTTCTTTACTGTCATACCTCCAACATCCAACTCTGATATTGTGGGCCAACATATTAAATTAGGAAGCATTACTTACAGAGCAGCCCTCGTATATGAGAGAGACTTGTGGAACTTGAGGAAATGCAGGAAGAAGCTGGGCACTTACTGCGGTGTTCTAAGTGCTTTGATTCCCTGTAGCTTGTTGAAACTTGTTCCAAGTAACTTTAAGATTAGTTAAACCCAACTGAAAAAAAAAAAAAATGCAGCTGTGCATGTCTTTATATTAACAATAGGCACTGTAGTTAGAAATGTTTATAAAAGTACATAAAAGAAATGAAAGGAATGCTATGTTTGATTACCATTCACAAATTCTTAGCAAGCAGTTTAAACTTAAATCAGATTACATAAGTGTTCCATAACAGATTGTCTACCTTTTCCTACTCCAGTAGGTGATTTAATAAAATAATAAGCTTTACTTTTAAACCTTTCTATTTTATACAACTTTGCTATCAATATTTTCAGGGTAAAAGCTGTAATGCATGCGAAATAAAACTCTTAACTCTTAAAGTTTCTCTTAACGATATTAACAAGTCAAGTTTGTATTTCTCTAGATGAACCATTTTTTAGAACAGCAGTACACAGTTCACAGTCCAGTGGGTCAGCAATTTCCTTACTACCAGATGACTCTGCCACTGCCTTCAAGCTTATCCGTTCCTCCCTATCAGAATCAAGCTGCAAATTTTAACTCTGGACAGAGTTCTTTTGAGTTGGCTATGCCACATTCAAGTGATGGAAAAGTGTACCACGTGGATGAAAGCACATCTAAAAGAAAGAGAGAACAGCAAAGTTGTGACAGCGACACCAGTACTGAAGATGACAGAATGAGACAAAGAGATCATGACCAAAAACACAATAAGTGCAAAGCCAAGAAAAAAAGGCATTAATACTGTAAAACTGGATTCTTTTTACTTACATTTTCTATTTTTATTTAAGAGAAATTCACTCATTGTTGCACTTTATTACAAAAGGAATGTACAAGATTCATATTAATTTTGAAATACATTGTGCAAAAATTATACTGATACTTTATTTAACCTCAACCAAGTAAAAAAAAAAAAGTATTTTAAGGTATAGGTAATATTTAAAAAGATACAGTTTTCCTATGGAAGGAGAATGTCGGTAATTATGCTTCTGTTTTCCAAGAATTACAAAAGTCTATTATTTTGCTAATTTAGACACTGTGAAAATGTGTAGTTTGAGCCACTCATAAAGGATATGTATCAGTTCCATGACTTCTGGAACTTACTATTGTGACTGCTTTAAGAATTCTCTGGAGCTGCTGAAGAACTGAGCGGACTAGAAATTCTAAGCGCCGTATTCAAGTTTTGCTCATTGCTGAAGTATCACTACCTACAACTTTTTACTGATCTATCTTTGCTCTTATGTTCCATTAGGATCACTGTGTACACTTATTGTAACTTTTCTTTTTTCTAGTAGTAAATGCAAGGTAAAAAAAGAAAAAAAAAAAGGCATTTGCACTAACTACATGGCTTATGTACTGTATCAGTTCTCAAAGTGATGTACTTTATGGTTATGATATGCTCTGACTAGAACTGCATACACTGTGGATCTTTCAATATACTTACTGTGGATCTTTCGATAAACTTACTCTCCAGTGCTCTATTTGCTTATTTGAGACTCCAGTCGTTAGTTATAACAAATGGATGAAAAATAACTGAGCTTATGGCCACCAGGATGATCCGAGGGCTGGAGCACCTCCCCTATGAAGACAGGCTGAGGAAGCTGGGCTTGTTCTGCCTGAAGAAAAGAAGGCTACGAGGAGACCTCACTGCAGCCTTTCAGTACCTAAAGGGAGCCTGCAAACAGAAGCGGACCCAGCTCTTTACAAGGATAGATAATGGTGGGACTGGGAGAAATGGTTTCAAATTGAGGGAGGGAAGACTTAGGTTGGTTCTGTACAAAGAGAGTGGTGAGATGCTGGAACAGGCTGCTCAGAGAGGTTGTGGATGCCGCATCCCTGGAGGCGTTCAAGGCCAGGTTGGACAGGGCCCCGGGCAGCCTGGTCTAGTATTAGGTATGAAGGTTGGTGGCCCTGCATGTGGCAGGGGGGTTGGAACTTGATGATCCTTAAGGTACCTTCCAACTCAAGCCATTCTAGGATGCTACGATTCTTAAGAGATTACTGCTATAGCACCATGATATGGCAGCCTTAAAATGTCACTAGCAACTGAATTTAACTCTTTCTAGAAGAAACTTCTATGTAGAACTTACAAGTTCAAGCTTTAGATTTATACCGCATGTTTTGAGAAGCTTGTTAAGTGTCCAACCACTTTTGCCTCCTCCCACACCTGCACCTTCATCTTTCTTTCCCCCACCGGTAACTAGGATTAAGCTATGCAGGTGTGATCTCACATCTGCTGCAAGATAGCGATGACATAATACCGGCAGGCCTCTGATTTCAAAAGCTGACACAATAATGGAAAACCTTCACAAGTAAAATACACCAGATTGCTTTACAGAAGCAGAAATCGCACGCAGAGCGTCGCCGCAGCGTTGCGGGTCCCCCGACGGGAAGCACTCCGCCACCAGGACTGCTGAGAGACCCGGGGGAGGCGGAGACAGTACCGCCCTCCCACGCACGGGCGTCTCGCGGCCCGTGGCAGCCATGGCCGGCTTCTACGAGCGGCTGAGCCCCGCCGGCGGCAAGGTAAAGCCGCAAGGGGTGAGAGGGAAGGAGGAGGCGTTGTGAGGTGCCCTGGAGGGCTGGGTAGGGCGGGTGGGTCCGCCGCGGGGGGAGCTGTAGTGGAGGGCGGCCGGGGACATGATTTTTCCAGCAGGGGCAAGCGTGTTCTTCTTGTGTGCTTATTTCTTGGGTTACCATTTTATCATTTTGAGGTCTGTTTTTTATTTTATTTTATTTTATTTATTTTATTTTATTTTTCTACTGAAAGTACGAGACAATTTTTTGGGAAAAAAAAAAATACAGTATGTTAGGGCACCAGCGACATCTGATAGGTGGTTTTTTTACACCACCTACCGAATAGAACAGTAACTGCATCTCTTGTTAGCGACTGGTTTTTTAGGCTGATGCTGAAGTCTTTAGCAACAGGAATCACACTCTGGGGCTGCTGGAGTCCTGCCTGGCACGTATACGGGTTTCTCAAGAGGTGAGGGAGAGCCCATAGGTGTTTTCCTCCCACACGTGTTTCCCTACATCTACAGTGAGGTAGGAGGTGGGCAGCAATCTGCACAGTGCACTTAGAAGTACTCCATCCCTTATGGCCTGAAAGGAGGTTGCTGCTCTTCAGGTATTAGCAGGTGATCGCTTCCAATAGCCAGGTTTTCAATAAGGGGGGAATCCACAAGCTTTTAGCTGTCAGAATTGTGCATCTTGGACATGCTTTCCTGTTGGTGTAGTACTCCATAGTGTACATAAACAGTACGAAATCAAACTAAGGTGGTGGTTAATTATTCTCTCACAGCATGGTAAGTCCATACATCTGTCATTTGTTGTGTCGTGTGTGGGAAAAAATGTATAATTATTATAGCTTGCAATTAAATATCTCCTGAAAACAATTCAATATCTCCTGACAAGGATTAAAGAATAAAATGAAAAAAATATATATTTAGTATTTCAAGTGACATTAATAACTTTTCCCTTTTTTATCACTTTTCTTTCTAATCTTTTATTTTTTAATAACAGAAATGCAGTCCTGAAGAAAATGTTTCTTGCTTCAGTAAATTAACGTATTCCTGGTTTAGCAGGTAAGAATTCAATAAATAGCTTGTTGATTTTTACTGATGCTCTCTCAGTAAGAGGGTGCACACATTCCACACCATCATTCAGGCTGGATCTGTAGCCTGAACCCAAGATTGCTGTTTTCTTGTTGTATAAAAATCAAAGTTTACAATTTTTAAGGATCATATTCAACTATTTTATAGAATACTGTTGCATGTATATATAGTATATTTAATGTATAAAGTTAATACTTATGTTATTTAGTATCTATTTAAAACATGATTGTCTGATAGTTGGAATCGGTGTTCTTTTAACAACAGAAACTACTTTTAGACAGGATTTTAACAGCCAAATTAGGCTTTCCTTTTTGATTTGTTACTTTCATTTTGTAAAAAATTGGTAATAGACATACATACATACATACATACATACAGACATACATAAATAAATAAAGGTTTTCTTTGTGGTCTATTTGCTAGATCTCCGGGAACAAATATTTAGTAGTTCATTTTAGTGCATTTATGAAGTAGCTAATGTCAGAGTTGTTTTCCTCTCTCTTGCATGTTAGGCCAAATGCCATAACCCTTGAACACTTGTTAAAAAAAAACAGTAGAGTGCCTCTGCTTCTTAGAAATTATTTCATTCAAAAATAGGAACTGAAAGTTCAGCTGTATCAAGCCATACAGCTTCCTGTCACTTAATGTTTTAGGTAGTAGTTGAAACAATCTCATGTGTTACATCTTGTGACTATTTGTAACATTTTTTGTATTCCTTTTAAATCATTTGATTCACACCCATGTAAAGACTGTAATTGAGAGAAGAAAAAAAAAGTATCATAACTATTTCTTGCTTTATTCAATATTTTTAGTTTAAACAAAAGCTGAAAATGGTATCTGTACTTTATAAGTTGAGACTGAAAGAATCAGACTGTATAATGCATTGAGTGTAACTCCAACAGGGCCAGAGTTTAGGAGTTTAGCTATCATTTTCCGAGTAACCATGCTTTTTATCAGTCACAGAATCATTAAGGTTGGAAAAATACCTGTAAGATCATCTAGTCCAACTATCAACCTACCACCAATATTGCCTGCTAAATCATATCTGTAAATACCACATCTACATGTTGCTTTAAAGCCTCAAGGGACAGGGACAGCCTCCACCACCTCCCTGTGCAGCCCATTCCAGCTTGACCGCTCTTTCTGAGAAGACATTTTTCCTCATACCCAGCCTGAACCTCCTCTGGTGCAAGTTGAAGCCTTTACCCCATCACTGGTAACGTGGAAGAAGAGGCTAACCCTCACCTTGCTACAATCTCCTTTCAGGTCACTGTAGAGAGCAATAATGTCTCCCTTGTGCCACTTCTGGACTAAATAATTCCAATTTGCTCAGCTGCTCCCCATAAGACTTGAGCTCCAGACCACTCATCATTGCCCTTCTCTGGACATGCTCCTGGGCTTTGATGTCTTTTTTTGTAGTGAAGAGCCCAAAACTGAACACAGTACTCGGGGTGCGGCCTCACCAGAGCTGAGTACAGATCACCTCCTTGCTCCTGCTGGCTGCATTATTTCTGATGCAAGCCAGAATGCCATTGGCCTTCTTGATCACCTCAGCACACTGGTGACATACACTCAGCCAGCTGTCAACAAGTACCCCCAAATCCTTTTCCTCCTCGTAAGCTTCCAGCCACTCTGCCCCAAGCCTGTAGCATTGCCTGAGGTGTTTGTGGCTGAAGTGCAAGACCCAGCACTTGGTCATGGTGGTCATCCTATTGGCCTCAGCTCAGCTATCCAGCCTGTCCAGATCTTTCTGTAGGGCCTTCCTCCTCCCATGTGGATCGACTCTTCCTCCCAACTTGGTGCCACCTACAAACTTACTGAGGGTGCACTCAATTCCCTCATCCAGATTGCTTGTAAAGATATTAAACAAGACTAGCCCAGGTACCAAGCCCTGAGGAACACCTGATAACTGGACACCAGCTGGATTTAACTCTTTTCACACCGTTCACCAGTTCTTGCATTCTATATATGTGAAAGTATGTAGTATACTGAGTGCAACATATTCAAATGGTATTTGGTCATTATGTCACAGTGTTAACCAAGGTGTTGAAGCAGAGATATCTTCTGTGGTTTTTAACCACTTGTACAATGGTTAACAAAAGGAGAGATGTAGGGAAATATGATTTCAGTTCTGATCAGTTAGGATGTGCTTCACTGTGAAGTAATTAATGGGATGCACTCAAATTAATAGTGTAAATGTTAGGTATGGTCATTTTTCCTAAACAGAAGCAAACACGAGCAATAAATTGTTAAGTATAAACTTGTATCTCACTCAGGGGGACATGTGGGGATAGTGAAGACCACTCCCACTAGAATTTTGTTTCCAAAGTCTTTCTGAATCTTATTTTCCATCCTTTGCAACATGATGCAGTCTGATGATTAATTGATTTATTAAAAAGGGGTATTTAATTTCCAGTTGTAAAAGTAACTGGGTAGTGATGCTACACAAGTTTATTCATTAAATACTGTATTTTCATGTGGAAATATGTGAGATCAGAAATACAGAGAGACTTTGAAAGTAGAAAGTTTCCTCAGAGTTTGTTGTTCATATGTGACAGTGTGTTTGGGCTCTTCATATGTCAGGTTGATTACAGTTCTCAGAATTACATCTATTATTTTGAATATAGATTGTACTTAGATACCCTAAATGATATCATTAAATTTTGAATTACTGTTTTGGATTGCTTAGTTTGCTGTATTTCATGCTGTCTAAATTCATTCCTTTTTTTCAGACTAATATCTATAGGCTATAAAAAGCCTCTGGAAAGAGATGACCTGTTTGAACTGAATGAAAGTGATTCACCGTACAATGTGGGTCCTAACTTTGAGAAGCAATGGAGAAAAGAAATCCAGAAGTCTTCTGCGGGATTGACGGTAGTGAGAATACTGAAAATAAGCAAAATCCTTTTCTAAATTTAAAGAGACTAGAAGCTAGAGATGACTTTTTGAGTTCCTATTTTTTGTGAAGAGACTACTTGCTGTAGATTGCAAAGACCAATCAGTATTCTGATCTGTGATCTCTAATGTGGCAATAGGATTTTTCTTAGTTATACAAATCCAAGCGTATCTCTTACAAAAAAAAATCCAGTTACATTTTAACATGTCAAGTGGTGTGGAAATCACCACAAGTTTTGCTTTGTTGATTAAGCACCATCTATTTTAAATGTTTTAATACTTCCTGGTTTGTCTTTACTTCTTTATGTCTGGTGTTTAGAGAAATCCATTATCGGCGTGTTCACCACTGGATGCTCTGACCCGGAGAACACACAAAGCAAGCTTCAGTTTCCTTTAATTTCATCAATATTGAGTCTTGCAAATATTTTGTTTATTTTGCTTGAGTTTGCCTGTGTGATTTTCATATAAGAACTTGGCATTTTCAGTCTGACTTGTTCTTTTGTTGTTGATGTTAAAATACACTAACTGCTGCACAATGCCAGAATATTCATAGGAGAGAGAGCTTAACCTGTAAATCCAGTAAGAGTGTAACTTTTATTTATGAATTACTGAGAAGAAGGCTGCTCTTACAGTCTGGCTTTACTGCATCTCTTGAGTATTTTTCATTTTTTTCTAGATTTGTTTTTTCTTCTACTGTTGAGATATCCATTGAAGCACTTTTCATTAAGTATTATTTTTAATTCATTAAGGATTATTTTTAATTCTGATATTAATATTATGTTGTTATCAATCTCATCTGTAAAAAATACTCTGTCCTTCATTATTGTGATAATTAAGAGCAGCTAAAGCTTTTTTTTGAGCCAGATTTAATAAAACAAAGTTCATTTCTTACCCCAAAGCAGTTCTTCTATTCTGACTGCTAGAAATGTCCTTCAGAACATAAGTACAATAATGATTTTAAGTGGACACTTGTTTAATAATGTATTTTAGTGGGGCAAAATAATTTCCTAATTCTGTACATATTCTTATAATCTTTCAGGATTCTTATATTGAAAGAATGCTATTTAAGTCAAGAAGTTTCTATAAACCATCTTTGATTTTTCCACTGTGGCAAACATTTAAGTTTTTATTGCTCAAAGTTGCATTTTTAAAAGCTGCAGCTGACATTCTGGCTTTCATGAGTCCACAAATAATGAAGTAAGTTTTTGATGCATTTCACCTTATGTTGAGAGCAATAGTAGAAGTAAAGCTGAAGGCTTACCAATATCAAAGCCAGACAGAACAGTTAGTTGTAATAATCGGGTGGGCTCTTTGCTGGGTTTTGTTTGTTTTTCAGTGATTATCTGTAAATTATCTAATGAAGAAAAGCTCAAAGAGATCAGGAATTTCTTGGTCAAACAGTTGAGACAAAAAGCAGTATATGACTCACTTCCACAGCACTGAAATACAAAATCAGATATTAAATATATGTATATATATATATTTATATATATATATATGTAACTTTTCTGCTTTTTGTCAATATTTTTGGATCTCTATTTTTCAACAAAACATTTAAATATACGTTCATACCTCCAGTTTCAACATTTCAGGGGAAAGTGTGGCAACTCAGCTGTAACGTACATGAGGCAGATGGAAGTCATCTTTAGGTATTTGCTTAGTATAGAGGTGTTAAGAATTTTTCAAAGAAAAATGGTAATGAACAGAAATATTGTTAACCTCCATACTACATCCTGTAGTGTAATTTGTTGTAAGCCGGGATGTTAAGCAAAAGTATTGACCATAAAATCTGTTTGAAGATATTGTGGTTGCTGGTTATTTAAGACAATCTTTTACTAACACCAAAATAAGAATTAATTTTCCTTAAGATTTTTTTCTCTATCTCACTTTGGTGGTTGGTGTTAGCAGCTTTTGTGACTATAAGCATCTAATTAAAATGTCTTTTTTTTTTTTTTTTGCCATTCTTTATTTGTACTGAGTTCTCTGTGAGGTCAGTGGTAGCTGATTAATTTGTAATAGTGTTTGAGAATTGTTTCTAGGGTAACAAATTGGAAAGCACAGATAAGAACTACCATTTTTAATGTGGTTTTCTTCATGACTTTCCACCATACCTGGACTTAAATCCACCATAAATTGACTTAATTAAACCAGTTGCCAGCGTGTTCCTTTACTGAGCGTTGTATTGTCAGATGTTGACTATATGCACAGAATTCTAAAATTATTTTGCTTCCTTTTCAGATCAATGATAACTGTAAGTGAAAATCACGCAAGTTCACATGGGAGTGGATATAGCTATGCTATTGCCCTGTTTTTTGTAGCTCTCTCACAAACTCTCCTGCATCAATTATACCAGCGTAACAACATGCTTACTGCTGTCAAAGTCAAGACTGCCGTTGTTGGCCTGATATACAAGAAGGTAATAAGGTCTTCTGATTTTCTTTCACAACAAAAATTGAAAACAAGCACTCAGTGTGTAAAGATAATGTATTTACCAGTATGATCAGAACCCAAGATATTACAAACTGGTGACAGGCTAACAAATTGACTTTATATTTTGACAATTATTTGTTTAAGAATTTGGAATTTCAGCAGTGTTTCTACTGTATGGCTTTAATGGAATGGCTTGGGTTGGATCATTGAGTTCCAACTCCCCACCACCAACCTCCAGATCTGGTACTAGTCCAGATTGCCCAGGGCCCCATCCAATCTGGCCTTGAACATCTCCAGGGATGGAGCATCCACAGCCTCTCTGGGCAGCCTGTTCCAGCACCTCACCACTCTCGTAGTAAAGAACTTCCCCCTGACATCTGACCTAAACCTTCCCTCCATGAGCTTAAAATTGTTCCCCTTTATCACTGTCTACCCGTGTAAAAAACTGCCCTCCTTTTTTTTTAAACCCGTTTTAAATACTGAAAGGTCTCATTGCAGTCTTCTCTTCTCCAGACTGAACAAGCTCCCTCAGCTTGTCTTCATAGGGGAGGTGCTCCAGCCCTCTGATCATCTTTGTGGCCCTTCTCTGGACCCTCTCCAACAGCTCCACACCTCTTCTCTATGGGGGCCCCAGACCTGGACACATTACTCCAGATGGGGCCCCATGAGGGCAGAGTAGAGATAGACAATCACCTCCCTGTCCCTGATGGCTACCCCTATTTTTTAGAGCCCAGGATACCACTGGCTTTCTGAGCTGCAATAATACTATTGTTTTAGTTAAATACTTTTATTTAATAACGCAATTAAATACTTTTGCCAGCCACCTGTGCAGAGATAATGTTGGGCAGATAATGTAGAAACTGAACTCTTTCTGGTTTTGTTATATTTAGACTGGATATAAGGAAGCAGTTTCTCACAGTGAGGATGGTGAGACACTGGAACAGGCTGCCTAGGGAAATTGTCTGTGCCCCATCACTGGAAATGTTCAGTGTTGGGTTGAACAGGGCTTTGAGCAATCTTATCTAGTGAGAGATGTCAGTGCCCATGGCAGTGGGTTGAACTGGGTGATTTTTAAGCGTCTTAAACAGTTCTAGGATTCTGTGATCATGAGTTAATCTTCCCAAATTTACTGAATGAACTGGGAAAGCATGTTAGGCAGGATGTCCAGTGAAAAAGCAAGGACATATATGATCACTGTTTTTACTATGTAAATTAAAATAACATTAAAGCATTTATTATACTACTAATATATAGCATATGAGATGAAGCTGGTTTCTCAGTGCTGCACCTTTGCTTTATTATGAAGATTGGAATTTATTTATTATGAAGATTGGAATTAGTACTGCAATATTTGACTGTGAAGCAAGAGTCAGGGAAGGCAAGACACAATACAGACGTGAAATAAATACAATCCAGATTTGAAATAAATAACATTTATTTGTCAATTTAAATCTAATTTTTAAATTGTCTCTTAAATTATGTCTTTTTCTCAAATAGATGTAAATTAGTCTTTTGGTACAGACTTCTCAGGTATTTTCTGAACCAGTTTACAATGTTTTGCTTGTTAGCTGCAACTCAGGAAGACAGGAAAATTCATTCTCTCATGTCACATATGAGGGTATGTCAGTGCATCACATCATGAGCAAGGGAATAGTATGAGGCTTCAGCTGGGGTAAATATGTATTCTGGCAAGTTTCCACAGCCACAGGGCAGAGAGTCAACTTGGTTCACTCTTTGAATATAGTCAGTGAACGCCAGATCAGGTTGTGCTTTGCTTCTGGAATGATGCAAAATGATGGTGGAATGAGGTGCTGAGGCACTGTCTTTTTATGTGCAGGAGCTGCAGGTGGCACAGTGGATAAATATGAGGTCCTTAGAGAGGATGTGGGCATGTGTGTGTGGTCTGTCTGTGTATCTGTCCCCAGACATCAGGACATGTAATGTCAGATTGCCACACTGGGATTGTACCTGTGCTTGATATGAAGCTTGCTGTTCTTGGCTCCTACACCTGCCCAAAGTTGAGATCTTCTGAGCTCTCTTTGAGCCGGTGTCCTATTTATTTACTGTTAAGTGTTACAAGTGTGTTTCACTAAGTTCAGTTTTGTTTTACTGTTTGTCATCCTTTGCTTTTATCTTCTCCTGTGAAAATAAACCCATCAAAATTCTTGATTTTTGCAACTTTAACCCTCTGTATTTTCTGGTTGCAGGCCTTAACTTTAGCCAATTCCTCACGACAAAGGTATACAACTGGAGAGATGGTTAACCTGATGTCAGCAGACGCTCAGCAACTCATGGAGCTAATTGTAAACATTAACCTGTTGTGGTCAGCACCTTTTCAGATCATCATGGCTGTCATCTTCCTCTGGAAAGAACTTGGCCCCTCAGTACTAGCTGGTGTAGCTGTGCTTCTTTTGGTCATACCTCTAAATGCGCTTATTGCAGCCAAAGTAAAAACTCTACAGGTGAGACATTTTAATAGGTGTGATAATGAGGAATTTAATTGTCATAATTCAGGAATGAAGAAGAGAGAAAGTGTTAAATTGTTTAATAGTATAGAAATATTGATATGTCAAATTTAAAAACATAACGATAAGCAACCCAAAGCTGCAGATGTGTTTTACTGAGAGAAGGGGAGAGCAACTTTATAAGAACACCACCTATTTGATAGCTAAATTTGAATTTAGATGCACGCCTGACTTTTCATTATACTAAAACAGTACTTTTGTATTAGTAATAATTACTATATGACTCACTGTAGGAAGCAGTTATAGTTTTTTCCATTTGAGTTAATTCTTTTAAATATGGAATTTTATATGAGATGATGGCCCTCTTCCACCTCTATTATTTGGGCTAAGCAGCTCTTTCAAACTTAGCACATTTTCCTGAGGTTATGGGAAATCCTACAGAGGTGCTCCTATTTCTTTTCTGCTTTTCTCATGCTACAGTTCTCTGCATTGGTTTTTACTATGCCTGATGATTTCTGTGAGATCCACTAAGAAAAAGTGTTATAATGCTAAGCGTTGTGTTGTTATCAAGACAAATATCAGTCTCTGTGTTATTTTTGCCTTTGGTAATGCAACTTACAGTGAATACTCTTTTGTGGATCTGTATATTCTTTTGTAAAGTTGTGATACAGACATTGCAGTAAAAGCCCTCACCTCTTTTGCAGTCACAGCCGGTACATTTGCACTTAGGTCTCTACTGTGTTAAGAGAGAAGGAAAAAATATAAAGGACAACAAAATAACTGCTTAAAAGTTTAGAACTTGTATTTGCAAAGACTTGAAGGTGTAGGCTTGTTAATTAGTATTTTATAAATGTTTTCTATAGAACAGACTGTGTAGCACAGGAGTGAGAATAATTTCTTCATTTCTTTGATAGGTTCTTTCAATAACAAGGTATTAATTAGTAATAGAGGAATGGCTTCAAGTTGTACCATGGGAGGTTCAGATATTTCTTCATGGAAAGAGTGATGAGACATCAGAATAGGCTACCCAAGGAGGTGGTGCAGTTGCCATCCTTGGAGGTATTTAAGAGGTATCTGCATATGGTACTTAGGGATGTGATTTATACACAGACTTCGTAGTTAGGTTGCTGGTTGAACTTGATGATTTGATACATTACATATATTGATATTCGTATATTTGTATAGTGACATAATGTATTAATGCTTTGTCTATATTAACATGCATAGCAATTTTGAAGATCAAAATGTATTATCATTCCTGAACACTTGGGAACCAGAAACCTGTTAGGGCATTTCAATACCTAGAGGGAGCCTAGAGGAAAGATTAGGAGAGTTTTTATCAGGGAGTGCAGTGGTAGAACAAGGGGGAATAGTTATAAATTAAAGAGGGAAGATTTAGATTAAACGTTAGAAGGAAATCATTTACTCAGAGGGCTGTGAGGCGCTGGCACAGCTGCCCAGAGAAGCTGTGGTGCCCCATCCCTGAAGGCGCTCAAGGCCAGGTTGGATGGGGCCCTGGACAGCTGAGCTGGTGGGGGCAGCCCTGCCCATGGCAGGAGGCTTGAGACTATGTGGTCTTAAAGGTCTCTGTACTCAAACAAAACCAATCTACTGTACCATGATTCTATGATTTTAATTCAATAGAAAAAAATAATGATACCAGAGGGGAAAAAAAAAAAAATAGAATTTAAATGCACTCCGTAAGATATTTTACTCAGTGGTGACAGGTGACAAGACGAGGGGAAATGGCCTCAAATTGTGCCAAGGCAAGTTTAGGTTGGACATTAGGAAACACTTCTTTACAGAAAGGGTGGTTAAACATTGGAATAGGCTCCCCAGGGAGGTGGTTGAGTCACCATCCCTCGATGTGTTTAAGAGCTGTTTGGATGTGGTGCTCAGAGATATGATTTAGCAGAGGGTTGTTAGAGGTAGGGTACTATGGTTAGGCTGCAGTTGGACTTGATGATCTTTGATATCCTTTCCAACCTGAGTAATTCTATGATTCTATGATTCTATGATTTAGTTACCCTTTATCTATGTAATGAATGGTATGACTACACATGTACCTGAACATGGAGTAACTGCAGTGCTTGTGTGTTTTTCAGGTGAAACTAGCATAAAATGTGTATTCACTAAATACACTACATATTTTACTTCTTTGTTTTCCTCACTGAAAAATGGAAACCTTGTTATCTTTTAACCAGAAAAGCCAGATGAAATATTCAGATCAACGAGTCAAGTTGGTGAATGAAATGTTACATGGAATGAAGGTAATGCTACAACTTATAAATTGTGAAATTTGTTTTAGCTTTGTTTTGTTAGCTTTTGAACTTTGAAGACAAGTTATTAAAAAAAAAATAGGGCTCTTTGAGTAATCTTTCAGCAGATAATGATTGAAATTAAAAAAGAAAACATTTTAACATAGTTTACTTAAATTGTTTTTTTGAAAAATATTTACTGAATTTATTTGACTTGAAAAACTGATTATCCATTATGCATTAATTTTACTATAACATTTTTTATTAGAATGTAAAATGTGTTGATAGCTGTCTGAAAACGTTTACCAGAGTGAAATTTTGGTGTATAGGGAAAATACTTCTTAAAGTTGACTACTTGAATTTATTATTTATACTGTTCGGAAGTAAATTAATTTATCGTTTATGATACATTGGGAATATATTGAAATGTGTAGGATAAGGGGAAACTAGAACATATCTTCCATAGGAACAAGCTAATTTTGAGTTATCTTGTGTCTAATTTTTGTTTATAAAACTTTGAAGTTTTTACAGTTTGATGTTGCTGAATATTTGATAATGGCATTTGGACTTAAGGTTATTTTGTGAAGCATGATCACTGCTTTTTCTTTCATTCAAATAGATCCTCAAACTTTATGCATGGGAACCTTCATATCAAAGGAAGGTCATGCACATTAGAGAACGTGAATTGGATGTTTTGAAATCATCAGGATATCTGAAGACATACTCCATGTTAACCTTGACGTGTATTCCTTTTATGGTTTGTTTTATAAAAGTATTCTTTCAAGCAGAACTGTTTCTCGTGTTGCCAGTTGCTGTAGTTGCTGAATGGATCAAAAATGTTGCCTCACAATATCACAAAAATACAGTGTAATGATGAGAGTGGAATGAGACAAAGAGATTATGAATTAACTAAGCTTTTGGAGACCTCTGTTTAAAAGCGAGAAATCAAATCCGCATTTCATGAAGCTCATTTTGCTGTTTTAATCATGCGGTTGTTTTCTATGCAATAGAAACATTCTACTTTATGTTTCTTCTGTTCTAAGAATTGCATTTTCAATCTGAAATTTTTAGCAACTCCTTTCCAAATGCTCACCTGGTAAATAAATGAAAAAAAAAAAATTAATATGAGACAAATTCATCCCAGCCTTGTTTCAGTGGAATTGGAAGGTATTTGTGTCTTTAGTATTCAGGAAGATTTGTGCCTTTGAATCTTTATCTCTCTGTTAAACTCCATTGGAAAGTAAAAGGATCAAACTGGAATTTTCTTTGGGTATAAATGAATGCTCCTCAGATCAGCTACACCAATTGAAATCTTCAAGTGCTTAACTTGCAATATATAACAGGTGAGGAGGAATATTCTTTAGGAATAGTGAAAGGGAAGATTAAAGCTGTCCAGTTTGTTAATGCTGATAACTGAAATACTTTAAGCTGTGGGTCAGAAAAATTCATGAAGTTAAAAATAACTATACTGAAATTATCAACATATTGTTTAGCAATTTTGTATGATTCCTTCTTGTTTAGGGTTCCTAGTTTAGTTTAAGACTCCTCCTACACTCAAGAAAAAGTGGAAGAGACACCACAGGACAGGTTCTTAACTTCAGGCTTTTCTGGGTGATTCTGAAGGCTTGAACATCTGTTGTGTAGGAGAGCAGTGTAATTTCTGATGATGACAGACTACAATTTTGGGGGGAAAAAAAAATTCCAAGTGGTAAAAAAAAGTGTTGTAAATAATTTTACTATGATACTGTGACCAGTATCAAAGCAACAGGAAAAATTAAAAACAAAGTAAATTTCCTGAAACATCATTTGAGTGTTTTCAAAGGGAAGAAATCAATTCCTGAGGTAGGAAAATTATTTCATACAGTTTTGTACAGATCCAGTTGGATCAACCACAGTAGGCTGGTATTTTACTTGCTGAAATTGTAGTATTTCTGTACACAGCATTGCAGCCAAGTGCAGGAGATGCAGACGAGTCTGCTTAATTATGAACAGAAATAGAAGTCCACATCTTTGAAATAGAAACAAAACAAAAACAACATTATATGTGAATTAATTTTAGTTATACCATTAATTTGCTTCTTTTTTTTTTTCTTCATTTAAAAGGTTACATTGGCTACATTTGGAGTCTACTTTTATCTGGACAAGGAGCATGTTTTAACAGCTGCTAAAGTTTTTACATCTATTTCTTTGTTTAACATTTTGCGACTACCCTTGTTTGATTTACCATCTGTGATCTCTGCTGTAGTCCAGGTAAAGTGCTGTAAAGCTGATGTTTACTCTCCTTGTGATCTTCTGTCTTGCTTCATCTGTAACTATGAATGATTAAATCATTTAATTATCTGTAGTTATGTTTGGTTAAGATAAAGCTGCACACCATTTCACAGTAGGAGATGCATGAAGGATGTTAAAAGTGTGCCTTGAAGACTTAATGAGTGATAATGGCGTAGCTCAGCTGACTGGGACTAGGCTTTCCATTTCTGGTTTTTCTTCTTTTAGTAGTGAAGATTCATCTTCTGCTCCTACTCTCTCAACTTTTCATCTTTGCAGCCCAGTGAAAAGTGTAACCTATTTGGGCTGCACCTCTTTAAATAACTTGTTACATGTTGGAACCCTCTGTACCAAGTAGGGGAGGCTCAGTGTGGCTTCTATAGTAGTGTGTTTCTCCAGTCACCACTGAAAGAATTACAGCAAAAAAGGAGTAAAGCTGCTGAGGGTAAGAATCAAGAAATTTCATTTCTAATTGTATACCAGCAGGGATGCTGTTAGCTTTTAAGACTATTTGAAACATACTATATGAGCTGCCCATGAATGTACACTGTCACAGTTTTATACAGCCCAGCTTTTTGTAAGGATAGAGACCAATGAAAGCAGCTACCTACGCTGATTTGTTTCCTCTATGGTCTGTATCGTGTCATATCAAAAATGAATTTACCTGAGGTCTAGTTCCATTAGCTTAAAAATCAGTGAAAGTTCATCTCATTCTATGTCACAGCACAGTCATGGACTGCTCATGATGCACTCACAGTAAAATAATTTTTTGTCTTTGTTGTTCTGTGAAGATAGTTACTGCGCAATGCAACTAAAATATATATATATTCCACCATATGTTTTTGAAAACATTCTAATTGAGTTGGAAGAACCAGCCATTCAGAGATTAACTATGTCTTCTATCATTGATAACTTGAGCATGTTCTGTTGTTTTCTAGTTACCAAGCAGTACATTCTCAGGGAAAAATAAAAGCAACACTTACTTATGTCTTTAGTTTGTTTAGCACTTGAAACAAAAGAAGTTTTTAAACACCTGGATACCCTCTTTTAAATATTTGTAATTAAAATAAGGAATATATCTTTCCATACTGTCTAGAGTATTTTAATGTTTTATTTAAGAATTCAGGCATCATAGGCATGTTGTGCTTGCTATATGTCTGTATTCTTCTTGCAGACCAAAGTTTCTCTGAGCCGCTTAGAGGATTTTCTGTTTGCTGAGGATCTTAACCCCGAAGATGTTGATACAAGCTACAGTGGAAGTAAGCAGGAGTTACTCATTTGTAATTGGACATAGTTTACATGGCTGATCATAAAGAATCTCAGCTGGTGGAATGGATTAGCAGTTCTACTCTCTTTTCCTTACTATGATAGACCATGTTGTTGAGCTTACTGCTGCTTCTTTCTGCTGGAAGAAAAATGGCCTGCCAGTCTTAAAAAAGTAAGATTTTTATTATTTTTTATGAGTTGTTAGCTAAATGTGACATCTATAAATATATATTTTTTTCAGGATTAGTGTATACTGATTAACACTAGTTTATGATGAAGATACCAGAAGGATATTATTATTTCCACAATATTATTATTTCCAGAGTATCCCCTGTAATCTGCTTGAAAAGTCAGATCTGACCTGGTTTCCCTCTTGCTCCAAGTGTCTGATACGATTCCCCAGCATCTTAGTGAGTCATTTCTTAGGTGTAAGTTCAGCTGTGTTTACACTGCTACACAATGCATTCATTGGAGTGTTAGTAAGGAAATGGAGCAAACAAGCTCAAGTGAAGACTCTGTTTGATAACCTTTGTTAAATTTTACTAGGACAAATGAGGAAGTCATAGCCTACCCAGTCTAACTCCCTCACCGTTTTGTCTGCCCTCTTAATCTCAAGATTAGAGGAGATGACTTCCTGTGGCATGGGCGTCCACATCTCAGACAGTGTAGCCTGAAATGTAATACCCAGGCATAAACTACCTTCATCAGCCTTAATTAAAGTCTGATAGAGTCTCTGTGTAAAGTCTTTCTTAATCTCATTTATGCTTTAGACTACAATCTGAAGGAAATGTGTTTATCTTAGCACAGGATGTTCAAATCAGTAGGTGCTTAAATCCACATAGCATGGAGTACAGGTGGAGCAAGTAACCTCCTTGTATCAAACGTGTGAGATCAGAACATACTTGTTTAGCTAGCAAAATATGCAGAGGATGAGGGGCAGCCATTAATACTCAAATGTTTTTCACATTTTCTACAGTAGATGCTACATGAGAAGTCTAGCAGTTCACTGTCTGAGTAAGGTAGAAAGTCAGTTACAGGCCTGGGAAGAATAAATCCACTTACTGGTTACACATTCTGCCATTTAATTGTGCTGTGATAAGGTGAGAGCTCTTTATCTGCAGACAGGTTAAATTTATTCACATTATTGCATATCAAAAGATATGTAAACTTCCCCCTGTACTCAGCACTGGTGAGGTCACACCTCGAGTATTGTGTTTTACAGTTTTGGGCCCCTCACTACAGGAAAGACTTTGAGGCCCTGGAGTGTGTCCAGAGAAGGGCAACAAAACTGGTGAGGGGTCTGGAGCACAAGACCTATGAGGAGCGGCTGAGGGAGCTGGGATTGTTTTTTCTGGAGGAGACTCGGGGGGAGACCTCATTGCACTCTACAACTTCCTGAAGGGAGGTTGTGGTGAAGAGGGCTTTGGCCTCTTCTCCCAGGCAATGAACAGGATGGGGGGAAATGGCTGCAGAGGTTAGGTTGAACATGAGGAAAAACTTTTTCTCTCAGAGAGTGGTCAGGCAGTGGAATGGCCTGCCCAGGGAGGTGGTGAAGTCGCCGTCCCTGGCAGTGTTCAAGAGGCGTCTGGATGAGGAGCTAGAGATACAGTTTAGTGCTTGTGGTAGCAACAGTAATGAGAAGACGGTTAGACTAGATGATCTTATAGGTTGTTTCCAACCTTGTGATTCTGTGATTCTCTGATGCACTGATTTCTCATTGTTCTGAGGGTAAAGCAGTATTTCTTTCTTAAAGTGACCACATCCTAAACATATGATGCAGTATTTATGAAGAGGGTGACTAATTTCTTTCTCAATATTTCCAGCTTGAGTGTCAGCATACCTGAAGGCTCTTTAGTTGCTGTTGTGGGACAGGTTGGATCTGGAAAATCATCTTTTCTTTCTGCTCTTCTTGGAGAAATGGAGAAACTTGAAGGAACAGTTCATAGAAGAGTAAGATTGTCTGTCTGTCCCCTCATCCTCCCACCCTAACCCACTAGCCACTAAATTAAGCAGAATTGTTTTTCGAAGTGCAGCTTTTACTTTTCATCTATTTGTGACTATAAGAATACTGGCAATAGAAGCTTTAGTACTACTGTCTTAAATCTCTTATCTTCAAAGAAAAATTAACTGTATAAATATTTTTAATTGCTTTCAATCTAAGTAATTGCAAAGCTATTCTCATTTCTTACATCTTTCACCTAAAATGGATGCCCCTGATTGTTACTGAGATCTTTTCCTAAAAGACTTTACTCAGTGTAAGTCTCAGCTCTGTCAGGTTTATTGAAAGTATGTGCACTTGTATTCAACAAATTTTTTTTATTATCTAAGTAAATATTTTAAAACTTTAATAATGTTTGTGTTATGTAAGTAATGTCTAGTTACTTTGAGATAAAGCTAGAATAGCAAACATATTTTTAAATACTAATTTTTTTGTGTGTTCAGAAAGCCCAAATAAAATGCATTTTCAATTTTTGTTATTCAGGGTTCAGTGGCTTATGTTGCTCAGCAAGCTTGGATTCAAAATGGCAGTTTACAGGAAAACATTCTCTTCGGCACAGATCTAAATAGATCATACTATGAGCTTGTTTTAGAGTCTTGTGCTTTGCTGCCAGATTTGGAACAATTACCCAATGGAGATCAAACAGAGATTGGAGAAAGGGTGAGTTTGACATGTCAGAAATTATTTGATAATTCAAGTTATGGCTTTTATGTTTTTATCTATGATCCGTTTGATAATTTACACTGATTACTATTCAGTGCTCAAACAAGTACATATAGCTCAACTCCTTCCTTAGCTTCGAACTTCTGTTTAAGTTCTGAATTCTCAATAATTTTTAAAATGGCTCTTTTCTATGCAGATGTTTGAGTCAGCTCTTTATTTTCCAAGGGCTCCCTGTATACTGTAAATAATGCCTGTAAATAGTAGTTAACATGGTATGTTACATTTGCCCATTTTGGAATGGTAAGCTAATCAACAAAGGACAAACTTTAATTACTTGAAAATCCAACTTATAACTTTTCTATTCTACAAAATTTATTTTAGATATCTGAAAAAATATAACAAATTGCCTGTGATAAACTGGTCTTCATAGTATTTTGTATTAAAATGTGGATTGTTTCAGCTTCCTTTTTTTTTTTTTTTAGGGTGTCAACATAAGTGGAGGGCAGAAACAGAGACTGAGTCTTGCTAGGGCTGTGTACAGCAATGCTGACTTGTATCTTCTGGATGACCCTCTATCTGCTGTAGATGTACATGTTGGAAAGCACCTTTTTGAGAAGCTCATTGGGCCTTCAGGTCTCTTAAAAAGCAAGGTAAAGCAGGGAAGCTGCGTCTTAAATTGGAGATTAACTGCTTTGTATAATTCAACTGACATAACTGCATTCTCTCAGTCGTTCTGAGAAAGCTTCTCTCTTATCTATTGTGTTAAAAATTATTCTGAGTTAAGGGAGTAAACAAAAAGCACGGATAAATCCATAGCTCTGAAGCCTATCAAGTGACCATAGCACAGACTGAAAAAAAAAAAAAAAAAAAAAGCTGAAAGATAGCATGACCTGGTGTATGATCAGTAAGTATACAGATGGTGTAAAGTATTGGATGATCAATAAGCATACAGAGAAGTTAGATTAGTAAGATTATCACATTGGAAAATATAATCAGAGATAAACGGAGAGTGCTCACTGGTGTTCTAAGCTTGCAAGAAACTTCGTGAGGCGCGAACTCCAGAGAGAGATCCTTCCTCAGTGGCAGTCAGCCCTTAAATGGAGCCTAGGAGAGCTGCAGCCAGGCTCCACCCCTTCCAGTCACACAGCTCAATTGCCTTCACTTGTGTTCCCACGGCTGACTCAGTGCTTGCCTCAGGTGATCGGTGAGAGGTTCAGGATGCGATTCAGCAATTCCAATACACCTGGAAATTTGAGTTTTATGACATTTGGTCATTTCCACTTTGCTGATGGTTGTTGACTAGTGTAGTGATGTGTTTGGCATGGCAAATCAAGATAAAACCCTTTGTGGTTACTCTTGATGCCTTGCTGCTGTGAAGAAGTTATAGCCAATGTAGGTTATAAAAAGAAGGGCTTGCTGACTGAAAAAAATCCATAAGAGAAAGTGGAACTAGAAGAAATAAGTATTTTTTCATGTAAGAGCTGTTAATGGGGGAAGGTAAGATGGTTATATGAATTAGTGCAGATTACTCCTGCTGATTCAAGCTTATTCCCGCAAAACACATGTATCATTGTGAAATGCTTACTTATTATGAATACTTCACTTACTACAAAGTACGTCTTTCGCTTCCCCTCTCTACCTTTCTTCTTTTCTTACTTTCCCTGCTTTGTGAGTGATAAATATCTGACAGAAGAAAACTCCAGTAATGATAGGCTTCTTGGCAGATATAACAGTAAGACTGTCAAACTATATTTAGTATGTTAACAGCTGTAGTATCTGCTTTTTGTCTTTATGATTGAATCTAAACCATTCCTCAATATAGTATACACAGTAAGAAACAGGTAAGTACAAGTAATAAGAAATAGCTATAAACATAAACTGTTTGACATTACACTTGGCAATTTAAGGAGAAATGTAGTAAAGCTGGCAAAAGAAAAAAAGATAGTAGTAATAAGGTAGATAAATAACCAAAATCCAAGAAAAATTCAACTGCTATGTTAATAAAGTGCCTACTTTTAATACTTGCTTTGTATTAGATAAACATAATATGTAGAATAATATAAATAAATATATATATAAATAATATAAAATTATGGTGAAATGGAAAACACTGTGTTTCAGACTCGTGTTTTGGTGACACATAACTTAACACTCCTGCCTCATGCTGATCTCATAATAGTAATGGAAGAGGGGAAAATAAGTGAAATGGGGAGCTACCAAGAACTCATTTCAAAGAGAGCTAAATTTGTTGAGCTTATTCAAGTCTTCAGTGTAGAGAACAGAAGTGAAAAGACAACCCCAAATGAAGGTGAGAACATTTGTATAGTGTATTTATTTAATATTTTTCCTTTTAATTCAAGCTTCCCAAAATATTCCTCTTCCCCTTCCTTGTAACAAACTGAATAATTTCTGGAAAATGTAAAACATATCCATACATGTTTTGATATAAAATTATTGGTTGAAATAAAAATAGAATTCAGGCTTTAGTTCTCTGCAATCAAATTACTTATTCTTTCAGTTAAAAGATGTACAATCAAACTGCCTTAAGCAGCTATTTTTGCTATTATATACTGAGTAAGTATTTTGTTAGATTACCTGAATTTATTAAGAAGGTTCTGTTATTCAGTAAATACCTAGAGGACATTTCAAATTTGTCTTCAAGTGTCAACAACTTATACTGGACACTTCCCATTTATTTCATCTTAGACTGCTGTAATCAAGGTAAGAAGGCATAGGAAAATATTATCCATTTGTAGAAGATAAATAAATGAAGCTTTTTGTACTTTTAAGAGATACTTCAGCCAACAAGTAGACAGCATAAACAAACAAAAATCACTTAATACCTTGAAAAAAGCATATTTACAAGCCATTTGCATGGTTTAAGATTCAATTCTGTATCCTGGCTGTTCAGTATGTTCTCCTCAGTCTCTATACTGGAGCCAGCACTCCCAAATATTTGCTGAGATTTGATGGGGAGGTGGGGAAAGACAGAACAGCAAATTTGCAAGAGGCATCAAGAACAGTCTTGGGTTGACTGTAGAGATGGTGGTGTGAGAAAACGTGAACTAGCCATGAAGAGTGAGTAAAGACAGTATGTTTAACTATGGTTAATTCTAAGTTGCTCCTTTCAGACATTCAGGCAAACTATAATGTTGCAATTTTTTTTTAAATATGCTTTTTAACTTCTTCATATTGGGAGGGAAATTTACTTGCTGCCATAGTTCTAGTATTTTATTATAAATCATGGAATTGTTTGAGTTGTAAGGGACCTTTAAAAGTTATCTAGTCCAGCTCCCCTGCAATAAACAGGGAGGGACATTGACAGCTACCTCAAGCTGCTCAGAGCCCTGACCAGCCTCAACCTTGGATGCCTCCAGGGACAGGGCACTTCTCTGGGCAACCTGGTCCAGTGTTTCACTGCCATTGTTGTAAAAAAAAATTCCTTATATCCAGTCTAAATCTCCCCCTTTTTAGTTTGAAACCATTTCCTTTTGTCCTACCAAAGAGTCTGTCCCTTTCTGATTGCCCTCCTTTATATAGTGGAAGGCCTCTTTCAGGTCTCCCTGTGGCCTTCCCCTCTCCAGGCTGAACAGCTCCAGCTCTCTCAGCCTGCCCTTATAAGAGAGGTGTTCCATCCCTTGGAACATTTCTGTGTCCTTCCTCTGAATGTGCTCCAACAGGTCAATGTCTCTCCTGTCCTCAGGACTCCACATCTGCACAAAGCACTCTAGGTGAGGTCTCACCAGAGCAGAGCAGAGGGGCAGCATCACCTCCCTTACCCTGCTGGTCTTGATTCTTCTGATGCAGCCCAGGAAATGTTTGTTTTCTGGTCTGTCAGGGCACCTTGTTGCCTCGTGTCTGTCTTGTCTCAAGACCAGGTTGACTTACAGGATTCATAACTTAAAGTACACCCACTCATCACTGTGTTCCCTTTTTATTTTTAGATCCTTTCACTGTGCCCATCTACTTGTTGTATAATGATTGAAATGATTATGCTATTTTTTGCTTTTATAGTGAGTTCTTCAAATGAAGAGTGCCAACTAGGGAGGAGTCTGCAGCAAAGAGAGTTGTTGAAACCCAGGCAGTAAGTATTAAAAAACAATAGCCATTGCCCATCTGATGCAATGCTAGAGCAACCCTAAGTTCTTATACTGTAGGCTGTATTGTTATCCTCCGCTTTGTAAACATGGGTTAATGAATGTCCCATTAGCAGTTGGCTGCAGAGTATGCACTTGGATCTCATCTTCTGGTTTGTTTTTATATGAAAGAAGTGCGTTTGATGTGCTGTGTGAGTTCAGGGGGTCTAGTTCATGGGCTGCTTCCCTGTCTATAGTATGTTAAGTGGGAGTGAAGGGCACATTCAGCCCTGGCAGCAGTTTGAGTTCCTGGTAAATTTACAACTTGTTTAGGTTGTTTCTTCCATGTTGATTTTTTCATTTCCCATCTTTAAAAAAACTTCGGATCTTTCAAGTAGTGAGATGAGCTCCTTGATGAATTTGTAGTGCACTTTAGTGACATATCTGTAAAGCTCCCCACTGTAGAACAGACTCCACCAAACAAAGACAATGCAGGACGCTTGAGCTTAATCTCCTTGGTCCAGATGTAGTAGAAACAGTTAGGACAAATAATTAGCTCTATTCTTTGTCCCACACAAGGGCTTAGATCCAAGTTGCAGCATACTTGCATGCCTCAGATAGGAGTGGTATTACATTTCTAACTGCAGAGTCAGTCAGTGCAGGGCAAGCTCAGTTTCATCTGCATGTGACAATACAAGAAATGAAAAGTAAACACCTAGCATGGTCCTCTGATGAAGTTTTTTAAACAGAAAATTAGAACAGCTAAGAGCAGGTTATATGTAAGAAAGAAAAATTTACAAGATTTCATAGCATATATTTTTATACTTGGATAAAAATGGATGTTTTTTAGCGGTTTACAAGGAGATTTGAAAGTGAATTTCTTACTTGCAGCTCTTCAGATCAGTGGAAAATACTCAGAAATAATAAAGAAAAAGTTGCCACTGGTGGTGTAAGTATCAGTAATAGAAAAAACACCGGTATTTGTGTTGTTTTTTTCTTTAGACATAAGAAAAATATATTATTTTTCAATTCACTTTCCTCTTCCTTTCGTGGCATTTAATCAATGCGTTTAAAATAAATCTTACAATTTTTTGCTAATCTTTAACAATTTACCCTGACATTTTCTATTTATATGACCTCCAGGTCATTCTACTTTTCTGTTTCTTTCAAGTTTCTCCCTGATAACTTCATGTACAGGGATGATGGAAACTCTATCCTGCTATGCCAAGTTCCCTTGCCTTCAGTAGCCCGTAGAAGCAGTTTTAAAATTTCTAACCACAGTGATGAACAGGAGTAATTTTTTCTTTAAATAAACTCTGAGGTTTTTTTTGTTTCCTGTTTTGTTTTTGTTATTGGTAGCAGCGGTGGTGTCTTTTTTGATCGCTTATCTGTTTAATAGTCTGCGTATCTAAGATTACTGCAGTCTGTTGCTACAAAGTGTCACAAGCAAGGTTGCCTAGAATACGTACAATTAAAAAACAGAATGTAGTCGATGGCGAAACCTTTTAGCACTATGATTTTATATATACCTTAGTTATCAGATTTAAGAAATAAAGAAATCCTGTAGATTTATTGTGAATTTAATATATTCAGTTTCCATTGTATAGTATCTATTTTTCTTCAACAATGACATTGTTTTTATGAGTAATTCTTATTGCTATTATTAACAATTATTTTTATAATTCAGATGAAAATGTCAGTTCTTTTAAAATACCTTCAAGCCTTCGACTGGCGATGGATATGGCTAACCATGGCTGCTTATTTAGGACAAAATGCACTAGCCATTGGGCAAAATCTGTGGCTTAGCACCTGGACTGCAGAGACAACAAAAATCAGTGATTTCACAGAATGGCAAAAGTCACGAAATTACAAACTTGGTATTTATGGGCTTTTGGGATTCTTACAAGGTAAGCATGAGCATTTATGACTGGTTTCCCACCATTTGCCAACTTTGATCTTCCAAAATGTTTATTACCAGAGAAATAATACTAGTTGTTTCATAAACAGAACTATGTGCAATACGATGCAGTTGTTTATCCTGGGAGAGGGGCAGTAGTATAGATATACAGCAGTGTAGAATATGCTTTTTTACTTTTATACTTGTGAGTTCTTAGAACATCTGAATGTAACCAAATGAAGTTATGTATGTTAGCATGTTAGGGAGGGAAGTGTGCTATCTTGAGACTTAATTGCAGGGAGGGCATGCTTACAAAGGAGTAAAATTTATCAGCAAAATGTCAATACAAAAACTTGATAAAACCGTGGTATGAAGTTAAATTATCTCCCTCCCCTACCATTCAGACTGTCTTTTACTTTATCTGTTCCCAAGGTCTGCTTGTTTGCTGCGGTGCCTATGTGCTCACCCAGGGCTCCCTTGCTGCTTCTAGAACATTACATCATCAGCTGTTGGACAGTGTATTGCACCTTCCTCTTCAGCATTTTGAAACTAATCCCGTAGGTCAGATCATCAATAGATTCACAAAGGTAAATGGAAAACTCATGAGTATTTTCTCTATTAAGAAAATGAAGCTTGAGTGGCTACAGATTTCATCCTGCTTAGTACTATAGAAAAATAAAAGATATCAAAGTAAATGAAATGCAATATCTAATGATTGAAAGCTGCTTCACTGCAGAAGAGCATACAGAAATATCTGTAGCTACTTTCATGCAAAATTCTCAAAATATATTATTGGCAAAAGCTGTATAGACTCTATCTATAATCATTAGGATGCCATTTGTCAAATTTTACTCCCACAGTGCAATGAGTTTACTAGAGTTAAATCTAATCCACTTTTTCTAATAAATAGCTCTGTGATTTTTGTTTGCATATCAGAATTGGATGTCATTGCCAAAACCAATGAATTCATCAATTCACATTCCTTAGTGTATATAGACAAAGTGAATGTTAAAATGGTGTTTTTTGCTTGATTTTTGGAGCATTTTGACTTTAATTGGAACTTCTTATTATACAGACGAATGTTATTTACTATGACTTTAATACTTCCTGGTCTTGTCAAAAATAGCTTGTTTGTTGTGATGCATGACAGATTAATCCAAATGCAGTAACTGGTGAGGGCTGTGTATTTTAGAATAGAGCTGAGGCTAGCTCTGTCATGCACTAAGAAGTCAGTTGATGCGGCTTTCATTAAAGCCTCTGTTTTTTAGTAGCATTATATTATAAACAAGATTTAAAAATGTGTTACCGTGTACAGTAGGAGATTATTTCAGTACACTTTGGAGTTATTAACTGGCTTACATAGAAGAGCCTGTTCTCTGACATGAGTATTGTAAAAGACATTGGATCTACTTCACCTTTAGAAAAATAATATTCATATATGAATATATTTCATTGGTATGTAATCAGGTGGGGGAGCAATCCTACTAATTTATATTGAGGGTTTTATAGTTTGATGTAGTAGCAAAATTTACTCAAAAATCTTGATTCTTCTATGTGTTGTTACAGGACTTATTTATAGTGGACATACGTTTTCATTATTACTTACGAAGTTGGCTGAACTGTACGCTAGATGTTATTGGAACCATTCTAGTTATCACATTTTCTTCACCACTGTTCATAGTGGTAGTTATTCCCCTGGGATACTTGTATTTTTTAATCCAAGTAAGTTCATTAGGCTTTTATAATGTTTTCTAGTTGTATGTACATAGGATTTCCAAAACAACCAGTGTTACAGGCTTAAATTATTACAGCAGAAAAAAAAAATCTACAGAATGCATCTAAATTTACTTGCATACAAAAAAATTTCCAACTTCTTAGAAGGGAATTAGAACAGTCCTAGAATATATCCTGTAGTGCTTAAGAACTTTTAACAATTTGTATTTTTCTCCTTACATTTTCTTTTCTTGGACAGATACAATATTGATGTAAAAATAGACTGATGTCTTGTTGTCTTTGCTGTTTTTTTTGGCTAAAGTGTCAGTTATGCTATGGAGAAACTGAAAGATAATGTTTCAGATAGACTAACAGTTGCATTCCTGTTTCTTGAAGCTTAAAGTACATGTGTAATTAATACCTTAAAGGTTCTTAAAATATGAACATATATGAAGGAAAAGAGGGCCTGGATTCAGTCTCTGCTAAGGAATTTAAATGCAGGCATTATTACATTAAAGAAGTAAAATACAATTTTCATGTGAATAAGAAACACAGCATTCTGTTTTTCAAGTTTACATGGAAATTTTAGTTGGTTGCTATATGCCTCTTGTAGTATAGCATATATCTTAGATAATCTGGAAATGGTTTACTTTTAATTCAACCTTCCCAGTAATACATATTACATATTTCAGCATTAAAATGTTGGTGAAATTTTTTTCCAACTTCTTCATATGCAACATTTACAGGAATTACTTAACAGCTTTAGGAGAACTGGAAAAAAATACATATAAAATAATATTAAATAATTTAAAATAATGTAAAGCAAACTGTAACAAGTTAAGATGTCTGTTTTTTTCCTGTACTGTTTGATTAGCGATACTACATAGCAAGCTCACGACAGATTCGACGGCTAGCAGGAGCATCACATTCTCCTGTCATCTCCCACTTCACGGAGACAATCCTAGGAGGATCAACAATCCGAGCATTTGGCCACCAGGAGAGATTCATTAGAAAAAATAATGATGTTGTATATGAGAACTTAGTTTATTTCTACAACAATGTCATCTCAAACAGGTACTTTATAGCACCTCTGACTGAGACCTTTGCCTGTAGAATTCTACAATGATTGTGTTTCCTTTAGTCAGAGCAGATCTACTTGAGAAAATGGATAAGAGCAATTTATCTAGTATCCTCTGTAATGAGTGCACAGATGATGTCTAAGCAGTAGGATGATTTCTTCTTTGTGTACCAGAAACTAGCAGGTTAATAGTATGCATGTGCTGTTTGGGATGAGAATACCAACAACAAAAGTGTACAGATGGATTATAATCATGGACTATGTACTGTATTGCAATTAATACTTCCTCTAACAAGCTTATGAACAAATGAATTTTATATTGCGGTAGTTCATGTGGTAGTAACCTGGCCTATTCCTTCAGTCCTGAGAATGGAATCTCAGGTTTTAGGGAATAAGAGCATTTCTCCTCCCCTATTTGTAATTCGGTTCAGCTACAGATAGAGATTAGCATGAAGAAGATTTTCAATTGTAGTTTTCAATCATGTACTTGAACTTTATCTGGATAGGAAGAGTTGAAAAGCCATATGAGTAGTGAAGAGAGCATTAGTCATTTGTGGAGAGACTGCATTTTGTTTTTAACTGTGCTACTTGTTTTAGACATCATGTTCCCTCCCCAGATCATCTGTGAAATTGAATGATGATACATACCTTCTCTGAAAGGAAGGCTGAGACACAGCTCTAGAAGAGCCATTATATTAGCAGTATGTTTGCTGCACTCAAAGAAAAAGAAAAACTTGTTGTAACTCACTTTCTTTGACTTGTTTACTGCAGGTGGCTATCTGTCAGGCTTGAATTTCTAGGGAACTTAATGGTGTTCTTTGCTGCGCTGTTTGTAGTACTGGCTGGAAATACAGTGAGTTCTTCTACAGTGGGTTTATCAATATCATATGCTCTAAATGTAAGTAATGGAATATTATTTTTTTACTGCTATTACATTCCCTATGAAAAGGGAAGAATAGATACAGTGAAGTTGAGTAGATAATGTATATAGTGGGGGGAAGTTATTAAATCCCCAAACAAGGAAAACTTTGTTCTGTAAGTTCCTTTAATTCTGGGGAGCCTCACAGTAATTTTTTTTTTTTTTTACCCTGAATTTAGATGAAATAGGAATTATTGGAATATACTTAAAAATCAAGTTAATCACACTACGTATGGCTTACTTTTAACTATTATGTTAAATCAAGAGTAAGAAACCAGGCCATATTCAAATATATTTCATATTTGATTTCTTGTTCTTCTTCACTTACTGAATATTATGTGGGGATACTTACTTTAAAAGTTTATTATAATCATTTACTTTTTGCATTGTGCTTGTAAAAAAATTTGTGAGAGCTATGTTAGGAAAGTGTCCTGTAGTAAGATGAAGTGTATTGACAGGTTTCTAGTTTAAAGAAGCCTTAAGTATCACATATACTCAGACTAAAGCATCCAGAATTTCTTTCATGTGTGGTGCTCAGGAGCCTAGCAATGACCAGATGCTCACCATGGAAAGTGCTTCAGAAATAATAGAAACTGGGAAGGGAGACAGGCAGGAGGAGAGCCTAGAGAAAAAAAATAAGAGAGGAAAAAAAGAGAGAAAGATAATTTCCTATGCTGGTATACCCACATCACCCCCAACTCACATGAATTCCATTCTCTATTGTTCTCTCTGAATGACTGTCATTTATATCATGTACTCAGTGATAACAGTGGCAGGTTGTTCCACCATCATTTGACATGAAATTCACATCAGTCTTTATTTAGCTGCATAGAACATCTCAATACAGTTGAATCATACAAAAAAAGAAAGAAAAACCTCTTTGGGCTCACTTTTTTCCCCTATATGTAGAGACAGAATTGTTACTTACTCGATTCCACAAAATTGGTACTGATTCTGTTTTCAGAAGCATTCCACATGTTTGAAGAATTTGGCAGGCACAACAGATCAGATGATTATCTCTGTTATAGATTATTTTATGTGCGTGGTGTTAGTGTATTTTATCTAGGAAGTAGTGTAATGATGTGCCCACAGTATGAGCCACATATGTTCTTCCTTTCACATGTTATACCATTACCGTGTGCTTGTGAAATTATTCAGTTTAGGTAATTTTTGAAATCATAAAGCTGTGTTCCAGTATAGTTGAATTGTTACATTCTACAATGCAACTTTCTTCTCCAGATAATTCAGAGTCTAAATTTTTGGGTGCGTAAGGCATGTGAAATCGAGACCAATGCAGTTTCAATTGAAAGAGTTTGCGAATATGCAAACATGGATAAAGAGGTGAGCATTCTTTTGTATAGTAAGTGGATATTTAATTTGTGTACAAAGAAAATGATGTAGATTTGATTTAATATTGGTTTGTGGCAAAAGCTGGCTATAATTTATTACATACTTTGTCATTTTTTTACACTAATATGCAGCTTATTCATTCTATTTATAGTTACGAGTTTTATATTGAACCAGTGAATTATTTGGCATCCTTCTTAATAATAGATTTTCTAGTAAGACTAATTCACCTGCAGCTCAGGTCGACTTTCCATGCTCTGTGCAACCAAGAGGAGCATTTTAAGAATGGCAAACAGGGAAGAGAGGCATTGTTATTCACATGTCTGAAGAGGCATTTATTTCAAAGCTCTTGGCCTTGGTTATTATGCTTTTCTGAAAGTAGTACCCAGAGAAGTAAAAGCTTTGGTCTGTCTCAGAGACAAGTCCCTGTTCTGTGTCTTCTTTTTCTTTTACCCTTCCCCATGTTTTTGTTTCTTTATGTTAACATCTTGCTTTTCTTTCGTACTCATTAAAACAAAATGTTCCTCATAGAATGTGTGTTGGAAGATTAGACTTTGGATAAAATTCAGTTTTCTTGCCTGTCAAATAAGAGAACTATTAGCAACTACACAGTTCAGCTTCTTAAACGACTATATAATTTTCTTAAAAACAAACAGATAAGTTGAAATGTTGTTGCTGGCTGCATCATTTAAAGAAATTTCTCCTTCCGTTATATCACAGTGGAATTGTCCTAAACTACTGGGAGTTCTAGATGTATATAATTTTCCTATTTTTAAAAAATAATTTGGGACTTATTTCCTGGTACATACTAAAATAACAGTACTTTTAATTCCAGGAACCATGGATTACATCAAAAAGACCACCAGTAGGGTGGCCTAATAGAGGAATAATAGAATTTGTTAACTACAAAGCTCAGTACAGGAAGGATCTTGGTTTAGCCCTGAATGACATCTCCTTTCAGACACGGAATGAAGAGAAGGTATTGTATATAATAAGAAATAAGTCAGAAGTATAAACTTCCGTTTCTGGACTTTCTATTTCAAAAATATCTCATATGAAGAGACTCCAGTACTAAATACAGCAAGATTATGTTGAATAGAAAAAAATTATAAGTGACTAAGATATTAAATAAAAAATAAATGAAAAAAGGAAAAGTATTTTCTCCTACTCTGTAGAAATTCTTATCCCTGTCAGAAGTGGAGGTAATGTTTTACTTCCCACCCTTCCCCACATACTATGATGGGCAAGTATCTCTTTCAATCTGAGATAAAGCTTTATTTAACCTTCAGACATTTGGAAAAAAACAAAGCATAGGGAAAAATATTACAGTTAAAATACTTGTGTTTATGCAAGTTATTTTAATGTTATTTGTTATAAAGATTGGTTGAAACTGTCCTAGATTTTTTTCAACTAAATAGGACATTTCTAAGGAAGATCCAAATTTGAAATAAAACCTCTTTCCACTGTGCTGAATGTTTCTGTAGAAAACTATATTAAAAGCTATATATTAACTAGATTGAAGTTATGCAGCTTTGAGTTTGGGATCAAGGAACACTGAACAGGACCTAGTTTTGAGTAGTTCACTTCAGCTGAGGAGTGCTAGGCAAAAGGAAGGCATAAGTAAAGGCTTTCCATTGAATCAGACATAGGCTGGAGGGAGAGCTGTGATTGTAAGCATCGTAAACAAGGAGTTTTAAACAATTTTATCCATCTATAATGTTGGTGAAATAAACTGAAGATTTGAACTGAAAGTTAAAACTGAATTTATTAGTCACTTTTTATGTACAACACTCAGCATAGAAAGTTATAGTCTTTACCAGAAAACTTTCTGTTTCAGGTTGGAATTGTAGGGAGAACAGGAGCTGGTAAATCAACGCTGACAAATTGCTTGTTTAGAGTTCTAGAGGGATCTGGAGGCAAAATAGTTATAGATGGAATTGATATATCAACTATTGGACTTCATGACCTGCGTGGAAATCTTAACATTATTCCACAGGTGAGATGTGTTTTTGAGATGACTTTTTGGTGTGTATGTGCTTGTAACACAAAACATTTAAGTTTTGTGGAGTATTTTTTTACTTTGTTGACTTGAGGAATTTTTTTGTTTGTTTTGAGAAATTACAAGCCAGAAGTCTACAGACTGACAAAAGACAGAGGCATAAAACTCCAATAGAATGTTACTGCTTTGCTTACAGGTTCTGTAATGACATGTCAGGTTTTATAGCCAATTTTTTGTTAGTCTTAGCTTTTCAATTCAACAGTAATCTTTAGTAATGCTTGCACAGTGATATCTTGAAAAAATGTTGTGATTACTACACGTTGGCATTTATGTGGAAGAAATCTCCAAACAGGTCAGACCAAAAGTGTGACATTAAGTTTTCTTGTGCCAGATTTAGTTTAACAATCTTAGCCAGAATAACTTGTGTTCTCCAGGATCTACAAGTCTATGCATGCTGTTTTCAAGTCTCAACTGCATCACTAATTCATAGGGAATAAAGTAATATATAATCATGAATCATGTATGTACATAAATTGCCCTGAAAGTAATGCCTCCTGCTTATTTCCATGGAAATGACAACAGATCCAAAATGATGTATTTCATTTTCCTACGTTAATGCAATGTTGTGTTATGGCATACTCTTTAAGTCTGTATTGGAACTTTGTACTCAAACTCTGCTATTATTTAGGATCCTGTCTTGTTTTCTGGGACACTGCAGTCAAACTTGGATCCACTTGGAAAACACTCTGATCATGAACTGTGGGAGGCACTGGAACTGTGTGACTTAAAGAGTTTTGTCCAGTCACTTCCAAAGAAGCTACTTCATGAGATTTCAGAAGGTGGTGAAAATCTCAGGTATATAAATAGCAAGTGCTATTGTAGTTTTTTTCTGATAGTGTAAAACTGTATTTTCTTTCCAGATAATTTATTACAGAAATTATCAATATAAAAATTACCCTTCTCCACTCCAAATAGAATTATTCTGGTAGTAAGTCTTTCTTCACTATTTTCTTTGAGGTTATAACTATATGAAGTCCTGTACCTATGTTCTATGGGAAGCAAAGAAAGTGGAGTAGTTTCAGCTCAAGAGTATAAATGAATAGGGAATGGGGGCTTCATGTACCACCTAATTAGATCTGGAAGAAAAATGCTCATTTACTCATTTATTTGAAGAAAAAAAAAAAAAGTGAACATTTTTGCTCTATGTGTTTAGGCAAAGCAGCTCATCTTTAATTTGTAGAAAGTTACCCCATAGAAATGTAAGGAGAGTGACACTTGAAATATAAGGACTCAGACAAATAGTGAAGCTTTCAGCAGCAAAGAGACAAGCAGTAATTTAAATGGAGCATATTGAAAAATAACTTCAGTTTTTTAGGACAGATTAGTTTCAGAAATATCTGCAAGGCATTCACCAGAGGTAACATACAGGAATATCCAGACTTTTATCTTGAATGTTATTATATTCAGTCTGGACTATTCAGATTCCCCATCATAATGTGAATACTGAAGTTGAGGGCAAAGCTAGGTTTAAAAGTCACTCCATGTTTACTGTTGTTACACGGAGTGAGAAGGAATAAGAACTTCCAAAATTAGGTGGACATATTTCTTCAGAGTTTTGAGAAGTATCAAGTGTTGTTGAGGAAGTTGGAACAGATAGGCTTCATACTAGTCCCAGCTTTATGTCAACAACATCTGCTCCAGTGTCTAGGTCTAAGTAGTGAAGAAACAAGATCATTCTCCCCTTCTTCAAAGTGCCTAACCTGACCTTCTCGATGTATTTTTAACAGTGTTGGCCAGAGACAGCTGGTCTGTCTGGCTCGTGTTTTGCTCCGAAAGAAAAAGGTCCTAGTCCTTGATGAAGCGACAGCTTCCGTTGACATGGAAACTGACAACTTGGTGCAGTCCACCATCAAAAGAGAGTTTTACAACTGCACAATATTAACAATAGCCCACAGATTACATACAGTCATGGATTCAGAAAGGTGAGTTAAGTTTTCATATGCCATTTAAAAATTAATGGCTTCTTTTAGATGCATGAGTTTGCAGACCTATTATATTTACACTCTTTTTTCCTTAGTAGCTTTGTATCTGTACAACCCAGTGTATCACAAAAGACTAGTGAAAATCACAAAAGTCTAGTAAAAGATCAGTCAAGATTGATAACCTTGTATTCTGTTTCCATGTTCTAATTACATTTTTTTTCTGCAGGTTGCAACTATTAGCTACTATTAGGAACACTTAATTTTCTAGAACAAAGGGACACACTGCAGAGTTTTTACCAATTGAGCAAACATTCCATTTTCAGAAGGCTTTATTAATATGGATATAACTAGTTTTAGAAACCAATGATAGATTTTCTAAGTAAGAGTTCCAGTTAGTAGGTATTTGTAGAAGAACTGGAAAATATGGTTGAATTTTTTACCTCCTGTAATCTTTATGCTTTTGTGTTGTAGAGTGCTTGTTCTGGATGCAGGAAGGATTCTAGAGTATGATACACCACATAATTTGTTACAACGAAAAGGTGCCTTCTCTGAAATGGTTGCAGAAGCAGGTATAAGATAAAGAAAACTAATGAATGAATTTTTTATGAAGATGAGAATCCCTTGAACCAGTACACTTTCTAAAGATATTCATCATTCCTGATGTTATGAACTTCCTTGAAAGTTCCTGACAACATTGCTTTTTACTACGACTATGGTCCATACATAATGATCAGGTTTCTTAAATCAACTTCCTGTTTTTATACAAATCACTGATTTTGATTATATTGGTACTGGACCAACACAGTGAAGGAGTGATTTTCATGGTATATTTTAAATATTGCACTAGTAAAGATGGATTAAAAAAAATAAATCTTGCTCTTTACACAGTGAAGAATTAAGAAATAGCGCTTAATTAACTTGCTTGGTCATGATGCCCATTTAGTTAATGCATTCTTATATAATCATGAACATATAAAACCCCAAACAACTTACTGTATGGACATACAAGCAGATCTCACTTTATGTTGATTTTTAGGATATACACACATTTTTGCATGTATACTTCAGTAATTCTTGGGCAGCGAATTTACTTATGTTGACTTTTCTGTTTTTTTGACTTCATGATTTCTCAACAACTGAAAAATTATTTCAAACAGCTGAAAAAATGTAAATTTCACAGAATCACACTATGGCCCACATTGGAAGGGACCTCAAGGATCATCAAGCTCTAACCCCCCATGACATGCAGGGCCACCAACCTCCCCATCTAATGCTAGACCAGACTGCCCAGGGCCCCATCCAGTCTGACCTTGAACATCTCCAGGGACAGGGCATCCACAACCTCTCTGGGCAGCCTGTTTCAGCACCTCACCACTCTCATAGTAAAGAACTTCCCTCTGACATCCAACCTAAATCTTCCCTCCCTCAACTTAAAAACATTTCTTTGTCCTGCCATTATCTACCCTTTCAAAGAGTTGAGTCCCCTCCTGTTTATAGTCTCCCTTTAGGTACTGAAAGGCTGCAATTAGGTCACTCTGTAGCCTTTTCTCCAGGCTGAACAAGCCCAGCTCCCTCAGCCTGTTTTTGTAGGGGAGGTGTTCCCAGTCCCCTGATCACCTTTGTGGCTCTCCTCTGGACCCTCTCCAACAGCTATTTTTCTTGTATCGTTTCTACAAAATCACATTGTGAAAGAATACTACAAAATAGGTACAGCTATTTGCTAGCAGATGCAAAATGCAGAATGCAAAACTCTGCTATTTAGAGCTACTCAAAAGAATGTGTATTATTGAAAGTTTCAGTTAAACATTCCTGTGCTTCTTAAGCCATCTAAATATTGCCATTTTTACTATATACATCCTTAAACTCGTCAATACTAGCTGTGGTTGGAATGGGTTAAAAGAGTAAGATTGGCAAGGAGGATAAGAACTGAAGACTGGTGAGGAGGATTGTAAACATGTTCAAGTGACCTTGCAGCTGCAATGACCTAAAGTCTGGAGAGCAGTCATGTAGGAAAACGTATATTGTACCTATTCTTGTTTATCCTGTGTATTTGACAAGTAGAACATCTGTATATGTCACACAGATTTGTGGTAGACTTGGAGGCGCCTGTTGGACACATTTGAGCTCCCTGCCTTGTTACAGAGAAGATCAAACCACAGCGAAGGTAATGGCATAGAGGTAAACAACACCTGCAGAAACCCTTGATCAGCAGGTGAAAACAACAGGATCCGATAGCATGGACTGACCTTAGCAGTGCCTGCATCCCCACTTGCAAACCCCTACCCAGGTGCTGCTTCATGAATCCCCTGGTTGGTGAAGTAACAAAAATATTTTTTCTTTGCATTTCAGGAGTGGGTCTGTGGTTGTTTCTGCTGCCTATCTGTGTGGACTGAGACACTGGGTGTTATTGGCAGGATCATGGAGCTGCCAGAGGTGACTTTCCACATTCTGGGATGGCCCAGCACTGAGCACTGGTGCTGTGTGGCTACTTTCCTAGCTACCATGGTTCTGATGGAACCATGGCCTGAAACGGATATCAAGGTAGTGGTTACCCCCCAGATGATTGAGACAGCTGTGTATGGATTGCCATAGAGATTAGGATGGTTGTTAGTTACCAGTCTTAGAGCTCATGACTGTGAAGTTGTCGCCTTATGGAGTAAAATGAGAGAGTGGGAAAGGGTAGTCAAGACTTTGCAAGATGTGATGTCCATCGTGCAAGAACTAATTACTACTGAAGCAGAGCACTGCTGGGGACTGCAAGGCATTGCAGAACAGCATGTGAAGGGTACAGGTATGAAAAATGGCTTTGATTTCTGTGAAACCTTCATGGGATCCCAAGGAACAGTATAGAAGTATCTGAGTCCTTGGATTCTGAGATTGAGTCTGAGTCAGAAGATCAGGGAGTAGTAGTAGCACAGCAGCTGCTTTGGCAGCAAATGTCAAAACAGCAGAAATTAAAGTTTGGCAGGTGCCCCTGCACTACTGTTACTGTAGCCTCTTACCTTGAGGGAGAGCAATGACCCCATGTTCTTTTAGCTATCAGATGGTGATCTGGAGGAATTTTAAAAGCTTTACCTGTAGTAGATACTGGGGCTGAAAATTCTGTATCATGTAGCAGTATTAATGATAAAGAAACCACACACACATCCATAGTCTGGAAGTAAATCCAGCCCTTGCCCTATAAAATGAGATTGCCATAACTGTAGGAAATACTATTCTATTTACCACAACAGTGTTAATTGCCCCAATTCACAACTATCTTTGGGGTATCAATGCATTGGAAGGATGGGCAGTTGTAACAAACAGTCACTTCTGCTTTGGGTCTTTGCAAGTGGGACATATTATATATTATTTGATCTGTGCATATTTTGCATGGGTTCCCAAAGGGTCTCAACTGTGCTGCCCATGACTGCCAAGGTGGTAACCATAAAACAATATTACATCTTGGGGAGAAGAGGAAGTTACTCAAACCATCCAGACACTTCAACAAGTGGGAATAGTTAAAGAAGCCACGACTACTTGTAAAAATACGACTTGATTTGATCTGAAATCAGACAGCACTTAGGGAATGGCTGTAGATTATAGAGAATCAAATAGTCACCCAACACTTGTGGTTATGGTATTAGACATAGTTACTCTCATAGAAAAAAATAACAAAAATGTACAGTGTTGAAAAGTGGTGATAGGTCATGCTAATGCTTTCTTTTAAACAGTGATTGGTTCAGAAAGCTAAGGCTAGTTTGCCTTTATCAGGCAAGAAAAGCAATATACTTTTCAAGAACTACCTCAGGGATATGAAGTCTCTCCATTTGCCACCAAGTGATAATGGCTAATGTTTGGCTGTTTATCTTTCTATTGATTATCTATTGATTACAGCAGAGTCACAAGAAGAAATTGAAGTAGCTGCTGAAAGGCTGAAACTGCACATACAGGATTAAGGCTGGGCAATTAATCCAAACAAAATACAGGAAGCTACTATTTATTTTATTTCAGGTATCTTTGATGAATACGTGTCTTACCTAGGAGCCATAGTACTGGAACAGTAATATTGGTGTCATAAACCTAACATCAAATTGAAATTCATTCTGAAAAAGCACAGGTCATAGCTCTTCAGTTTGTGTGAACAAATTACCCCCATCTCAAGTTAGCAAACCCAGAATAATACTAGCTGAAGGAGCTGGAATAACAGAGTACGTATTACTGAAAGGAGATGACATTCCTATTTTCCTCCAGGCTGGCTCATCATGCTTTGTAGTCTTGTACTACAAGCATATACCTTAGATATATTTCTGCAAGATCGATATGTAAATACTCAGGTTTGGTTAGCCTCTATTCTTATTCTTTCAAGTACAAATACAGAACACTTGGCCCATGCTCCCATGAAATATTTTCACTGGATATCAAAAGTAATTGCTGCCTTAAATTTGGAAGTAATGGCTTATGCCAAAGAACCTTCCAACATCGATTTGCAGTGGTATGCCACCCTCTTCCACATCATAAAATGCTGTTCTGAGTTTGGACGCATGCGTTGGTCCAAAGTAACTGATGGAGCAGCAAGCATGGAAGATGACATTCAGCATCTCTAGGACTTAATACATCAAGTGAAGCAACCTATCAGTGGTGCCTGGTGAGCTGAGTGGTTCAATGCCTTCGGCGACATGTTTAATTCAAAACAGTATTTTAGGGATATATTTATTCCTTTTCCTATATGTTACACACCTCTGTAAATTACGCTCGCCCAAACTAGTGTCTCTTGTGCACTAGTGGTCTCTTGAGCAAGGGGGGGTCAAACGGAGGAAGAAATGGATTAAAAGTGGAAGAGTGACAAGGACTGTAAACACACTCCAGCTAGCAATACGCAGTCTGGAGACTAGTCATAAAGGAAAATACATAAACATTGTTTATCCTTTGAGTTTTTGACAAGTAGAACATTTATGTACAGGTAACAGAGGTAGGGGAGCTCTATTAAACGTGGTTGAGATCCCTGCTTTACTAAGAAGACCAAAGCACAGAAGTAAACTACACCTCAACAGGCATAATTCTTTAGCATGGACCAAGCTCAGTGGTGCCTGTGTCTCTACCTGTGCGCCTTGGTCTGAGTGCTGCTGTAGGGATCCCCAGGCTGACAATAAAAATACATGTACTCTGCCTTTCAGCTGTAGGTCTGTGGTGGTTCCTGCTGCCTGCACTGCTAGTTCACACATCAATGCAAGCAAAGGTGGCAGTTTTAGGAAGGTGTTGAGAAACAACGGCAGCTTTCTGAAGAGATTTTCTCAAAGATGTGATGGTGCTACTGTGAAGGTAAAAATTTGCACTACCCTTTCCTGACAGGAACAGCCAACCAAAAAAAAAAAAAAAAAAAAACCAAAACCAACAAAAAAAAAACCTGCTGACTAACTGACTGTCTGTTAAGCGTAATAAACATACTACAGCTTGCACAAGCTGACTAAGGGAATATAGAAGAGAATATAGTGACTTTAGAATTTGTTAGGAGCAGGAACTAGGACTAGGAAATTGCAGTTTTCTGATAGTCCTGCAGAGACAAAAGTTGTAAGGAGAGAGAATAGCTGCTTGCTTTTCATCTCTTCCCCTCTTCTTGTCCCCCACCTGAGGGCAGCAGTGGCTTCCCCATAGAGCAGAAACTACCATACCAATATTTCAAATGGGGAAAGAGGTCGAGTGCCCCAGAAAGGCTCTTCTTGGGTCCCCATCTCTTCCTTACCCTCACACTCACCCCCCTTTTCCTAGAAGTAGCAGAGAAGAAACTGGAAAAACACACATAGGGTTCTATTTCCTAAACAAATGTTTTAGGGTTAATACTAGGATAGGTAATGACTTCAGTACCAGAGACCAACATCTCTTGCAAAGTACAGAAAAAATCATCTGAGGACTTGCAAAGTGTATGGTAATTTTATTTATTTAGGGGGAGAGAAAGGCTTTTTGTACTTACTGCTGGACTGACATAATTCAAAGAATAAATAAGGAAACAGTGCTGTTAAAATAGTTCCCTGGGAAACTAAAAAAAGACACGTCCAAAGGACAGAAATTGCTTTTATTAAAAATATTCTAAAAGGTTATTTATAAAATGCATTTCATTATCTGCATTTGGAAACAATTCAGGAATATACTGCTGGTAAGGCAGCTTAGACATTCCAAATTTCAACTTGCAACACAAGCTTTAACTGTATAAATTTCTCATACACTTAACACCACAGGTAACCGTACTCAAGATTTCCAGGAGAGGTTGTAGAAAGATTTCAGCCTTTGGGTATCAATTTACTTAAACTAAGACTTTTGATAAGCAGTACATCTGCATACCTAGAAATGTCCCTTAGCGCAGCGTCCTACTCATCTTTCAAATATGGTTTGTGCAAAAATAGAGTAGTAAGATCAAAGACAAAATAGATAACTTGATTGCAGAATTCATAAAAATGAATAAATAAGGATGCATTGGGAGATATCTGATGTACTGTAGCTTTTTGACTTCAATCTGCATAGGAAACTGAAAGAATAAATACCCTTCTGTGAATTTTTTTTAATATCTCACCCTACCCTTATAACTCCCAGATTAAAAGTAGAGATTTTATTTTTAACCTCTTCCAGACTGAAGGAATTTGCTAAAGCACTTTCTTTATTTGCATTGTTTAAACAGTTTAAAGTTACACCCTCACTTCTGCCTAACTTGTCCCAAAACTGCAAAAAGCTTTTAATAGTTTAGCTCAACTGCAGTGTGGTTTTATTTTAATCTCTTTTATTGCACTGTGTAAAATAAGCAGACCTGCATTAAACGAACAACAAACAACCTGAAGTCCTACAAAAATTCCACTATATTTTGAGTGGAATTTACAGCAGGGCAGCAGAAAGGCCACAATAACTCCAAATACTCTGGAAAAAAAATATACTGTATGTACACAAATGTATCTGCAAGGCAACTGCATATGAGAACTGTACTGCATATTGGCATCAACTTCACTAAAAAGACTTCTTTCAATTCAGGAGTTTTAGTTCTATTCACCTTAGTACCTTACCTCACTCACTTTTATAAACATGCAATATTTTATTTTAATACATTATCAGATTTTACGAGAATTCCCATATAGATGTAAAGACAGGGTCACTTCCAAAGGTATAAAAAGGAAGGCAAAAAAGCATCCAGAAAGTTTATTTAGTTTTCAACTCAGTGATATTAAATGTTATCAGTATCTTGGGAATCTTTGGGAAGTTAAACACCACCCATGGAATGGCTAAACAAAACTAAAATTCAAGAAGTTTTTAATAGGATTACTTCAAAGGTATGTTTAGACCACAGCTATGCAAACAGTTGCATCAGCAGAGTTGGGAAGGCAGTGTCATAGATCTGGTCTACTGCCAGGAGAATAATAGGCCTATTTAAATCTGATCAGGGTTAAACCATACATCTAAGCCCACACTTGATGTCTTGGCATGCTTATCAGTTATTTTTTGGAGCATACAAGAAAATGCTTAAAATCACCTATTACTAGAGCTTACCTGATACTGCACTGATGGATGAAGACAAGCCTTAGTTGAATGCCTTCACTGGAGAGTTCTAAATACATATAAAATCCCTTGGCCCATAAAGTAATGTTTTAACTTTCCAAAAAAAAAAAAAAAAGCTGAACTTCACAATTTTTTTTTTTTTATTTATTTTACCATCCTTTTCTCCTCTTTCATTTGCTAGATAGATAAGTGGCAAAATATTTGCCTAAAATAAAGACTGAAGAAACTTTACCTCTAATCCTTAGTTACAGGCACTGCCTCCTTCTCGGATGAACAGCTACCATCTCTTATCTATGCTGAGTTTAGAGTAGGATTATGACACAACTTAAAGCAGAGATACTAGCTAAAATGTAAAGACAAAGCTGGATGAGTTTCCATCAATGAGAGGAACTAGACTTCATCTAAGCAGTTCATTTGGTCCCACACTTCTTCCCCTGAAAACAGTAGCGCTGCGGGGGAAAGATGTCATACACTTGTAATTGATACACTTGTAATTGTGCAACAATTTAATTCATGTTGGTAAAATTCAAGGGAAAATATACACATGTAGCTTCAAGATACATAAAATTAATATGGTTTTCAGATAATGTGGAGAGAGGTATAAATGGTGATATACACTCATTCTTAAGTGTAAAACAGCAGCACCTATATGTTAACCATCCAGAATGTTTCAGGAATTTAGCCACTGTAGACACTAAGCAAGTTCACATTACCAAGAGCTAAATTTCTTAATATGTTTTGACTCAAACATGAGACAGCAATTTGCCACGTGGTCTTTGTAAAACTAGTATGCTGTTATGAACAGCAGAAGATTCAAGTGAATGTATAAATCTCATTCAAGCTGCAGTATGCCTTTTAGAAAGGTTTTTAAATGCTCAAATGACTCATTTTAATAAATAAATTTTAGCTCAACACTGCTAGTGCTATGTGCATTAACACTGCTTCACATTCTTCCAAATAAAATATACTTGACACAGGATCATCCATACTACAATGCTGTATTATTCCTAAACTTTGGTCACACTCTCTTTAATTTCTGAACAAACACCCCTTCTAGATTTGCTAATAAAATTTAGCAAAAGAATATGAGTGTGTCATCTTTAGGATTTTCATTCTGTATCCAATCTAGAGGCAAATACGACTTCAAAGGCAACTTCAGAGCTTTAAAATCACTTGTACCTTTAAAGATAACATTTAACTCAAATAGATTACAAAAAAAAAAAAAAAAATTATATGGCTAAGGTTAGGCTCCACTGACAGTCAGATAATTATGAACCATCTGAGCATGCTTTTGGAGAGATGGGATGCAGTGGGAAAGAGCTTAATTAAAATTAGTCTTTCGTAAATGCTTATTGGGAATTTCTATTGCGCTTACTTGGAGAGGCCAGGACCCACCAACAATTCCTGCTTGGATAGCTACACCCGTTACAACTGCTAGATCAGGGTCTACAGAGGTGTTGGGTTCCTTTCCAAAGAAATCCCGAATAACTTCACGTATTTTAGGAATCCGGGTGGAGCCCCCAACTAAAACAATTTCATCCACTTCCTCTTCGAGTAGGTGGCCTTCCTTCAACACCTGTTCAATGGGAACAAGAATTTTCTTAAAAAGGTCCTCGTTCAACATCTCAAATAGTTTCCTAGAAATTTCTCTTTCAAACACAACTTTGACAAAGTTGTTTTCTCCATCCGAAGCATCTCCAAGATTTTTCAAGTCTTTTGTTTTCTGTGAAGGCTTGCTGTTAGGAACAGTATTTGGTTTTACCTCACTTTCAGGCTGTTCTTTTGTAAGCTTCCTTTCTGGCATGGTCAACGACACCCTTAATGTAGATGTCTCATGAATAGTCAAATTTAACTTAACCGCTTCCACAGCCTGTCTGAGGCGATGTATTTCTTCTTTCCTTGATGGCAGAGAACCATATACTTGATTGAGTTGATCGTATAAATGCTGCATCAACCTCTGATTAAAATCTTGTCCTCCAAGTTTGTTGTTACCTAAAACATCAGAATAGAGTGCATTAGATATCACCTGTGAAAATTCAGAAAGCAGCTCACACCTTCTCTTTACTGGCAACTAGAACTCAAGGGCCAGAACAACAGTACTAGGACCATAAGCACAGAACAAGAGCTAACAGAACTAGGAAAACAGACAGAATTATCATCTACTGAAGAGTACACAGTTGACTGTAACTTTCAGATTTTTTAATTTTTTTTTTCCTACAGACAAAAATAAATAACAAGAAAAATCTGTAGCTGGTGGCATGTCACTGAAGTGCAATAACTCACAGCAAATTATTTTCCCAGCTAAGATTCCCAGAAAATTTACGTCTCTCTCTCTGCCCAGATGGATTTTTCTGTTAGTACTACCACAGTGCAGCTTTATAGGAGTTACTGTTCTAACATTTTCAAGTTATTCAATGGTTTCATCCATTCACATGAAAAAGCTGCATACCATCGAAGCATATGGAAATATCCTAAAAAAAGCAAAAGAAATTTAGTAAATGCAAGTAGTGAGGTTCCAGTTCTATTAGCAGGTATGTCTTACATTAGCCTTCAGAGAGAGTAGTCTATATTCTCAATTACTTCTAGAAGATTATTCTTGCACCTTATTTCCAAAACCTTTCAAAGAGTTGTTCATCTTTACATTAAACAGATTTAAAAGTGGCCTGCCAGTTTTCATCTGTGGTGAATAGTACTCTCAAAGTTTCTACCTGTCTGCTATGAGTGAAAAGGGGAATTCACTTAACAGACATCCATCAAAATAAGGCAGAATGAAGTTGTTAAGTATTGCTATTCCACTCTTACTGGACATCAAACACTGTGTATTCAAGGCAATGCTAAAAATAGCATGGCATCTCAGATCTGTCCAAATCTGGGTCATCTGCAAAGCAGTTGTGCATTCACTCCAGTTTTACTAAATGTTGCTGCCAAAACTCTTTCCCAAGTGATGAATCCCTGTGGCATATATGTATTAAAAACAACAAATTTCTGGGTTAACACACTGCAGTTATCAAGCCCTACACAACTGCACTGGAGCCAAATGCAAGGCAAGGATGTTCAAAAGCACTCAGCTTTAGTAAACTGACCTGGTAAATACTCTCAGCTCAAACAAAGGTAATAGAAAGCTTTAGAACAAAGTATTTTCTGTAAGCAGCAGCACTTACACTGGTAAAAATCAACAGTCTCGGATAAAATTAAACCGCAGTTTATAACTGAGTCACTTTAAAACTGAACTTCTCTTAACTGGTAAAACCATTTGCAGACCTGGTCACATATAAAAGGCAATTACGAGCACTGGTATGTTTTAAATAACCTCCCTAAAGGTGATGTGAGGTGTATCTTTCCTTTCCCACTACTCCTTCAGAAAAGTAAAGCATTTTTCTCACCTGCCATGGCTCGTGTGAGGAACATCCCTCCCTGCTTGTTCAGCAGAGACACATCCAAAGTTCCTCCACCCAAATCTACCACCAGGACATTAAACACATCAGCTTTGTGGAGTCCATAAGCCATAGCTGCAGCTGTGGGTTCATTGATTACTCGCAAGATTTCTAGCCCTAAAAAGAGCAAAGCAATAGTCATATACAATTTCAAAAACTATATTTCTTGCTGTCACAACATTTACCATTAGTTATTTAGAACTAACCTTAAGTGAAATGTCAGCTATAAGGAAATTGTTCATAAGTATTATTGCTTAGAAAATTATTTTCCTTATTTCAGCCAGAAGTAATACTATTTCACTGTCAGGATGAAGGCATCTACACAAATATATTTTCCCGAGAGACCCTTTGGCTAAATACATTCCACATCCTATTTGTGTTTTAATTGTTGTCCAATTGTGCTCTGTATGTTCTCTCTATTTGGAGATGGCAAAAAAACCTTAACATCCTTATATGAAGGGTCAATTCTCCTAGCCACCTATGCTTGCATTAGTCTGCTGCATCTGTTGGCACCCAAGAGTTCTGTGCTGTTCTTCACAATTGTTAGCTGTCTTAAAGAAAAAAAAAAAAAAACAAATCCATTCTAAGGCTTTTATTCTCCCTAGACTTTATCACTAGTGAAATAAAGATAATGAAAGGCTCCACAGAACAATTCTGGAATAACAAGACAACACCTGCAAGGTTAGCAGCCTTAACAGTGGCATTCCGTTGCCTTTCATCAAACTCTGCTGGCACAGAAATGACTGCCTTCGAAATGGGCACACCAAGATGGTCTTCTGCCATTCTCTTCAATTTCAGTAGCAGCTGAGAGCCAATATGCTCCGGAGTGACACGAAAGGTTTCATTAGTTGTCACAGAAAATTCAGCTGATCCATCGTTGTTGAAAATCTATGAGGAAAAGCGACACAACTCATATGTAAGACATCTTTTTCTTACATTCCCTCCTCTGCTACCACCAAATATTAGATTCACATATTGCTTGTTTATTCTGGGAAAGATATGGATGTATCTATCCAGTGAGGCTGTGGACACCCCCTCCCTGGAAACATTCAAGACCAGGCTGGATGGGGCTTTGAGTAACAAAATGGGAGGTTTCCCTGCCTATAGCAGGGGGGTAGGAACTTGATCTTAAAGGTCCCTTTCAACCCAAACCATTCTACGTCTCTGTGATTCTATGTACATTCTCCAATTCATTAATCACTTTTATTCCTTGATTGTAAACAACTGCTTAATCATCTTTAATGCTACATGATACAACCACACATTTGAAGATGAAAGTAATGCTTCTTAATCATTAAGTTAATCCTACTCATTAAGCTTCCCATATGTTCTTTATTCTGAAAGGAGGTAAATAGGCTGGTATTCTGTCAGTTCCTCTTTATAAGAATTCAAAGACTGTTTGTAGTAACTGAAAAAGTGTTTCTTTTCAGCAAATATTGCATCAGGCTAAAGGAACACTTTTTTTTTTTTTTTTTCCTAATTAAAAAAATGCAGTTTTCAAGATCTGCTGCTGGTCAAGCTAGCACTAGAAAAGTGCCAGGAAAAAGTGCACTGGGAGAGGAAAGATGTCAACTTTTACACGTTTTTTTTAGTATATATCTCAAAGTAAAATAAGGTACAGTTGAAATTTGGAGTTGGAGCTTACGCTAGAACGTAACCTAGAAACACATTTCACAGTGGAGGACAGGGTTCCCTAAAAATCATCAGCTCTCATGCTGAAGTACACCACTTCCACCAGCATTTCCTCCTCTTCTTTCTGGGTACATTTTATGGTTTCCAGGCATATCAGATTTAGCCAAATGACTCAGAGTCAGAAGAACTGGTTCTGCATTACGTATTTCAAACTTCCTACATACCACTGGCCTGGAGAGAAGCAAAGATAATGTTTGCTCACCTTAAATGGATACCTGCTACTTTCACTCTTCAGTTCTTCTGAAGTGAAGATTTTCCCAATGAATCTTTTTGCATCATATATAGTATTCTGAGGATTTGCATCAGCAAGTTCTAGGCCATCATATCCGACGTATACATCTCCGTCAGTGAAAGACACTATACTCGGAATGCTGTTGTGCCCGTTTTCATCTGCAATAACCTTCACCTGCCCTGTTCCAGGAAGAAAGACACCGACAGAGCAGTAAGTCGTGCCAAGATCAATCCCAATTACTTTTGGTGTGGGCATAGGTAAATACTGTTGAGCTAGATAGCCAGCTAGCAGGAGTGCCAGAATTGCCGAACCTGAAAGACAAATCAGTAGGTCAACTACTATTTTGGGAGTAACTGCTTATGAACAATTCTCATAGGAGACCCTACTTAATGAGGCTGTGCAAAAATCACACGCACGCTCACTCCTGCTTCAGCCCCAGCTCCCTGAGAGCACCCTCCCACAGCCCTGAGTCTTCCCTCCGCCTCGAAACAAACAGGCAAACTACCCTAGGAACACAGAACGATTTTTCTATTTTCACATAACTGGTGTACTAAGAAAAGAAATCCAACGCGGCGAGGACGCGTGCAGAGGTCAGGGCTCAACAGAGCAGAGAGCGCAGGTTTCTGTCAGCTACTTCCCCGCACAACACCCACCTCCGCAAGAAGCAAGGGAACACCCCGAAACCGTAAGGGAGCCATCAAGAAAAGCCGCTCCGGGCTGGCAACGCCCCCACCAACCCTGCACAGCCCGAGCGACGAGACCCTCCCGGCTCAGGCCAGGCCACCCTTCCGCACCCGCCCGCCTTCCTGCCGACCCCAGCTGTGTCCCGGCCTCCCCGGCTGCCCGCACGCACCCAGCACCGCCATCTGCCCAGCCATCGCTGCTCGCCGGCTGCCGCAGCACCGGCCAACGCCGATTGCTGACGGGTCCTTCCGGGCCGCGCCGCGCGGCACGCCGGGAATTGTAGTACGCACTTCCCACCCGCCCCGCCGGCGCTCGCGAGCTGTCTGTAGCAAAAAAACTACACCTCCCAGGAAACACGTGGGGAGGTGGCCCTTTCCTGCTGTTGCTGGCCAATGGGTTGACAGGAGGGGTCACAAACCACGGGGCTATAGCGAGGATGCGTGGTACCCATTTTTCGCATGCGCAAAACGGGTCCGGCCGCCTCGCGGTGCTTACTGGGAGTGGTAGTTCTGTTGGGGCGGCGCGGAACCCGTCGGGCGCGACGGCCATCATTGCGGCCTGACGCTTGTGGTGGGGGGGGACTGACAGGCAGCGCTATGGGCCCTATCTAACTTATTTTCCCGACATCGGTGTTGAATACCTCCATTGCGTCTCTTTAAATGGCATCATTGTACCAGTGGCCATTCTAAAACGAATTGAGTGGAGGAGAGCTTGTATGAAAGAATCACAGAATCATTAAGGTTGGAAAAGACCACTGGTGCTATCTGGTCCAACCACCAATCCATCACACTGTGCCCACTGACCACGTCCCTCAGTGCCACATCTACACGGCTCTTGGACACCCCCAGGGACAGTGAGCCCACCTCCTCCCTGGGCTGCGTGTGCCAATGGTCCTTTACAGTATTTCTTCGCCCATGTAACTCAAGAGCCGGCACTTTTACATACAGTAAAATAGCAAAAGCGGGAGTTTGCTGAAATTTTTATCTTTGATAGTCACCACATAGTACATTTGGAGCCTGTACTGACGTGCAGGCATGCTTTAGAAATACTGTGACAGATTTCATCCTTTCTGAAGCGCAGGCCAGGCTCTGTTTTTATGAGTGAGGTTAAAACTCTGACAGGCATTGGGGTCACTCAATGAGGTGCATGCTGAAGGAGAGAATTCACATGCCCTCTCCTGTACTGCTTCTGTTCCATCTCCTCAAAATAAAGCTGCCTCATAAACATAGCGGATCAGCCAAGGCCTCCCCGCCTGACTCTGTCTCCCAGGAGGCCTGCCTGCTCCCTACAGAATTACACAGCACAGCAGAACACCTGCCTGGGAGTCAAACCAAGGAGAACATCATACTGCTCACTGCAGCAATTGCAGATCACACCAGACACTTCTTCAGGAGACACCTTCCTCCTTGTGTCTGTTTTTGACTTTTGTCTCATTGAAGCCTGTGTCCACCCAATTTTCTCTGTGATACTTTGTTCTTCAGCACCTGAACTCAAATGAAGTCCAGAAGTGCCTATTTTTAATCCTACATCTCCATGACGTATCAGGGTCTGTTTTGGGCTAATCCATGACCTACAGAAAGATGATTCCTCTTGCATTTGCAGAATAGTCAGAAATTATCCTAGCAAGCTTGCATTTTTTTTTCTGGGGCATTACCAGAGTGTCTTCTGGATGGAGTTCTTAGTGGTCTTAAGGCCATTTCTTTTACTTACCCTCACACAGCTCTCATTTTCTTCCCTTACCTCAGGACATGCTGCATTCAGGGTTTCTTGAGAAAAATTTGACTTTGCACAGAGCAATTTTTTTTTTTATTATTATATTGGTCCAGAGGAAGAGGCTTATTTAGTTGGGAAGGGAAGACTGTGGGTAGTTCCTACTCCTCTGACTGCCTGGTGAATACAAGCATGGTTAGGAGCAGACGCTGGAAGGTAGATCTTTTTTCCTGAAATGATGTGTTAGCCACATCCCTGTAATGGCTGGCAACGCCTATATCGCAGTGCTTAGCACTTACCCAAAGGTAGGCAATGCAAACTCAGACCCATACACCTCAACTCCAGTAGACAGGGCCTCTGGTGACACTTTCTTATATCTTAGCTGATTTGTCTGTTTGTGCTGGCTGTACAGCGCTGATAAACCTTTGGGGACAGCACACCAGGCTATCAACATTACCTACCACTTGATGTGAGCAGAAGGTAGACATGTGACCTGTCTCTGGGGGTCTGGGCCAAGAGCCTAGTTAGGCTTATTAGTGTATCTATTCACTCTGGTAGTAAGCTTTTTAAAACATTTCAAAAGCTTTTGGGGGATTAATTTCCTTCAAGGGGATAATGTTTTTTCCTGGTGCTTGAACAGGCGAAGGTAAACATGTTTATGTCTGCAAATAGCTCGAGGGGGAGAACTGTTCTTACAGTGTAAGAGCAGAGGCTGGTTTTAAAGCACTCTCCCATCAGATGGGAAATAGTATCTGCGGTAAGAAACTATTACACCAGGGAGTACCCATGAAAACATAGACCTACGATGCGTTAAACACAGTTCAAGCATTTGTTGAATCAAATAAAACTTGTTTTCATTTCTAGAATGCTTTGCATCAGCTGTATTCCTGCACTTTGAGAAAAGGGAACTGAGTTTGCAAAGCATTCCCTTTCCTGCCATTGCAAAGAACGGGGCTTCCTCTTCCCAGGGAAGACTCAGTGAATGCTTTCTGCACCATCACAGTAATTTCCAAAACATTGTCCAAAATCGAAACACAGAGTACCAGAGTTTGCTCCCAGCAGTACTGTTTGATCAAACAGGGTTCCCACTGTGCAGGAGAAAGCATGAGAGAGATGGGAAGCCGCTTCCCAGGTGGAGGGCGTGGTCAATGTCTCCTTGAGAAAAGAGACAATTTACTTAAATGCTATAATATGAAATCTCATGTTTGGATTTTAAATTCGATAAAGGTGGCTTCTTAGCCTTGGTGCAATCATATACCAAAACTGCAGAAATGCAGAGTACTGTCTCCTCTACATAATTAAAATATTGACCTTCTTTGACTGTATCTAGTTGGGGAACGAAAGGATTTCATCATTGTCCAATCTTCCTCTGTGACAGACAGTTCAATGTCAGGCGGTTGGAAGAAAAGTATAACCTTCAATTGAGATGCAAAAGTTTCCATTTAAATTCCCGAGTATAGCTTAAAGATTTCTTGCTCCCACTGCCTGGATGTTGTGAAGGTGTGCAGGGAATCTTTAATTAGTCAGAAGCTGGCTCTCCGGCTGGCGGCACTGTGAGTTGCTGCAGGGCTGCTCAGAGATTCATAGCCAAAAGCAGGGGTGAGACATTGGCGTCAAGCTTCCAGCAGATGTCCCTGCTATGCAGGATTGCTTTTATGTTTAAGGGTAACCTGCAGATTCATATAAAGCATATTAACCTTTTGCAGTCGTTATCCAAATTCTTGTAAAGGCATAAGTCATGAAAATGGTGTCTCATTTTTCAGTGCAGTTTGTTTAATTCTCTTAACATCTCCATTTCACTGAACCCTTGTGAAATCATTTTGAGGTTAACAGTGAAAATTTTATTTCTTCTCTCATGAATACAGCTGCAGTCATAGAAGCAGTTCAGGAAAAAAAGTCTGTGAGCAGACTGGGGTTTTCTCTGGTCTCTCTCCTGCCTCTATACTTGAATTTCTGTTAGTCTACACACTAATTACGGCTTGCTGTGGTGTGTGTGTGTGTGTGTGGCGGGGGGGGGGGGGGGGGAGCTAAAAGCAGAGATGCCTTTACTTAAGAGATGAGACAAATTTGGCATTTACTGGCCTAATGACTAGGAGCTTCACTCTTGCTTCACTGCAGTATTGTTTATGGCCGATGTTGCAAGGCCGAGAGCTGAATGCCGCTGTGAGATCAGCTACTTCTTCCCCACCCACCAGCAGCCTGACTTGGTGGGCCTGGATCTTGGGTTAAATTTGTCCCTAGGTCTGGAGCACATAATTCAACTTCTGCTCTGCTACGGTGTCCCATCTAGAAGCAGGGACAGCCATATTGCAGTAACTGTGTGACAGGAAAATCAATCACTTGTACAGTGGTTTGGTGGAAACAATGTGCTGCATATCACAACCTGGAGCACAGGAATGAGGAAATGATTGGAAGTCTCATCATCTGCTTGAATCATGAGAGTGATAATGATAATGAACAAGAGTCCTAGAAGTCTCCCAGGAGGCCGTTTTCTCATTTGTGTTGTGATGTGTATATGAAATCCATACAGATGTCAGTCAGACATATCAATTTTATCTATTGGGCGTGACAACAAAAGGATAAACAGAGGGACGTGCTCAGATATAACTACTTTAACACACAGCTCCCAAGACCAAGGTTGAGAGGCTTTGCAAAATGTTTGGATGGAGAAAAGTTCTTCTTTTCTGTTTGTGGGGTACTGATGCTGATGTCTCGGAGTATTTATTTTACAGTGATTCTGTTCTTTTCCTGAACGTATCACCAAGAGGACATCAGTATGTTTGTACATGGGATAAGAACATTTGGGTCTCTCTGATGACTGTCACTGGCATAGACAATCTATTTCATTTAACACTTAGAAATAGTATTCTGGTGCACAAGGAGCAACTGTGCTACATCATACCTACTTTCACAGAAGAGTTATTCCACGAACTAAATTATTTCTAATCTAAGTATACAAAAGAAACAGTAGTAGAATAGAATAGGTTGTTCTTTGCACAGTGTGCAGTGGAGGAACACAGAAATTGACTATAAAACTCAAGGACAGTGAGCGTGGAGACCAAGTATGGTTTGAGATGATCTGTATCAAGCACCACTCAAGAGAGGTCCCTACAGAATCAACTTTCTTCCATTCTTCCATTTAAGGAAAGGGACTTGTATCAAGGATAGCCATCAAAGACCTAATGGGTCGGAAGTGTCCTCATTTATACATTGCTTTTTGGGGAAAGTGGTAATGGCATTTCCTAACTGTCTTTAGAGTACAGGAACTGGAGCTGTGTGCAGGAACTAGAGTTGTCATTATTTTCTGATGTCCAGCGTACTTCAGTGTAGCTGATACACAGTTCAAATCTGACTAGGATGTGAGCAAGCGCATCTAGCGTTATACAAACTCAGTCTGGTTTTATTTCTGAGAGTGATATGTGGAACCAATAGCACTTGACAGCATATCCCACAATGCCTCTCTTATGTACTCTAGTCTATCTGAAATGGAGAAAGAAATTTTGAGAGTGCACAAAAAGAAAACTCGAGCTCATCAGCCTGAGTCAAGGTCCTTAATGTTGCTACATACCTTCCCAGCACCTCTAGTCAATTGATGTCTGCTTTGCATGAGCCTTTGCCTATGCTGAGGATTACAATGTACCTGCAGGGTTCTAAAACCTATTTCTGACAATGTTGATGGAATCATTCCGACATTAGTCAGATTACTCTTACAAGACGAGCAAAGATGTTAGCCATAGCATGTCTTCTTTTCTCAACATCATTCCCCCGCACACTGTCATGTGAGTAGCAAGTGTCTGTTTAGCCTGGAGAAAAGTTTGTTGGAAGCAGATACTGTAAAGTTAGAGCCATTCTAGAAAAAAAGAGTGCTTTGCTGCTGAAAATGATCCATCCACCAAAGCAGAAATGAGCCTCTCTTTGCAATCACAATAAAATAAAAGCCCCGTGCCAGCTCTCCCTCTCCTTCTTGAATGATTGTGCTGTGTATAGGTCTGCTGGACTGCATCAATACCTTCTCACAGCCAATAATTCATCCTCATGCTTTTGGCTCAGTCCTGCTGCTCAGATATGCAAGTGCATGCTTCTGCCCATTTGAAAAATCAGCTGCTACGTATGCACACACCAGCACCGTAGTAGACTTTACAAGATATGTGCAATCTGCGTGCCAGCAGATCTGTGGGCACTGAGCCCTTAAGCTTCAGAATTTTTTTGCAGAATACAAAGTAGTGTTAAAAATGTAACACTATGTTAACGTTATCATTCTGAGAAACATTTTGATAATGTGCAAACAGTCTGATTGAGCAGGGAGGGTCTGTTTTTCTTTTTTTGCTCTTTTTAGTACATAGCAAAAAAGGGCCTGGGGCTGTCAGCATGCCTAGGTGCTCCCACAGTACCAATAATAAGAATTAAACAGTAGAATGAGAGAGACAGAGGAATTTTACAATCTCAGAAGAATGTAATAGAAGTATATTAATTTCCACTGAATTGCTGGGCAGAGAATGCATCTCTTCATATGTCTGGACAAGCTCCAAATATTTCTAGTCTCAGTATAATAGCTCATTTCTTGCTGTCAGTCAGTCCCAAAGTGAACAGAGCTGACGGATGTTGATTCTTTCAGGTCTTTCCCAAGGACCTTGACAGCTTCTGCTGCAGGAAAAACAAACTTATTTCATTTTTCTCCTTACCTGTTACCTCGCCCAATAGCTGTTTTCTCTCTTGCAAGGTGTCACAGATTCAGTTTGTATCAAGAAATATCAGAACCTTAACCTTGGTTCAGTAAAAGGGATCCGAGGAATAATGCAATGTGCTATCTGTCCTCTCTCTTCTGTGTGCTACAGCAACCAACTTCCATGTTTTCATTTCAGAAGTAGTTAAATATGACAGGAAAAGTGTAGGGTAGATGTAGATACATAATGATGCTTTACTAAAAAAAAATAAAAAAATAAAAAAATAATAGTTAGGTGGCAGCTACAAATCTATAGTACCTGCAGTAGATATACTGGTGGGTATTGTAGGTGAATCAGCAAAATAAAAGCAAATGGTAAAGAAAGGCTTTGTAAGTTCAGTGGTGATAAACAATCTGAACTGAAAGATCTGCATCAGAATCCTTGTTGCTATTTCATTCATGTAAAGCAGAACAGAATTTGTATATCATATATCATCCTGAGTGTGCAGTCAGTAACGCATCTTTTTGAAGTTGTATTAAATGTTTTTGCTGAATCCAAGGGGAAATATGGCATGTCTAGATAGTTCCAAAGAGTACATGACTAGGAGCCAAATAGTTAAACCTCTTTGGTAATTTAATTTCCTATGGTAGATCTTCCATAAAATAACACTGAACTGAGTGTTACCTGCAGCCACTGGAGGCTGGTAATTCATTGCCATTCCATTTCTTCCTTCTAACTTCTGTGTGTGAGTACAGATGTTATGGATTAGCCTTCTTCTGTGTGAGTGGTTTATGTAGTTTAGTTTAGTTCATCAAGACAACGAAAGCATGTCCACTTTTCTTTCTGGAATTTTCATTAGGCAAAAGCTTCACAAGCTTAAACCTTTCCCCAGTTCTCAGAAGAGCTCTATTATTATTTTTTAAGTGCAAACTGATAGATTTTAGCTGAAATTTGTGATCAACAGTTAGGAGCAGAGCTCTTCCTATATATGGATGGCCTGAGAAAAATGAAGTTTTGCTTATAGCCTACGATAATCTTAATGAGATAATTCATGGAGAGTCTGTGAGGAAAACAAGCTTAGCTATGCCACTTTTAAACAATGTGTATAATATATCCTTTTTTTGTTTTAGTTCTTTTGTTTGTTTTGTTTTGTTTTTTGGCCAAAGCATGATGCTTTCCTTATCCGAAAGGACAGCAAAGGCAACAGAAGCAATAAGAATTTTCTTTTTATGTACAAGTTCAGGGAAGGGATTTTTTCTAGGAACCTCTTTTGCAGCTCTGTTCTTCCTACTATTGGTCTCCATACAGCTCAGCCTCTGCACCCTCCCTAGTATTGTGTGCTTCCAGCAACTTTCCAGCTCGCACAGCATGGGAAGTCCTATGCATCCAGCATCATGATTCACCTGCCTGCCCCTCTGAAGAAGCACAGCACTCTCAGTAACACTCAGCCTGGCTCCTTTTGGAGTGCGTTATTACCCAGCAGTTAACCAGCCCTTTGCAAACCCATCTATGCAACAGTATTTAGAGCCAGACAAAATTCTAGAAGTCAGGATCAGGAAGAAAGTTGTTCACGGTGAAGGAAAAAGACTGTACTTGTTGGATAGCACTTTAACCACCACCATGCCTTTCTACATCTGTTTTCTAATTCTTCTTTTATAAATTTAGAATAAATGGTCTCAATCTGCCTTTACATTTAAGTTATTCAGTGTGACTATAATGTCTGCTTTTCTGTCTGAACAGGCACTCTTCTGTGTGAATGGTAAAATGGATAGAAGAACACAGTCATTAGAGGAGGAAAAGCTGTATTAGACTGGAGCCCATCATCCTGTAAGGGGCTGCTATAGTACCATGAAAGAGGCTGTATCAGATATTAAATTGATATTGATATTAATATAGGAGCATTTTACATTATCTGAAATTATAATGAGAGAGCAGCCTGGGAATGGATTTTTCACTGGCATAGTAGTCCCGTGAGCAAGAAGCAGTGTTCAGACCATTACCAGAAGTGAGCTGCCAGATGAGCTGGTGCTGCTTGTGCCTGTCCAGACTCAGCCCTGGTGCCTGGGGTTGCCAGCCCCCCCGGGTGGCTCCCTCACCACCCCATGTTCTCTCTGGACAAGTGGGAATGGGCAGATTCTATCCTTAGGATTTGATCTAAAATTCATCGGAGGCAGAGGGAATGGAACTTAGATTTATGAGCCATGTTCGGTGCTTCAATAGGTGTCAGTGTCCCCAAAAAATCACTCCTCTGGCCCCACAGCCCTGCAGGCAGCATGGGGCATCTGCAGGTAGTAGCACCTGCATAGTCTGAAGGTTTTCTGGGAGCATGAAAAATCTCGTGGCATTTTTGCAGAAGAATGGATATAAACCTTTTGGCATCCTGGCTATATGTAAAATTAAAAGGATTTTTTCTGATTAATTCAAATTTATCCTGCATTTTAATTAATGCAGCTTTAATTAATTCCTTGCTTCTTCCAGAAGAAGGCTGAAGAAGATTTGAAACAGCCCTTCAAATGTTCCTTTACTTCCTCTCCCCACATAGATGTCAGGTAAAACATAGTATTATACAGGATTTTAAATTTGTATAGCACTTTATGACAATTGTGTAAACTGGCATCATATAAATATCCTCTTTCATAACTATTTTCTGTAGATTTTTTTTTGTTGGAATATGAAACCATGGGAAATAAATGCTTTTACTGATGGGGTTAGAATTATGAGACAAGGAATATCTTTAGGGAAGTGCTTTAAACTCTCAGAACGATTTTTTTCTCTCAAAATACTTGCAACAGAAATACATTACACCTGGTGCCCTGGTTTCATTTCTGCATGCTGTCTTCTTAGAGTTTCACATAGCTTACAAATGGAAAGTCTGGCTACACAGCATACATTTGCTGCTGATGGCATAAATAGTGGGTAGAGTAACAAAAATACCACATTTCTTCTCAATGCAGTACAAATTTCCAGTTCTGAGTAAATACTAAACACAGTGGAGGAGGTATCCTGTTACTAAGGCAACCAATTCCTGTTATCTTTAAATATATATATAAGCTCCCTCTGCTATTCAATAAAAAAATAAATAAAAAGTACCTGTCAAGACCTAGCGAACTGAATTCTTTATGTGAGCTGTCTTGTATAAGAATAAAAGTTGTGGATGCCTCAGACTGGACTTTCAGATTGACAGTAAGAGTAAATATAAGCAGTGATGACTTTCAGGGTGCAGTGTTGGCCAGCTTGTACAAAACAGGTATTAGGACTAACTTTTCTAGGGCCTTCGTATCCTATACATACCTTCCACGAATTTATGTATTTTAGTGTTTCGTAGCACCTCCAGAGGCAGCTCTTTTGCTCATTGCGTTAGATAGACAAGTGTGGTCCTCAAGAATGGTAATTTTTATTAATAATGATCAAAACAAAGAGAATTACCATCTGCATGGGTTATCATGTGTAATCTCTAAACCCTGATGTTTATTTTTATTTCTGTGTACATATTTTTAATATTAGAATGCATCATATCATAAGGAAATGCACGTAACTCAGTGCTGCTCCAAAAGAGTAACTATAGCCCCACTTACACAGCAGTTCTCATGTTCACTGTCTCTCTTTTACTCCAAGAGAAGTGTCTGTCCATTCCCTCATCATTCCATAATGCCAGGAGATCCTTATCCATGTCCCTCAGTGGGTTGCTCTCTTTCCATGGCTGGAGTCCAAGTAATTTCAGCTTTTTCTAACATCGCAGAGGTGATGTCCATTTTTAGAAAATGTCAGTGATACATCAAAACCGAGAAGAATCCTTGCTCCTGATGAGTCTGTTCTTTACGAAACTTTCCTTATCCTATCTCGATCTCATCCTTTTCAGATGTTTCCCTTGTGTGGTCATAAAGGCAGTGCTTGTAATTAGGGAAACCCTTCATTCCAAGCACAACTGATGCAGTTCTTCGGCCAATTATCTCCCAACAGGGATAACAGTATTTTGTGACCCTTAAATCCAAAAGTTAAATGTGTTTCAAGTGACATGCTCAAAGCCAGTACTTTACTGTAGTGTAAATGAATTCTGTCTCATACATCCCTTTCCTTGCTCACCCTCAGATGCTGGAGCAGAACACCCTCCCCTTTGAGGCCTCTGTCTGTCTGGAGTTCCCAAACAGCCCTCAGGCTGTACCTCTCCCTTTTCATCAACAATAAACTCCTTGCTTTCAGAACCTACAGGGAACATGGATTACACATGCATGGAAATGGAGTTTTTAATAACAAGTGACCAAATCCTCAGACGTTTCCTCTACCGATATTTGTGCACCTAGTACAATACAGATAGAAAATAGAAAAATAAAAAAGGCATGATCCCAATAAGGAATATATTTTAAATTAATAACCATTTTAAAAAACCCTCAAGTCTGAGATACATTAAAATCTAAGGTGATGTTTGAGCACGTACTGTGGGTCAGGCTCTGGTGCTTTAAGGTGCATTGAGCAGTGTTTTCCTTGCAAGCAGTTCCATTAATTTCAGTGACCCAGTTATAGAACAAGACACCACTCAGCGAGAGAAAAGATGTTAAAAATCAGCCCACAGTATTTGATGGTAATTTGATTTCTGTACTGCCTACCAGACCCAGTCACCCCGTTCCGCTTTCACCACAGTGCAGCATCTCTTTCATGGATGCTGACATCTTTAGACGGCTGTCAGCCTTTGTAATGAAGAATATTAGAATAACACTGTATCTCTTTCAATAAAGCCCATATGCATCCATTCATGAGCAGGATATTCTTTCAGTGATTCTTGTAAAACTCCGTGGCATTTTTAAGTTTGATATTCAGGTTTCTGTGACTATGGTAACTTCTGTGCATTTACATATTGTGAGCTGTGCTGCCACAAAGCTGCATAGGAGATAATTGATTTTCTTCCTCAAGGAATTTGGTGCTCCACTTCAGAGATTGTCCTTTTGATTATCGACTCCTTATTACTAGTCATTTCCAAAATTATTGCCATGGCTATGAGATTCGCAAGCCTGTCAGACTTCTGTCTGCTTTCCCTCGGGATTTGCCTTGACCAGGCAGGTTTTTAATCTTCTTCTACTTACTAGAAACAAAGCTAGCTAGCTGTGCTGCCACTTTCTCCCATAAGGCTGACATTTCAAATCAGTTTTTTATCAACACATGCTTCTTGCTTGACTTTACGATAGCCTCAAAAATGTTGCAAAGAGCTTGGTCAGTGATGATAACCTCTGTGGCGCACTGACCTATGGCAAGGAGAGGAGCCTTTCCAAATGACTCCTGCATATTAGCAAATAAGTAGTTTGTGCTTGCACTTGGCTGCACTGTCGCCATTTTCAGGGTTTCATGGTTGGGCTAACAGTTTGTTTACAGTACCTTCATCCCCATTTTCATTTTTCAAATGATTATCTAACTCCAGAATAAACCCTCACTCTAGGCTAAATACTGCATACACTTCCTGCCCACGATTAATTGAATTATTTACTCCAAAATATCAAACTGATTCAAAGAGCCCTTGAAGATCCACTGGAATAGGTGTGGTTTTTTTTTTGGACTGGGCGGTCTTTTAATGACAAAGAGTGAAATTCATGTTTTATAAATATTTCACCAAGCTTTTTTACCTTCTAAAGCATAGTAGTTTCTTATGTTGATTTTCAAAGCATTTAGGACTTCACAGAAGTGGTAGTGATCATGCAAATGTAATACAGTATCTGAGTTTAAGATACTGCTATTTCCCTGTGTTTTCATGCTGTTTTCATAGCAAGAAAGTGCTGTTTATCAGTGCAGTCTCTGCAGTTTTCAAACACCACAGGTAGCAATAGGAGTGACTCAGTGTTTCCATTAACGTCTGCATTTTCCCCTTTTGTACCTTTCATGATTTCTGGCTTACATTTAAGGTAATCGTTGAGTGGGAAGGATCTGATTTTCAGTTTGCACTTGTATCTGACCAAGGCATAATGCTGAACATGATGGAGCTACAGCAATATGTCCCATAGCAGTAGTTTGTTAGTTTCCATGTTATATGTTCTTTTGTTTGCAGTCAGCTCCAGCTACTACTGGAGCTACTACTGGTCCCCTGCTGAGCTTGTCATCCTCTGGAGACATAAAAGCAGAATTGGGATCCAAAAATGTGGTGACAATTTTAGTGTCATTGTTTCGGTAGCACTAGAGAAAGGTTGATATGAAGGCATGGTGTTTTGGAACAAAACAATAAGGGCTGTCAAGAATTCTTTCTTACCTGTATAACGTCAGCAGTATTTGTGTACATGCACATGTTCATATACGTGAACCCCACATTTTTCATGGGATGGTTTTCTATTTACAATGCCTCTGCTCATCTGTCTGTGAGGAAATCCAGAACATCCCTGTATGCTAAAGAAGGATTCTGAACTTCACTGTTAGTCTTAAACTAGCCATGACAGATGAGTGTATGTTCTCAGCCTCATATTTCTCTGGTAGTAACAATTCTGCAGTCTTCTCAGTTAACTTGTTCCATTGCCTAACTTTTCAAATAGTTATAGTGTTTTCCTAATATTAAATCTAAATTACTCCTTGCTGCATCTTAAACCCATTAGTTCTTGTTCTGTCCTTGTTTTCTAATGAGAATAATTGGTCTACGTCCTTCCTATAACAACCCTTTACATGTTTGTAGACAGTAATGCTTCCCTTCAGTCCTCTTTTCTCTAGACTGAACAGGCCCTGTTCTCTCCACCTTTTCTCAGAGGTCTTATTTACTAACCCTTTCATCATTTTTGTTGCTCTCACATGAACTCACTCCAATTTCTCTGTCTCTTTTAAAATGTGGTGCCCCCAAACGAATGCTGTTCTCCAAATGAGGCCTAGCCAATGCTAAGTAGAGCAGAATAATTATCTTGCTTGTTTAACATGAGATACTCCTGAACATGACTTCCACCTCCTCTGTGAAAGCTTGGTGATCTTGACTCCTGTCCCATTTATCATCCTTTACAACCCCACAGGAAACAGAAGCTCGCTAATGCAACATTTTTACAGCAAAGAAAAACAGATTAAGTACTGATTTCCTAATTATCCCCTTTTCCAAAGGAGAGTCTTTCCCCACCCTGCCAGCTTACAGCACTGACAACCACAAAGTAGTCAAGGAGACTTTGACATCCCTCACCCCATGACACAGGTGCTCCTCACCATAAAGCTGTGGCTTCACATTTCTCCTCCCTACACTTGCATGGGGCCTTAGGCTGCCACTCCTTCCTCTTAAATGCCATCTTAAATCCTCTTTCTGCCATCTGTGTCTTCTCTTGATGGAGACCAGCACTCCTCTGAATGGCCTCAGTGAAAGAGCAGTGACAGTTGCCAGCCTTCACCACATTTTGCTCAGCAAGGTTGTTTCAGCTTGAACAAACTCATAGGCACGCATGAGAAGGAAAGTTCATTAAGTGCAACTACGTACTAAGGATGTCTGCTGCAAGCCCAGTGCACAGAGTGGTGCCTGGTCAGCAGTTCTGAGATCCCACCCGCAGCAGCAGCCATTCACACAGCAACTTTTAGTGAGGATTCACCACTGCTATTGGGGTGGTTTGTGCCCAACCTGTCAGAAATGCAGGAAACATCAATGAATTGTATTTAAAAGAAAAAAAGTTCATCAGAGAGTAAAAGAATACAGCCTCACCTGCAAAGGTGCTTGCCTCTTTCACATTGAAAGGGGAGCTTGCAAGCTGATGTATGAGGGCTGTTCAAAAAGTAATGCCTCCTGTTTTATTATGTTTGTCCACAATGTCTAAGGTGGATGTTGGTGATATGGCAGCAGATGTTGAACCTTCCTGCCAATATTCCATTACATTTTGTTGCGATATCACAGAGGGGCAGTCTGACAAAGTGCCATCTGACATGGAAGCACTTCTGAATCAAAGGTGTGTCATTGAATTCTTCCACACAATAAATGGCACCCATTGGCATTCATAAACACCTGCTGAACGTTGTTGGAAACCAAAGAGTGGATGTGAGCACAGTGAGACGGTAAGTGGTGCATTTCTGCAGAGTGACGGTGACAGTGGGTCACCTCCCCTGGTGAATATTTTTATGAGTGCAGCATGCAGGCTCTTGTCCATCGCTGGTGAAATTGCATAGCTAATGGTGATAGCTATGCAGGAAAATCATGTTTTGTAGCTGAAAATTTGCTCTATCAAATAGCATTATTGAGATTTTTGTATCTCTTGTAGTTTCCACTGGCATTAATAGGAGGCATTACTTTTGGAGTGACCTACATGTATTACTGTGCTCCTAGAATCATAGAATCATAGAATCACAAGGTTGGAAACAACCTGTAAGATGGTCTAGTCCAATTGTCTTCTCATTACCATTGCTACCATATTCTTCCTCATGCTTCTAATTCTACTGAACTTCAATTAGTGCTTTGTTCCACATAGAGTGCAGGCTTTTAGCTAGGAAATTCAAGGCACCCACCATATGACATTGCTGGTCTTTCGTTTGTTTTCTTCTGGATGAAGGTTTGGCTTTTGAAAGAGCTCCGGTTCAGCTGCTTGGGGCTGTGCAAGCATCCATTCACGTGCCAGAAGTCAAGCCTTGTGACTTGCCCATCTGTTTTCCAAGTCCACTTCAGCTGTGGAAGCCTGCAATGAGCAGATGAGCAGAGGTCTGGGTGGTGGGGGGTGGGAAGGGAGGGGAGGCTGGAGAGCTGCAGCCAGTGTGATAGTGACAGAAATAGTAGCAAGAGGCAGAAGAGCACACTACTGTTTTGAGTCACACTCGGGGAGCGGAGGATGCATTTATCTTTATCTTTACTCTGAAATGGTTATCGAGGCTGTGGTTTTGTTTTGTTTCCATGTCTGTGCTGTGAATTCTTTGCCTAAACATCGTTCCTGATGCTTGTTTGGGTACTTTAGTAGGAAGGATTTGGGAGGAACTGCTCTGGGCTTTGAGGTGCTGCAGCAAGTGGATGCTTTATCAGTGGAAGCACCTTTCCAGGACTTCCTCACAGGCAGCTGAGAGGTTATCCCTAGATCCTGCCCCAGTTCTCCTGCCAGTGAGGGCTGAGGTGCTGACACCCCCAGAGCTCCCCTGCAGGGAGAAGAAAGCCTGGTATCCCACTGCAATGCCAACTGCTACCATTTTACTTTGGAGCCTTAACAAAATGTGGTCTCCTTACCTTCGAATGTATGAATGTGATGCAGGGACAGCAATGCTTTCCAGAGACTGCGTGTGACATTAAATGTCTACAAGTCTTTGGGGTTGGACCCAGACACCTCATTGCCTTTGCTGAGCTTAGACTCAGCCCTGGAGATCCCCCCCACCTGAAGGCACTGCTGATGATTACTTTTTTTCAGAGAGCAAGGCTTAATCTGCTGACACACCAATTTGTCTGCAAATAATTAAAAACTTCAGTGAATCCTGAAGAAATGTTTCACTTTTGGACTTGCAGGGAGGGTGCAAATGGCACAAATCCACCTACCTCCCCGTCCCTGCAGTCAGCAGAGGTGCTGGGCCAGAACCTTCACTTTGCTGAGTCTGTGTTTGCCAAGGCAGGGCGAGGCACTTTAGCTTCTTTGCCTGGCTCTCAGTCTACAGTGCAGCTGCCAGGAGATGCTCTGGCAAGCTTGCTCTGGCAAGCTCCTCCAAGGCCATAGCCACAATGAGTACAGGCAGATAGTGGTACGGTTTGGGTGCTTCCCTGTGCCCTTCTTTCTCCCGCCCATCTCTGCCTGCCTTACCAGTGTACCCCTCAGAGCAAAGGGGCAAAGAAGCCTGAAGATATGCATTGGTTCTGACGATCGCTCATGCATGCAGGTAGCACATCTTCTCTCTTTTACCTCAGCATCTTATAAACAGTGAAGAGAACATGCCCATGATTTACGAGGCTCGTGCTGAATGTAGCGGCATCACTGACTGCTACATTTTTCCAGATCGGTGCACCAGTATGTTGCTTAATAGACCTCTAGCGTAATGTGCAGCGGTACACAGCTCTGTACCTTGGAGCTAAAGCTTAGGAGATAGAACAGTGCAGTTGTTTTTCATACTGCACACAGTGAAATTATACAGGAAGTAAGTCACCTCGTGAAGAGACTAGATACCAGAGGAGTTATTTTTCTCAGATAAATTAAAAAGAATGATTAAATGCCAGATATGTACGTCATGTGAATACTACAGAAGTGTTTTTCTTGCTAGGGAACTGGCCATATATGTTACCTACTGACTCTGAAATGACTGGGAAACTGTACTTACAAAAATTGCTACTGCTGATTTATTTTCTGACAGAAGAAATAGAAATAAGGTTTGGTTACACCACATAGTGCTAAACTACTGTGGCTTGTAAAGAGTGCCTGAATGTGTGAGGACACTATGACTGGGTTGCTCTGCGCTTGACTGATGAGCTTGCATGGCCCTAGCAAAAACCTCATGCATTGAGCAAGGAACCATGAACACAGACCCGTCTGTCTGCAGTCTGCTGTCTCTTTTGGCTTTGCAGTGCAGTGCCTTGTGTGTGGGGGATTCTGAATGCAAATTAACCTGACTGAAAGCAGGAAAGGTGTCCCCAAACTTTTAAAAGCCAGCATCTCTTTGGCATCTCTTGTTGGCCAAGGTCAATACAACTCATGGGGAATTGCTCCTGCCATCAGAACTCCAATTCTGTTTTGGGTCAGTCACACAGACATTGAGGCCCTGGAGCAAAGCTGGTGAGGGGTCTGGACCACAAACCTTACGAGGAGCAACTTGGGAACTGGAGTTGTTCAGTCTGGAGGAAGCTCGGGGTAGACCTTATTGCCCTCTACAGCAACCTGATAGGAGGTTGTGGTGAGGTGGATGTTGGCCTCCCAGGTAACAGTGTTAGGATGAGAGGTAATGGCTTCAAGTTGAACCAGGAGAGGTTCAGGTTGAATATTAGAGAAAAATCGCTATCAGAAAGAGTGGTCAGGTACTGGAATGGGCTGCCTAGGGAGGTAGTGGAGTCACAGTCCCTGGAGATGCTCAAAAAACATTTGGATGTGGTACTCAAGGACATGGGTTGGTGGGCAATATTGGTGGCAGGTGGATGGTTGGACTAGGTGATCTTACAGGTTTTTTCTAATCTTAATGATTCTACGATTCTATGATTTTTTTCTGTATGAATCATCACATACAGTAGGCCAGAATGGTCCCTTGGTGCTACATAAATATATTTAAATCAGATCTTATAGACAATGGGATTTTTTTTTTCACTCTGATTTTTTTTCTCTGCTTTTCTTTCATTTGTTTCCAGATAGGAAGTAGCACATTACTCAGTGGATAAATACAATTCATTTTAATGACCATCCCACACTGAATCAAAACTTTTTCATTCATCTCAGCAAATGTTGGCAATTTATGATCCTGACTATTGAGGGGCAACCCTATAGAGAGAACTTCTTGTGTTGTGCATACTCATGCCATCTCTAAACTCTCTGACTGTGGACTTTAGCAATTTCCTCTTTGCAGAGATTTGCCTGCCACTCAAAATACATACCTGAATGTTTGGGGCTTAACTGGAATTAATCACCACAACACTAGTTTCTTGAAAAATGGGAAAGAATAAGTGCATCACAGAAGAGTATAGTCTGCACAGAGACCTGGTGTAGTGTTGCTGCCCCATATGGGTCTGCTTCATGCAGACACACCTTATGTTGGAACCTGACACCTACACATGGACTCCCATTCAGTGGGAAGTTTGGGGGAATTTCTTTATGGGATCCTGCTCTTTCAGACTTTCAGTGTTCAGAGTTCAAATTCTCTGACTCAGTGGAATAGAAGTTAAAAATAAAAGAAGGGGCTGTGAATGTGTCTGCCTCGTGTTCTGGGATGGGAAGAGAAGTGGAAAAGCTTTGTTGTTCGAATGAGTAACGTGCAAACACCATTCTTCCCTGTTTGTTTTTAGTTCTCTGACTGCTGTCAGTGCAATAGAGGAAGCAGAAAGACCACAGCTTAGCGTTCTGAGTTCATGTCAAGAGCTAACCAAGCCAACTTGGGCTTTCTCCCCACTCTTGTAAGTGACAGAGATAACCTTTGTGGAATGGGGAGGGATCGAACAGTTGTTATTATACCATGCTCCTTTGAAAAATGTCAGTTCAGTTGGCCACGTCTACTTTGATACTCAGTTCTTAATAACTTGATAGGCAATGCATAACTTAAAAATATATATATATCTTTAAAGTGTGAGTGTGACAAGAAGCCCCTCAGTCTTTTAGAGACCAGCTTCAAAAGCAAATTCCTTCTAAATCCAGCTATTCCAGTTAGCGTGACAGCACAACACTGTCCACTCTCTCAGACCTTATAAGATAATATATTAGAACCTTGAATATTTCCTGGCTCAATGCATTTTTTAATATCATTTGCATCAGTGTCTCTGTTCACCTTATATTTCATGAGCAACTGTGGAATGTTAACCTTTTCTGTAAAAAACAAGATAGCACTTTAAGTGGAAGTCAATATTGGCACAGTCTACAAAAAAAACTGTCTCAGCTGTCTGGGCGAATGCTTTGTCTGGCCTTCCTTGCAATTCTTTGGGTTGTATTCAGTGTTTCTCCTACTCCTTCTTCTTTTAAGGGTGAAAAAAAAGAAGTTTCACAAACTAATATTAGTATCAAATTCTCTAAATTGTCAAGTCATGCTCTGGCTAGTTTTTCTCCTCTACAGCACTATGTACCACGCTGAGCATTTATGCTTACAGTACATCTCTTCTTGTGTAATTTATAGTATTTAAAAGCTCAGATGATCCTGTGGCTTCTTAGTTCCTCAGTGCTTAAGTGGACTCTTGGCTCTGTAACAGTGATTCCAAATCTAACAGGCAGCCACTTGCCATTACAGTGCTTGATGGCTCTCATACTCCAAGAACGTAACTAGCAGTATGAAAGATTTCTCCAAAGACTGATGCATGCAATTAACTGAATTACTTCAACGGGGTGCAGATAGGACAGATTTAAAGTGGAACCTGTTACCGTGCCAGTGGCTGGATGACAATCCTGCTGTGCCAGTTGAGGGAGAAGAAAACCCTTCTCTGCCAGTTCTCAATGAAGAAATTCTTGCTGTGACAGCAGATCTAGCGTGCATGCTTGATTTAATGCCCTCAATTACCATATCTTTGTAATTATTGTCCATGTCTGATAAGTCTTGTGGAAACTATCAGGTTCTTGAGTAGCGGATCTAGGAGTCTTGTAAGAATATAATGTCTTGAATTGATCTTTGTTTAATGTTTCACCGCTCTGCTACCAATTGATCATTCTTTGAATAAAAAGGTAGCATAACTGTATGCCAACACCTGTGATTCATTTTCACTTAGATAATCAAAATGTTGTTTCACCAGACCCTGACGATGTTCAGGATGCCTTTTAGGAGGTATTACCTTACTCCAAGCTGATTCAGATGGTCTGTTTCTTATAACTCTATCAGACTAAATCCTGTGGTTTATGAGGCATGCTTTTCTCTTGCAAAAAGTTCTGACAGGGGTACAAAGCTGCTTCATTGCAAAGTATTTCAACTACTGAGGAATCAGTAATTTTGTTTTTTTCTCCACTTGAAGGATCTGCAGCATCTCAGCATATCCTATATCAATAACTATATGTTGCAACTTTTTACAGTAAATTTAAGGGTATGCATCCTGGTCCATGCAGATCAGTCATTCATCCAAGCATCTGTTTTCTCTCTATCACGTTAAAACCATAATGCAAAGATTCAAACATTCACTTTTTTTCAGGAGGGCATCTTTCAGCACTGCCAACAAATAAAAAAAATTTCTCTCTTCTAGCAGTTATGAACAATAACGTTCCTGTTTGTAGCTGAATTTTGAAAGCACACATTCATCTGCCAGGTTATGTGCTTTTGTTATTACTATTGTTTAATCCTAATGATTTAAATGGTGCAATGGAGTTTGAAGCTTGCACAGTAATAAAATGGTATGCAAAGATCACCTTTAGGAGGGCTTGAGCTTGGAAACAGGAAGGACCAATGAATCTAGATGCTGTGATGTAGTTAAGAGGCCTTGTAGTTCTCAGGTTGCTGTAGAAAGCAGATATTTCATAGACTTCAGGACACAAGTGAATTTTACCTAGGAAACAATTTTCCTACCGTTTTATGTCTGAACACAATGATATGTTCTCGTGTTTTAGCATTCTTTTTTGATATTACATGAGACACAGTAGCAGTAGCATCAGGAAAATTGCACTGTAGCACAGGCTGCTGTCTGCCTGCAGCAAAGACAGAGTTCATATAGGACACAGAAGGCACAGAGCCCCTGCTGACCTTCTGTGAATGAAGTTTTTAGTACACTCCGAGAAAGCAATCTTTCTTCCCGTGGGTCTTTGTACTGTCTTGTATGTGTTGTGTTTTTGATTTTTTTTCTAAAGAGAGAAGACACTGCTGTAATTTTATAATAACTATCAGCATCAAAAAGACTCAAAAGCATCTGAAAAGGCCAGAATTGTTATTTATTATGTCAGCCACTTCCTTTCGTATTAACACAGACCAATTGGAAATCAGCCTGACTTGGTGGTTGGTGTGGTCAGCCTGAGTGGTGTGACTCAGTAGTTGTGGCTGGCGTGGCACATATCATCAATACTGGCACGTGTTTTTGTGATATTGTTATTTTTATTTTACTGAGCAATGTAGTTATTTACATCTGATAAAGCAAGGCTTCCTCTTCATCTAGTGATTCTCCTGTATTTTCGTGAATGCAATTACAAATATTCTCACTTGAAGTGTCACCATCTGCCTCTTTCAGAGACTGATATGTTGGGCTTCTCACCACTCACCTTTGCTTTCTACAACATTGATGGTCCTTTGAGTTAGTGATGCTTGTATAATTCCAGATGATAGCTTCCCATAGCCATGTGATACCATTTCTTCCTGATTAAGCAGAACAACTGAGCACCTGATTGACTTTTACCATAAATGCTGACATTCTGCAGCCAAAGGGGGACACAGGAAAAAATCACTTTGATAGTCTTTAATGCATACAGACCATTTTCAGCAAAGATTTCCATTTCAAGAGATTTGTTAGTATAGTCTTGGATTAGTGTATGCATTGAAATCTTTACTTAGGGAGATTTTCATCCTCTGAGGCACACATATCACAGCTCCTCGTTCAGAATCCATATGACTATATGCTGAATAATGAATATTTTTAAAAGCTTTATCCAGCCACACTGTGACACTTTACCAATTTCAGCTAATCTGACACCCTTGCTTTAAGGTTTTGTTTGTTGTTTTTTTTTTTTTGACATTTCCTAACATGAAACTTTTAGCAAAGACTTCCAGCTATTTAGAAATTCCTTAGTCCCAGGCCAATGAAATGCTGAGATGATGATTAAAAAAAATAAAAAATACGGTATGCTGAGTTTGTTTTAGAACAAGCTGACTAGCTGCAATTGAGGTTAATTGACCTTTATAATGGATACACAGGACAGCACTAAAGCTATATACGTACACCACAAGTTTATTTGAAAGCAAATTGTGTTAATTGACATTCATTGTGCATCTTTCTGTTGTTTATTGCTAGTTGCTCATGTGAATAGTTTGTTGATATTACAGATAGGACAAACATTTGTTTCAGACAAATAGGATTTTCAGTTGAATAGGTTTTAATTAAATGATCTCCTGTACTCAATTTTGAAATTGAGAAGTACTGTACGGTATGTAGTTAATCCTGTTGTCTAGGATCTTAAATTGTTGACTCACATCTCACACAAATTTGTTAATTTTTTGCAAATAATGTCTAATATTTCTGGCAGTTGCATAAGATTCAGGTCTTTTCCCAGAGTTAAACATGAAATTATGGTGCTGTAGGGACAGAATTAATAGCCAGAATTATAGGTAACTTGTCCATCTCACAGGGCAAATCAGTGTTATCGTAAACGTGCAGTCACCATTATGTAAAAGCATAAGTTAAGAGTATATGTAGCTCTCTCATATACTGTTCTGTTCTGCTGGACACTTAGCTGTTGTCTTTCCTTTCATAGACCTCTGCACAGCCTCACAAATGTAGCCATAGCACTGATGTTTTTCTTAGCATACAATATTTTATGATGCCGAAGTTCTACATATGTCCACTAATTCAGTACAAGCCAGTCACTTTCCCCTTTTTTTTTTTTTCTTTTCTTTTTTTTTTTTCTAATGAAGGGAAACAATGGTTGACAAATTTGCTCTTCATACGGCCACTTCCATTAGTGATAGCTTTCTCTTCACCTTGAGGAAAAAAAAAGAAGTACCCCTTCAAAGCCCCAGGTAGAAGTCTTTTCTAGGTTACAAAGCACATTTTGCTTAAAAAAAAGTTAAAGTGAGAAAAGATTGCTAATACATTTTACCTAAAAATAAAGCTGAACTAAGAGGAAAGGTAGATGTCCTGTAGGCATGTTCACATTAATTCACTGGCACAGAGCTATCAGTTACGCTAATAATCTAGATCCTTCCGATTCCACTTCACTGTCTTTAAATAGCCACATAGGTAGACATTGCCAAGGAAGTAAAAGAAGTATTTTCTGTACATTGTCCCTACAGAAGTATTTAAAGAGAAATAACTGTTGCACCACTTCTGTTTGTGTTCCAGTGAGTAGTTTCAGGACCGGGTAAAATAAGGAGCTTGACAGAATCAGTGGCTGGTTGTAAATCTGCAGTATTAGAGTATGCTAGTTCCAGACCTTAGGCCAGCCCTCAGGACATAGAGTCAAACAAGGAGCTACAGACTGATAGGTTCATCACATGGAACGAATACTGAAGGAATACGAGCTGAATGCCATGCACATTCACTTCACAGCCTCTTCCACATTCACCCGAGTTGTAGGGGATGATCTGCTCATTACTACTGGACACAAAAGATGAGGGATGGAAACTCCATGCAGCAGGACACATTGGACAAAATATGCTTATACTTATCCTAAGTAACTTATTCCTGGAATTGATCAAAGACTGTCATTGCATAAAGCAATTGTACAGCACGCACAGCCAGCAGGCATAGCAGTTTGATGCAAATAACCTCTTCAGTATGTAATGTAACCCTTAACCTCAGTTTTGAGATGTGAATAGGAGGCGGAGGCACTGCCATTCTGTTACTAGATATGAAAGAACCACTTCCCTCTGGTATTAAAGAAGGTGAAACCATTCATGATGGTATATGAATCATTTGGGAAACTGGCATTAAGGCTGTTAGGATAGACTCAAAGCTGCTAACAAGGCTTTGAAAAAGCTTGTTTCTTCCATTATATTTGCATCACAGAGTTTTCTGTGTGTGTTTTTCTGTGTGCACCTGTGGACAGAAAGAGCTAGACTGACCCTGACCTGTTGGAACAGCTAACTCCTAGGGAAAGAGGCAGGTTGTTCTCATATTCAGAACCTAGTTTTCTGAGAATCTAGGCTGCCTGGTCAAAGGCACCTGAGGTATTTTTTTTTCAGCGTTGTCTTGGGCTCTCAGCACCACCTTTTGTAATGGCACCACCGCTGATCATGCAGGTACCCTGATAACAAAAATTATTTTGATTGCCGCTGCGACTTTGTTATGAAGGCCTTTTTCATTTTATAGATGGTAAGCTGTGGACTTCCTCACTTCACAGGAGAAACTGATCACTCAGTGGGAGGTGTCAGGGAACCCAGAAAGTAAGGATTTTTCAAAAGTATTCTTTTGCAACAAAGCAAGTTTTGTCTTCTAGTACCAATTTCTCATCCTCGTGTTAAGCAACCATTGGGTGCAAATATGTTCATCCACAAAGGGTACAAATTATCTTCTCCCAGCTTCATCGCTGAATGGGAGACGATGATTCCACTTGTGTTTCTGCCATTATGGACTAGAGCAGGGTACTTTGACTAGCAAGGCCCCTGACATAGTTTCCTACGGTTCCCTCACCAGACTGGTGAATTATGGGCTGAATAGCTGGGAGATAAGGGAAATGCAAAACTGACTGGGCTTCTGGGCTCAAAGGGTTGTGCAAGTGTTCCAGCTGGTGGCCACTTGAGTTCCTCAGAGACCAGCTGGTACTAATGCAGTTTAATGTCTTCATTGATGATCTGGATGATGGGATAGAGTGTGCTCTTTGCAGGTTAGCAGACACAACCAAATTGGAGGAGATTTGTTAATATCCTGGAGGGCAGGGCTGCTTTTCAGAGATACCTGGATGGCTGAAGAAGAAGGCTGAGGGGAGCTTCGTAAAGGTAAACAGAAATAAATGTGAAGAAGTAATTTAACTCCGTGCAATAGAGCGGACCGTCTGTAGGGGAATTTCTATGGGAAAGCTGCTCTGCAGGAGAGGCCCTGGGTGTCGTGGTGGACAAGAAGATGAATGTAAGCCACTTAAAATAAAGTTGGTAAAAAACTGGCATGTGTTGCCTTGAAAGGCTGTGTGATTTCCACCCTTGAAGGACTGCTGGACATGATCTGAGAAACCAGATCTAGCTAGACTCAGATCTCTATATTAGACTAGAGACCCCCAGAAGTTGCTTCCTACCTCTGCTGTGCTGTTCTATGATGAGAGTAAAGGTATAGACAACATCTGTAAAGGATCATTTGTGGCAGGCTTTGATACCAAATGTACATTAGAAAGTAAGGATATGAACCTCTCAGGTTTTACCTAATTTTGACATTGCAGGCTTTGTATTGCCCCGTAATAGCAGTAACAGGCAATGTGCTGCTGGATAGTGGAAAGCTGTGTGCAGGGAGACCTCGAGGACCACAAGGTAAGTGAAGTATGGGTTTGGGTGCACAATATGTGCACAATTATTGCAGTGGAGTTCAGATAAGCACAAAGAATGCATAGTTGGATGATGCAAGTTTTCTTCTGATGAAAATTCAGTGAGAAACGAAAGAATTTCCTGCCACTGAAAACATTTCAGATTTGCACACAATGAAGTATTAGAAAAAAATAACTTGCTGAAGGGTGTCAGAGAATATGGAAATCTGCACTTTCTGATCTGATGTACTAGCAGTACTGCAGTGGTATCCACCAATACACTTTGTGCTCTGCTGCAGATAGGAAAGGGGAGTGATGGGCACAAAGCTTGAAACAAAGGTAAATGACACGAATGCAAGAGGCAAGAGTTACATTTACATTTGAATTCCAAGTGTTCAACTATAATAAAGTGCTCAGTAATGTTTGTATATGTTTGTTTTCATAAGCAATTGCATCAAAGCAAGTCCCTTCAAATCAGCTCTCCCCACATCTGGAATTAACAGTGAAATAAAAACACACTGCATTTTATGTAGCAAGAAAAAGGAAGGTTCTGGATTTCAATTGCATATGATTTATACAAATGCATTTTATTGTATTTCAACAACAATTTCTGGAATTTCAAGCTTAAGAATGATCTTGTTCATTTCACAGTCCTTGTCCTTCCTTCCTTAACAACTGTCTGAATACACTTATACATGCTTCAAGCTTTCCTCTCCAACCTGTTTGATTTTAGGCTATTTGCTTTTGTATATTTCTAGCTGTAGTTGAAAAAGAATAAAGGAAAAAAGTCTCCTGTAGATTTTCCTTTGGAATATCTGCATCCAAGTATTCATTCATAACTCTGCAAAATGAATGCAAATGCTCCTCATGCACCTTTGTGCTGATCCTTTTATGTCTACAAGCCTTCAGAATTTTGGTGGCAAAACCTAGAGAAGGGGATGCTGATTCAGAACCTGCAGGCCAGCCTGCCTTGATTGTGGAACTATGGTCCAGCACACTGCCATCCCTTTTGGTGACAGAACAGCCCTCCTTTAATGTACTGCCAACTGGGATGGCAAAACAGGGCTGAACATGAGGCAACAGTGCAAACATCAATGTTAACTTGGACCAGAGGTGGTTCACCCCTTGAGGATGTGGAGTCATTATCACCTCAACTTTTTTGCTTTCTGTAGCTATTGGCTCTGTACTGAGGACAAGTGGCTGCACACGTGCCAGCAGTGAGCCCTGCACCACAGCCCCAGGGGAAGTCACTGCACCTGCGCTGCAGTCTCTGCGGGGGGGAAATCCCCACCAGCTGAAGCACACCGCTGGCTGCAGAGAGATTGGCCATCTTGGCTTCGTCTTACAGTTCCAGGCTGGTTTTGCATCTTTCTGTATGCTTTATAACTACAAGGAAGAGCAGACTCTCAGCTACCTCTGAAAGAAAGACTTACGGATCTTGTAGTTCCTCTCAATCACAGAGGAAGGTTTATAAAAATGAACAGGGGCTTAACACCACTGAGCAAATGGTAGAGAGGAACAAAACCCTATCCACTTGCTTCTTTTCTGTGTCTCTGGGACATTGCAAAGATTCATTCCTCAAAAGCAACTCAGTTCTCCTACAGATCCTAGAATTGGAACGGGTTTAAAAAGAAATACATATGTATATCTACATAAAAATTATACAGATTAGTCAGCATGAAAGCCAGCCAGAGAACTGTTTATGCTCAGGCAGCTTAATCCAAGATCAGTGTGATTAAGACAACCACTGAGAGATGAAAGGAGGTTGGTATGCTTCATGTAAAAAACACATTTTTTTCCTTTGTGGTACAAAATTTCCTCTTTTTCTCGGAATAGCTTGAGAGAGCGGAAGTTTCTCAGTGTGAGATCTAATCTGTTCTGCCATCACAGGAGGTTACAGATGCGTTCAATAAGCCTTCAGTTGACACATTTATCTCAACAAGAAGCCCTTTGGACAAAGTCTTGCTAATTAGAAGCTGAAGCGGTTAAACAAAAGCTTATGCTCATGGTTAATGACTAGTTAACCTCAGATGTTAGTTAACCTCTTGCCATCAGTCTGTGTAGAGCCTGACTCTAAAAAAATAACAGCTGTTGGGTGTTTTGCTCTGTAGGCGCCTTGCCTGTCTCTTTGTAAGTAGTTAAGGAGACCCATTCTCATTTGCAGACTCATGGAAATAAACATTCCTCAGAGCATGTCATTGCACATCTCTGGTCTCTGTGGTTTTTAGTCCTTGATCCAGCTAGCTTATAGCTGTGTCAGAATCATATTTACACACACCTCAAGGTATATTTCACACGTTTAGTATTTTCACAGATGTCTAGAGAAGGAAGACAAAGACTAAGCATTTCTGCTGCAAAAGCCTAAACATATGCCCACGCTGGATGAACTCAAGCAAAGTTATTTTCAGTAGTACTTCTCTAAGATGAAGAGATGGCAGAAGCTAATCCAACAACATTATTTCAGGAAAAGTTATTCAAGTCATATTAAGTCAGCACTATGTGTGATGACACAATAAAGGTTGGAAACACTTAAGAGAAAATACAGCTGCCTGATACAATCTGTCACAAATTTCATCCCTTGAAAGGCCTGTTCATTTCCAGGCACACCTGGAAATATGGGGTCATTGCTGCTAAATAATGACAATTGTTGACAGCCAAAGCATAAAAGGAGAGTTAAAAACAGAAAGAAATCAAGCAGCTCCCAAGCTTGTTTATTCTACTAAGCAAAGTTTATTTGCACCAAGTCTTTGAAATTCATGCAATTTTCTAAAATTAATGTTTTTATACTGTAACCCTCAAAGCAGATCTGTCTAGTAGGAGTCTGACAGCAGCGCCCTTTTGAGGAGTCATGAAACTGCAGAAAGCATTGCCCATTGGGAAAAAAAGGATAAGAATTTTCCACTTGTTTACAGTTTCTTTAGAAGTACTCTTCTGGGGTGGAACTTTCCGTGTTTCATCTCTTGTGAAAGTGATTTAAATTGTCAGGAGTCTGTGGAAACTTTTTAGCATGAATGCAAAATGCTTTAAATTACAAAAATGGTATGACTAATTGGTGAGCAGGAAGTCTCTGTATTGATTTGATACCAAGATGATTACGCGTGATAAAATGCTCAGTGGATTTGCCATTTACTGTGCTAGTGTTAGAACAGAGCAATCTTTAAAATGTAATGACCACATTAAAAATCAAGTAGTTTTTAAAGGGCTCAAATGTATGATTCTGGTTATTTTTGCAGAAAGAAGACAGGTGGATGTAATGTGTATCCCGGTGCAAAATATCGTGGGAGATGACAATTAAATCCCATACAAAAGACAATAGTGCATGATAACCACGTTAGCCTCTGACTTCTGTACACAAACAAAAATACCCAATGAACAAGCTTGACATCACGCACAAAAGGCAAGAATTGCACAAAAAAAACAATAATAAAAGCATAGTATTGAAACTGCTGTTTGTTTGTTTGTTTGTTTGTTTGTTTGTTGTTCCAAGCTTGCACTGTCTTCAGAATGCTTGGAAAGAAATGAGAACAGTTGTGAAAATTACAATATACAAATCGGCAGTGCATGAGGAATTCAGATGACTGCACTCTCAAGAAGATGACAAACACAAAGAGCTTGATTCAGACTGACACGACAGTTCTTTTGTACATCCAGGATAAAATGTAAGACAGCCTCTTTAGAGACCATTTTGGAGAAGAATAGCATTAAAAAGCTTTAATATTAACAGGAATTAGGTTAGTACTTTTCAAAGTAGGATGTGAATGTATCTAGTTTTTTATTATGATGATACATCAATGCAAATATTCTCTGTACATATCTCAGCAAAACCCATCTGAAAAAAGAGACAGTGCGATTAACCAATCTTTTAAAAATAAATATATACAGTATTTACATTTTGAAGAGTTCCAAAGCTTAATATTTAGACAATGCATCAATATCCAAAACAATTCGCTATCATTATACAAAATGCATTTGCTGTACAAATATATATATACATATATATGCATGAACTTCTTCAGTGAAATGTCGGTGGATTCGTTGAAAAGCATGAGATACTGTTCTTATCAGCTAAGATTTAGTTCTCAAATGTCCGCATATTAAGCAGTCAGACAGAAGTAGATTTTCAGTGTTGAGAAACATTTTGCGTTCTGCTACTGCACCAGCAAATCAGCTTCACTTATCTGATTGTCTTTTCTGAGCATCTACAGAAACAGCTTAACAGAATCAGTTTGACTCAGTGATCGTTATTGACTGCACCATGTCAGACAGGGTTTCTGGGTCTACTTCTTCTTTACCATTATCTGAATTTTCTGATGAGATGTAACAGCCGGAATCTCTTGGGCAGTCATTTAACTGCGATTTGTCAAAACTGTGCTGAGGGCTTAAGCTCCGAGTCTCCTGACCACCCTCGCTTATCTGCTCTTGTTCATCTGGAAAGAACAAAATAAGAAAGAAATAAGTGTCAGAATAAGTACCCTGTAAAACAGTTTGAGGCAGCAGTGTGGCTGATCTTGAAGAACCGTAGAAACAGAGTTAGTAATATACACACGCTAGATCAATATCTTCTGTCTATTGGAAACAGAAAGCAGCATCAAAGAACTAAAAATGTGATGACACAAGCACCTAAGTTGCTGTTGAGGTTGCCTTTGACCCTGTGCTATGCTGCTCAGATGTGAATGCCTGAGGCTCTGCCTGCATCCTTGAGGCTGTGCCCAGGAGCACCAGGCGCCATGCACAGTCTGAAGGTGTGTGGCAATCAGATCTTCAAAAGCACCTGACTTCTCAGTGGGAATGGATGGCTGATAGGAACTCCCTAGAAATTTCCTAGAAGTTTTTGGTGTCCAAAAAGATATTTTCCAAAACACAAAGGCCTCAGAGAAAACCACTTAATTCTTATATTATATCTTAATTCTTGCTGCATGTTCTTTGAACACTGTCTGAAAACTAAGTAGAAACAAATAAACTTGCAAATAATTTGTCCTTGTTTAACTGCTGCATGTCTAATCTGCTCAGACACAACAATCTGCTCCTCAGGAAGAGCTCAGCAAGCCGGCATTTTGTGGACAGGATATCCCCGTATATCATGTATCAAATATATCTTGTGGTTAAAATTCATGCTCATATTTTCTGTAAAACACGTGATGTTCACTCACAGTAAATTTCTTCAGAAAACAAGCTATAAAACGTTACATCTCTCCCTTCCATTCTTTTATTTCAGCCGACTTGTTCCTTCATGTAGTTAGCTTTGAACCTTTGGTCAAATTTAAGTTGTCTCAATTCAAGTATAGGCAGTATGGAAGTCCTAGCTCAGGAAGGATTTTATCCCTCCTGAAAATCTGAATCTAGTTCAGTTCCAGAGTGACAGCCTAAAATTATTACATTTCTGAAAGGAAAGTGTCTGGACATTTGTTTAAACTGTTAGAAATTATGACACGAGAAAGGTTGTCACTGTGATCTGTCTGTTTTAAATACTGCGTAATTAAGAATAAATTAGAAATTAAAAAAAAAAATAAACCTGCTCTGAAAATGTTGAAATGGAATAGTCAGGGCCTTTCTCTGTTGTGTAAACGAGATCGCAGAGAAATCATTTCACAAGGCATTTTGATATATTTGAGAACACTTGCAGGTCTTCATGGACTTAGTCTCGTAGACTGGTTAGGACTTATCAATTCTATTTAATATTTTCTAGATTTTAATTCCCTAATTAAGTTAATAAACTAATCCAAATTTTGAAGAAAAGAATCCAAAATCTCAATGTAGTCATTTCTGCATTAAGTCTGAGGTTACAGGCATAACCTTACATATTTAAAAAAATGATTTCTGATTACATTAAATATTTTCCAAGGAATAAAAGTCCCACTTTCTCCCTACATAAATTAATGGTTAATTCCATTTGCATGTACAAGTACACATTTCAGCAAATTCAATAGATGTCTGTAACTATCTGATCTCCTTCTCACCTTAGGGAACATAGTCCACCACACCAAATGCTACCTATCTTTGTAGGAAAAATATGTGATCAGATAGGCTCCAACTGATTTCTGATTTAAGTCAGAAAAGACTTACAAAATGAATTACACCACTGAAGGTATTACTGCTGCTATTAGTAGCAACATGAATAGTTTAGCATAAACAACAGCAGATGCCCCGGTAAAGCCCTTCTAAACTGTGTCATTAGCCTCTTGCTCCCATTCCAACAGTGCCATCAGGTCCCGGGCCTTGGTCACCATAGGCTGACAGAGCTCAGGTGGTGGCTGCAGGCAGGGCTCCCCTTCTCCCTGCTGTAATCCCCGCTCAGCCCTAATGCTGCTTGCTACGACTTTTATCAGCTTCTGGGGCATCATCTGCTGCCCTGGAAAGCAGTGACCTAAAAAGAGTTAATCCTGTTTACATTTTCAAGGTCAAAGTGGAATCTCCATTCACTTTGTTTGTTTTGCAGTGGAAAAGAAGACCAAGTAACTCGTCTGCTGTCAGTGTATCAGTAGCCTGCAAGTAGCTGCAGTCGTCTAAGTAGTTTCCTACATGAAAAACAGATTCTATTTTATTTTTTAGCAATGCTTTTCCTCCTGTGTTCCAGGGACAAAGATAGAGGCTTCATATGGAACTTAGATTTTTTAAGATCTGAGTTTAAATAATTTCCAGGAGAATATATATTTAAGAGACATGCAGACATGTAAAACTTCTGTCTCCTCCCAAAATACTATCAGGTTTTTTTTTAACATCAAAAACTGAAAACCAAAAATGTTCAGGTGTTTGAGAAAGTGAAAATGTTATATTTTTGCTTTTCATTACAAACAGAAAAAATTGAAGAAAAAGAATATTTCAGAAGAAAGGACTGAAATCACTCCTCAGCTTTTTTCTTTGCTTTTGATTCCTTTAATGACTGGACTTAAATATAGCATAGCAACTACTAAACAACTTAAAAGGATACTAAGTATTATAAATGTATGTAGCATACAGCTTTAGGTGTTCTGAGAAAAACAGCTGCTTTCGGCTTCTACATTCAGTTCTATTTAACCCCTTTCCCGAGCAAATATGTGTTCAAGTCCCATACTAGTAAAGGTAAGTTTACTGCCTTAATCATTTGGATATCAGAAAAAAGATATAATGCACAGGAAACAGGAACTGATAAAATTAAACTGCCGTTAAAAGCTGCAGAATCATCAGAAACCACTGCCTTATCAACAAATAGAAGCCCTGTTATTTTTCTACAGTAAAGCAGTTTCATAGAAGATAAGTAGCTTTCAGTCACTGTTATCAATGATATTTTACAAAAGTGTCCAAAATATGCATCATTTTGACGTGTATTTTCTAATACTGCTTCTGACTGCAAGATTATATGCAGACTCATGAAAAAAAATGTTAGGGCTCTAGACTAGATAATGAATGCATGACACGTGTGTATCTTCCTTGCTATTAAGATTTTGGAAATTAACATTTTTTATCCAGTAGTGTATGACAAAGATTTCCCTTTTCCTTCACCAGCTTTTCCCACTTCTTAAAATCAGGTTAGAGTTCTGGTTCTGAAAGCACTTTAAGCTTAGGACTAAGTCAATACTGCTCAAGAATATACTGAGGTCACACTAACTCCAGTGCCATTATTATGTCAGTTTAAACCAGATGAGTGGTGGGAGGCTTAGATTTTGTCTTGGAGAAATAAGAAGGTCAGCCTGCTTTAAGCTGTATTTCATGACCATGCCCTCTGAGAGTTTGCATTTATGAGCTTAGCCCAGAAGGTGAAAGGGGCTATAAGCATGATGCTTTAGGTTGAGTTGCCTTCCTGGATGGTGCAGAAGTGATCTACTGAGCAGCACAACAGAACAACGAGAATGACACGTTTCATTAAGGCTGAAGTTAGACCTCCTAGTGAGGTATGAAGAACGCATACCAACCTGCAGTGCCTGTGACAGTTAGACCACTTAATGTTAGGATGAAAGAAAAACTAATAAAGCACCAAACTCAGGAAGTATCATTTTAAAGTAGTAAGTGTACCTGAAGGAGAGAAATGGGAAGTGGGACTGTATACACATGCAGTACTTCAGAGAATCAAAGGAATAAACTTTTGGTGGGTAATTATAGACAAACAAGGTGAAAAACCCCATCTTGCTGAAGTCAATATCATAACCAGGAGATGGATTTTATGACTTTTGAGGGTCCCTTCCAACAGGCTACTCTATGATTTTGTGATTTATGATGATGATTCTCCTTTCAGTAGCAGAGAGGGCATCAGTTGGCCCTTCTCTTCCCACTGGCAAAGATTCTGCAGCATTCGGAGCACAAGTGAGAGGGATACTGAACTGGTATGAGAGGAGAGCCTATGGTGAAAACAGAAGTGAGAAGCTTCCTTTTCTCTAAATTCAGGAATCAAACAGACATGTCTGAAAAAAGATGAAAAACAGTAATATTCATACAAGGCTGCTTTTCCTGGGAAAATCTAAGGTCTTCATGTAAGGAATGCAACTGAGAACTGAATGTTGTGTTATCAGCTAACCGCCAACTTGCTGTTCAAACACAATAAATAAGAAACAAATCTTATGTGACACTGGCAGTGGGATTTGGAGTATGATCAGAGACTTAAAATTGAAAAGTATAATAATGAGGTGGATCTGGGGAGATGAGTAAAATAATTATCACCAAGATTGCATGTACGTATCTTTTTTTCCTATATATGAACTGTATGTATATATCCAAAGGAATCAAGTCTATTTTACACACACAAAAATGTGTGTCCTGGGAAGCTGTCAAGAAAAAAAAAGTTGCAAACTTCTTTTATTACTTTATTCATTAACCATTCAGCAACTGCGTCACTTTAAAAATAGCATCCTACAAAAGCACAGACATCCATCTCCTGTCTAGAAGCCATCTGGGAGAAGAATGGAAAGCTATTAAGAAATACTTTATGAAAAAGAACTTTTTTTTTTTTCTTCTCCAGACATGAATTCATGGAAGCTAACCACTTTGTACCAAATATATAGGACTGATCAACTTATGGCAGATCTAAAAAGAGACCTGTGGGGGGTGGGGGAAGGTCAAGAGGAGCTCAAAAGACCTTGCAGTTTTACAATAGTCTTGTTATATGACATACTTGAAGATGGTTAATTTGGGTCTTGGCTCATAGGAAAGGTAGAAAGCAGGCAGTGCAGTATCAGGAAGAAAAAACTGCTTTAAAAACACAGAGTAGTAGCATTTTCTAAATAAAAGTTAGTTTTTCATCCCTGTTGTGAGATGAACAAAGTTACTACTCTCAAATTCATTTGGATCTAAACCAAATGTAAGATGAAAAAATCTTACTGCTCAAAATCCTGCGTTTTGGACAGCCTTCAGAAGCATATAATATGGAAACTATTTGTGCAAGTACTTTTGCTGCAAAACACAGTAACTTTATTCTGTAATATGAATTCTACAGTCTCAAGCATACAGCAAAAAGAAACTACTTAGTGTAACATAAAATAAATGTCAAGAAGGAAAAAAAAGAATAGGCCTGTAAAAACAACTGTCCAATTTCACTACATCAGGTATTGCATTAAAGAAATATTAAATCATGTTTGATTACATTTATAGTAGAATCAGGTAAAAGGAGGCTACCTTCCTCCATATTTAGCCTTTATGAATAGTATTAGGGTCACAAAAACTCATAAACCTTGCATTTCAAATCTGGAGTGCACCTTCATGGATGAGACTCCACCCATGAATCAAACACATGCTTCATGGAAGCACAGATATAATGCAAAGACATGGAACTGTTCCAAGCTCTGTGAGAAAGATGGGATTAGAATAGTAAATATGGTCTATGACCTTAGAATTATTATTATTTTCTTAAACAAAGCTCATTAAACTTTTACCTGGAAAAGTGCAGAACTTCTATCCAGAACGCTCTAGGCCAGTAAACAGATTACCTTGTAGCTGTGGGTAATTATGCTGCTCACTTCTAAGCAGTGCAGAAAATCAATTTTAATTAAGAAATCATTTATGCTGGACTCAGTCATGCCCATTTAGGAAAAAAAATATTGACCTAGGAAAGTTCAGTTCAGATGCAGAATTCACTTTCACAGTAACACTCAGCTCTTTCAACTCAATTTTCCAATTGGACTGACAGAAGCACAAAGAGGTCAAATGATTTGGACAAGGTCAGACACATGCTGAGCTTTTGCCCAAGATCATCTTGACTCTCCATCTTTCATTATAACTACCTGACAGATGGCTTCCATCAACTTTAGTCTTTAATATCTTCTTTTTTTAGAGCAAGCTGTTAAATGTTGTTGTTGTTTGCTTGCTTTCTGGAGAAAAGTGACTTAATCCCACGCTCCCAATTTGTAAGAACTCTATTTTGACAACTAAGGTAAATTTGCTAATGTTCAATGTAGAGGATACATACGTACCTTCTAAAATTTGCTCCTTGCATGAGTGTATGTAGAATATTAAATGGTTAAGACATTTTCAAAAGAGGAAAACTTTGGTGTCATCTTTTAAAAACGCAACATGCCTGCTTGCTATACTTTTTGCTCTACGTGGAGTATAAATAGTAAACCACATCCTCACAGTCCCAGAATAGTTTGGCACTTTGGTTGTCTGTTAAAAATCCTGTGTTTTGGTTTTGTCTTTCACACTGATACAGAACTCCGTAAACTTACAAACTAGCATTTTTTCTGTAATTCTTTTTGTTAAACACTGATTTAGAAACACCTGCAATAAAAGGTGTAGAAAATGTGGTAAGGCTATAATTAACAAGAAGTACACACTATTCAAGGGCAAACTAAGGAAATTAATGTATTTTCACATGATTTCCAGCTCAACTCCTGCAACACGATACTTGGGAAATTTAACCTTTTCTTTCCCACATTCACTCTACCACAGCCTCTATGTAGACAGACCTTCAAGAGTTCTCTTCTAGCCACTCATCTCACAAAGCTATAGACAAGAAAGTAGTACTGATCCTGCTGGGCAAAGAAAACACCATTTAAATGCTTCTCAAATGTGACATTTCTGTGGATGCTGAAATATGATATAAAAATGGTGAACAGAAAGACCCCAGTGTAGAATGAAAAGCAAGGTCAGCAAAGAAACCAAGAAAATCAGAGAAAACGTGTGAGGGAAGTTGAATGGATGAGGCAGCCAAAAATATTCTTAGAAATTCAGAAAGATTAATGTACAGAAAAATCTGAATATATCTGTGTCTTCAGGTATGTACATATATGTATTGTACATCTTCTGGGGTGAGAAATGAAAAGCCACCAATAATGAGGACAGAAAACCAAACAGTAGACAAGAACTAATATTAAAACATCCCAGGAAGGCAAGGATACCTGTTTTTCCAGGTATCCTTTTTCTCTCTTTCAGATGATTCTCAGTTGAGAAGCACATCGGATAAAATAACTGCTCATGATAGAGGTGAGTATGCACAAAGATTAAGAAAACACCTCCTTTTTTGGCCGAGTATCTAGTTAAGCTGAAGCTTCTAGTAACTTGTCATAAATTCTTTATTGTACTTATTCTTGTTAAGTACTAAACCCAGAGTTTGGGAAGTTTGATTTTCTGCAGCTGCAGAGATCTTTTGACTTTGGGGAAATCATTTAACCTCTCTTGGGTTTGGTTTCCCCATTAGAAAAAGAATTGCTTTCAAGTGGCAGTTGCTGTGAACCTCTAGATTAGGACCTATCAGTGGGAAATCTTAAATCATTCATGTGTTACTAGGATAGTAATCATGTATATATCTCGAAGAGACGTAGTTATCCGTCAGGACAAATAAGGAAACTATTCAACTCGATTTTTCACATTTAAAAGAAAAATCATTAAATAGATCAATGTGAGAATCGCTATTTCTTTGTCTTTCTTCAGATAAAATGTGCACACGACTCTTAAAGCTTAAACACTTACTGTCATTGTCCTGTAGATTTTCAATTGCTGATAACAATCTTGCCCTGTCCTCTGGGTTTGAAATATTCAATTCAATCAGGTGACTCTCGTGTAGATCTTTTAAATCCTCTAGAGTTTCATAGCCATTTAGCAAGAGGGTTGAGGTGTATTCCTACAAAAAGAAATGAGCAAATCCATCACTTAAACAAGCACTATGTTTAGTAGATGAATAGGCACGATTTTTCTTTTCCTCTTTCATTGGTTTGAAATGGGCTCTACTTTTCAGCCAGTTGAAGATGTCTTTTGAACAAAATTAAGAGATTGAGAGGACAGAGGCAGAGATGTCTTGAGATCCTCTTGACCATCCTTCACCTGCAGCTGAGTTATCTACCAGAGCCTGGCAGCAGATTGGATCAAGGTAGGGTCTGGACCTAGGGAGCTGCTGAGAGAGAAAGGACCAACAAGAGCATAGTGCAAAAAGCTACTGCTCCCACAGTTCATGCAAAACTGGAAACTTAAATTCTAAACATTAGCAGCTGAGTTGCACTGCAGTTCTGCCCAAGATTTCCACATAGTCACACGCCTCCTGCCCTAAGGCACACAGTCACAGGCAAGTTAACGATGATTTAGCAAGTCATCATTGTGTCTCTCTGCGTGGAGCATTTTAGCTTCACAAAATCTTGTGATAAAATGTAGTTATATGTGCCACTTGTATCAGAGACAAAGCTTCTTTGCATAGCTGACTGAAAAACTGCTGAAATCCGCCATTCCTATTCTACTTCTGCCTGTAAATTGCATCCAACCCAAGTGCACAGAAATTAAATATTTCAGAAACAACAGGGCAATGTTTGCTGACCTGCAGATGGACACGCTCCAAGAGTTCTTGCAGTGTTTTAGGCTTGTTCCTTTTGCTTCCTCTGTGCGGTTTTGTCTTCCTGGGTGCAGCTTCCTCTTCCAAAATAATATCCACATAAATGAACTTGAAGTTTCCTACTTTGTTGTTCAGCATGCCTGTCCATATCCCCATGGGCGTTTTACAGATGATATCTATAATGTCTCCTTTCTAGAACAATAGAAATAAACACACCACTGCTTAACACCTGGTTTATGTGACATTTCCTCTGTAGACCAAAATCCACACAGGCAGCGCAGAATCTTAACTAGGCAATGTGAAGTAGCTTTTTCAAATTATCTGCATGTAGTTTTTTTTGCTTTTATAAAATCCCAGCAAAGTGTTACAGGAAATACAGCTAGTCCTTATCTCCAGAGCTCTGTGAAGGAGAAGAAAGCATAAGCAACACCTTTCAACCTTTTGTGCTACACTTTGTCCCTGAAAAGGCATAGCATTGCATTCAGAAAGCAACTTTTGCCATCAATAATGGGCATAGCTTTGGCAAAAAAAGCAGGGGAGCACAATGAGGTTACTTTCCAAATGCTTTGCACAGCTTCTCACCTAGTTCTTTTATCCTAATCTACTTATGCAATTATCTTAATATCCATTGTCACAGGGATCTTCTAAAACTAATTGCTGAACTAGATGAAAGATGGACTCTTACCCATTTTATGGTAAGAAACACCAGCTACTTTTCTCAAAGGCAAGAAAGAACATTTAACTCTCTAAATATCTTAATACCTTCATGACAATGCTCCCCAAAGTACTGAAAATGAGTGGGAAAATAAGGACAATACCCCAGCAGACAGACCTAAAAACTTAAGTTCTCCAAGTTTGTTCATGCACTCAAAAAGGCAAGGGAAAAGATGAGTAACAATATAGCAACTTCAGGAAGGCTTGTTCCCAAAGGTGTTCACACCAAGATGTGGGAATTGGATTCTCAACTCAAAACAACAATAATTTGGAGTAGTCTGGTAGTAAAAAGACTCCCTTGTAAGTCATATCCTCTGCAGAGCTTGCTCCCATGATGGTAGACTTGAGACTGATCTTCTGGTCAGACACTAGAGAACTTACAAAACCACCGAATATCTTCTTTATAGAGTTCTACAACAAATCCTTACATACACACTTAATTTGTCAGACCGTTGTAAAACTGAAAAATCAAACTCAGTTTGTTAACAGTATCTTTTATTATCTCTGAGATTTTTACATGTTTCTGTTCTGGGCAAGAAATGGTGAGTAAATAAAGCTGTCACCCTAGTCTGGTACAAACCCAAGTGTGAAATTCACTGTGTTCAAATGAGCTGATTTCATTAAAATATGAAGCTTAAAGCTATGAGCATGTTTGAAATGGAGACTAAAGAAACATTTGTTTAAAGCTCTATAAGCACATACATTGCTCTACTTATTTATACAGTGCTCAGGAACTTTAGATGTGGAACTAGATGTGGATCAGGATTAGGTAGTATCTTTAAGGCAAGCTGTAGATGCAACCTGAATTCAGATTCAGGGTACTGGAATTTATTGTGATATTCTTAGGGCATTTCAACCCTGAGTATTAGCTTATAATTATAAAATACACTACCCCATTGATTTTAAAAGTAACCTAGGTAAGACAGCAGGAATTTACTGTTTCATGAGCTATTAAACTGTTCTGAAAGAAAGGCCATGGGCATGTATGGAAGTGGAGGGCATGTGGTGAAATCTGCAAGTATTCACTGAGCAATTGTTGTAAGATAGGCCTGAGAGGAAAAGAAGACTGCAGTGAGATATGATTGAAGATCTGGACAAGAAGAGGCTATGAAGAAGAGAAAAAGATGTTGAAGTGTAGATGCAGTCTTGGTAGGAAGGTGTTTACAGAGAGAAAAGAAAATTGTTCAAATTACATAGCTGTGCATAGTTTGAACAATAATGTTACTGATTGCATCTGTGCATGGATGAAGAAGAAAAAGCGGGATCTTCTCAGTACTGTTCACGTATCTGGATCTTCTTTTTCTCTCTCACTCATTCTGGACTTCTCTGCCATGATATCATAGCCAGAGAAAATCCATAGTTCAAAAGTGTGCTTAAATGAAGGCCTAGTGGAAAGGTGGGCTGTTTGCATTAAAGTCAATGAGTACCACCATGATTCTGAGACATCCTAGTTGGGGAAGAAACTTCACCTCCTATGAGACTCATGATTTTCTTCCTCCAGATCTCCTAGTATGTAGGGAGCAACATGAATTTTACCTGAGGAAAGCCATGGTGAGGTATCTACTGAATCTATGCCTTAAAAACGTGCTGTCAGAACTAAGTCATTACAGAAGCTCAGCAGAAGCAGATCTGTTCTGCTTTTAGAGTGGTACATGCGCTTAGCAGTTAAAAATGTTTTAGCAAATGTGTTCTCACACATAAAACGTGCATCTCTGACGTTCTCACCAGAAAAGGAGAAATCCTGATGGTTGTCTTACCTTAATTTTCAGAGAGTCCGTGTCATAAGGACTTGGTGTGAAGTCAGTGTGCACTTTGGCTCGGCCGCAGAAAGGCCCACTGTAAGGGACTTCATCATCAAACCGGAAGCTATCCCTGTTGCTTGTTCCATCAGAGCAGCTGGTCACTCCACCTTAAAGAGATTCAAGTGGAAATTGAGATCTCTGCAACTGTGCAGACATTCCATTTTGTATGGCAGCAGAGAAGGAGGTTTTTAAAGGCAAGAATTAAAAAGAACATACTTCACATGGTTTTGACACATTCCAGGCAAAATACATGCCAAAAAAAAAACCAAACACCATACTGTAAGAGACTAGTTGGAGATCACTCATTAACATCTTCCCTCCAATAATCTTTTTCTGGTGATATACTAATAGATTACACATTTTGTACATACAGACTTTTAAAAATATTGCTCTGCAGATAAATATCATGTACTCTAAATGTGCAATTTAGGCAATTAATTCTGCTGAACTTTTCCTGTTTATTGAGAGGAATGACAACAAGTAGTGTAGAAGTTATTTTATTTCATTACAGAGCGAGCAAAAGCACCAAAGGAACCTGCATTGCAGAGGGAAATTTTAATCTTATCAACATTTCTGCCCGTCATTTTATCCAAGTTGAGCAATAAAATATCAGCAGAGTAATTCAAGCAAATTTGAGCAAGCTCTGCAATATCCCATCCAAATATGTTTTTAGATAAGAGTAGCAGTGTGTTGGAAGTAAACTCTCATATACAATTTTCACAAATCACATCATATAAAATGATCATAAAAACGGTTTTGTCTGAAGTGATTGCTAAAGTGTACAGCTCTGTCTCAGGGCCAGATAAAAGGCTAAATGCAAATGGCTGGGATTGCAACTCTGGGCTCCTCTCACGGCTCACATGAAGCCTGCAGCAATGGCGTAGCAATGTCACCATGGACTTGCTGCCCAATGACTGTCCACATTTGAGCAATGGATAGACAGGTGGAGGTGAGCTCCACTTCTCATCAGAGGCTCCAACAGCTCTATTGGGGCGCAAGATTTAGCGGATTTGCAGAGAAGCAGATTGTGTCAACATCATGATCTGAAGCCACCAGCTTAGGCTCTCATCACTCTTCATCTCAGACTGTTTCTCACATTGTCTGTCTCACATCTGCAGAGTGAAGAATGAGCTCATAGCCACTACTGTCAGAAAAAATGCTTCTGTGGCAACACTTAGGATTTGTAACTCTTTGGGTGCCAGCACTCCAGCAGTGCTAGCCCTTAAAAACATTCCTCACATATATACCTGTATCATTCCCTATAATTCACATAGTCTAAAAATAATAATAATATCTCCACTCTTAAAAACACTCAGTTTATTTCAGGAATTTCTTCCTTAGCTGCCACCCGTTTGATCAGATTATACTTTTGTCTGCCAGACTGAAGAGTGCACTAGTATCACATTTTTAATCACTGGCTCTGATACCTCAGAATTCAGAAATGACCATATTGAAGCTGTGACTGACTAAGAAGTCTGGATATCTTGTACTTACTAGATGAGCTCTGGCCACTGTTTAGACTATAAAGACTTTCCATAGAGTCACTGGCTTTCAGGGAGACCTTCTCAGTGTGTATTCCACCACCAGGATCACTGTCATCTTTTCCTTCTTCATTCTTTAACAAAAAGAATCAGTTGTTAACCACCAAGTGATGTATTTTAGAAAATTTTATTTTCCTTTTCAATTGCCATTGCACTCGAGAATTTAATCATAATTTTATTAAGAACCATTTTATTAAGAAGTTAATGTCTGGATATCTATCCAGTACCATTCTATCCAGTAGCAAGGATGCACAGTACCAGCACTTGTCTCTTCTCTGCCCCATCCAATTTCATTTCTGTTCAAGTAATTCTCCATCTCAGAAGATGCAATATATGACAGCAGCACAAAGGCTTATAAATGAGAAATTTACAGGTAGACAGATTGTCTCTGAAGAAGTATAAAGATTAATTCTGTAAGCTCATAATGAAGGGCAAGCTGAGACATCTACGGATTATGTTGAACTTCTGAAAATTGTGGGCACTTAGAGGTGTGCTGGCACCTAAGCAAGGGCATTTCAGAGACAGTTTGCATGCACATACGGCATCAGTGCTTTAGCGCCATGCTCCCTACCTTGCTCAACCTATACAGTTGCCTCAAAATCCAGGGCATTCCAGAATTAACAGATGCATGTTTCTCTTACAAAATCTAATGATGTATGAAATTGGTCCCTGGAGTTCGTAACATTAAATCACGCTTCAGAAATCACAGCTTATACTCTTAAGGAATTTAGAACAAGAAGGTCCGTATTTCAATCACAGCTAAGTTAGGGATGATGTAACAGCTAAGTGAAATAATAATGAGCTTTCAAAAGTAGGAGTTTCTTTAACAGATCGCACCACATTGTCAACGTGCATAATATCTTCATGCAACTGAAAGATCATGCAGTACTTAAAATGTTACATCATACTTGGAGCATGTTAATCATTCATCAGTTCAGTGGTGGAGTCCATTTGGATGGAGTCAAGCAGGTATGAAGAAGAGACAGGTGCGGGTATATACAAGCCATAGCACTGAAATGAAAGACTAATGGTTTTCAGCAAGGACAGTGTTACACCAATCATCAGCACAAGCCATTGGTTAATCAGTGGACCAGGACTGATTGTCGCCATCTACTGCAGGAATGAAGATCACAGTAGATGTGTGTCCAGCCATACAATTCATTGAATTCCTGTCATGTGAATAGTTGCTGTAAATGTCCAGAAATTAAATGTCACAATTCTAATTTTTCTTTTCTAAACTACAAAATTCATGGGTTGCAACCTGCAGAATTTTAGCAAAACAAGCAAACAAACAAGCAAAAAACTAAGCAAATGAATTACGAACCCTCACCTCTGACCTCTAAAACTGCCTAACAATATCCTGTTAAAAAAAAGGTGTTGAACTTTTTTTTTTTTTTTTTTAATTTGTGAAGTATTTTGCTTGTTTTCCCTTGTTATTTGATGTTGACACATATATTAGATAGGGTACAGACCAGCTAGATTTTTTTAGGGGCATTTCATTTTTCTTTATGTGCTTTAAAATTCCGAACTGAAAGACATGAGAAATGTGTGAAATAGATGATGTTTTCATGTTTAATGAAGATAGCTTCACTTGGATTAAATAAGGTAAAAGCAGATAAGTCAAATGAGTTGTCATGCTGTAGGATGCTGTCTGACCTTATGAAATGGACTTTGGAAAAAAAATTGTATTTGACGATTAATTCTCCTATTGAATTTTTTTGTACAGGTTGAGTATCAGACTGACAACTATGTTCATCCAGTATTTCCCTGTTTCCATATTAAGAGATTTTTTTGTGATGTTTACACAAATGTTCCACGATGACAAAGCAAAATTCAATGATATAAAAAACCTTTGTCTAACTTGATTCTTACCATGTGATGCTGTAATGGTATCTGTGCATGCGTTTGTACATGAGCATGCACAGGGAAGGAAAGCTATACAATAAAAGCTATTTTAATTCAGTACTTGTAATCATGTTTTCATGGAGTCTCACAACCAATAGCTGCCTGAAGCGTGAATAACTAAAATGCACATAACATTTTCACTCTGTGTGTATTATTAAAGATTCTTAAGCTGTAATTACCATCTCCTCAGACAGTGCTTTGATGTACTTTTTACCCATCTTTTTCTTCATGGTAAGGGAAATGGCTCTCATCTTCTTACCCAAGCTTCTTCCATTATATGCTGCTTTGGTTTGTGCTGCATCTCCAATATCACTTACAGTCTCCAACTCAGACACCTGATTTAAAGTAAAAATGTATGCAACATACCATGAAAATAAAATTTGGTGCAGAAAAACAAGAATTACAGAAAAATTTTAAGGACACCAATGCAATCAAGATGACAAAAGTCAATCACAGCCATTTCATTGGGGAATACAGCAGCACACCAGTGTACTGTGAATGTCAGAAAGAAAATACATTTTATGCTAGGAAATGTTGTTTCTTTTTGTTTATTGTCTTTCATCTGAACAACAATTGTGGGGATTTATGCAGGTTGCTTAAAACAAAAATGACACGTGTGGGCTGTATCCAGGTTACTTTGGGAATACACCAGTCTGAAAAGCACTTTTGCCTTTTTGAAAAGTTGCTTCTGATATTCACATTGAAGCAGTAATGTTAAAATGTGATTCTCTTGTTCATTTTGGCAAGAACTCAATCATCCAGACAGACCAAGGTACACCAGCAAAGTTGTCCCAGTGTTAAATTCACACAGTGGTTACCCAGAGTTTTTGTACAATTGTCATGGGAAAGAGAACCAAAGAAAGCAAAATGTTGTTTGATACAGACCTCAGCTGAATCATCTGTCTTTGATACTGAGTGATATCTGAAACGGTCAAAGCTTCCAAAACTACTTGTGCGCTGTAAAGAAAAGACAAACCATGACTCACTGTTGGTAATTTGCTCTGTTATGAACACTTAAATACTATCTCCAAGTCACTCATTTATGTTAAAAATTCCTCCCAAGCCAGTCGACCGTGAGCTGCTACATCCAGCAGAAACAAACTAGGAGGTTACCGCAGGGAAAAGAATTATGGCTGTACTGCTGGAAGCAGAAAAATGAATAAGAGGAACAATACTACTTCAAATACAAATTAGATAACGGGTGTGATTTGAGTTCTTTTCATACATTCCACATTAACTGTATGCAGATATTTATGAGAAGCTTCTGGGTTAGATATAGCTGTCTGTGAGCTCAGAAAAAATCCCTACTTGCGTATGTACAAGAGGAGCCTTAGAGCTGGTTATGGTGGCAGAAACCATAGTTAAAGTTTATGGTTGTGGCTGGGAAGCATGTCCAGGCTTCTTTACCAACAGGAATTGGCAAGGGCTGCTGAGTAGCAGGAATGTGTTTTGGCCAAAAGAAATGCTGTGGGAGAGTAGCAGAATAATCGGGCCACACTCTTTTGTTGCTGATATATCAGAAGTCCTAAACAGACTGACATTAGTGTGCCCCTAATAACAGCCAGAATTTACCAACTACACAGTGTTTTAACGGCTTCTTTTTACATCTTCACTAATACTCAAAGCTAAATCTAGAATGAATCCATTTCTTAAAACTCTTCACTCTTGCATTCTAAATGAACAGCTTTTAATGGGGCATCAGATTTCTCGAAGAGGATTTACTATCATATAATATGCAATATCATTTCTGTTTATTTCTGAACACTCAAAATTCCTTCTAGGGGTAAAAACTAAACAGTAATATACAAAGAGACTGTATCTTGAAAGATTCAGTAAGTGTTTTCAGACTGTCTGGTTACAGACTTTCCTGTAAGGAAGGGACCTTTTTGAGCTGACATCCAAGTTACAGTTTCAGCTTCTGGCAGCTTTGTGAGTGCCAGCTCTGCCCACAGACACCAAGCTGCCGTTTGCTGCTCTGCCTCCTGACACTCTCCTCTCTGGCAGCAGTTAGTCCTCTGAGGGGCTCATCGGTAACGCTGTCGTACTCCCAATGCCAGGCAGGGTGATGAGCTGGCATTCAGGCTTCACAACTGTGGTCTTAAGGAAGAAGTTCATCCAAATGATACCGGCAACACAGAGCACACGCATACCTCCCCTGGGTATTTCCAGCCAGGAAGGACTCTATCTTATTCTGTCCCTGCTCATAAATCACAGGGTTACTATCCATATTAGCTTCTTTATCGCTTACACACAGTCCCTTTTAAACTAAAAATAGTTACCAGAGGGGAAAAGCAATAAGATGAAGAAAAGCTATATGAGAATATTTTGTCTGTATTTGAGAGGAAATAATTTGCCTCTCCTGAAGCACAGCTAAAAGTAAAAACTCCCCACTGCTGCAATTTGAACATAGCAAGGGCAGAGACCCGAGCACAACAAAATAGGAGAGGATCCAATTTTGAGTCCATGTATCAACCACTGGAGCTTAAGAGAAAAAGAAAGAATACCTTACATCTCTTTTTTTTTTTTTTTTCCCACTAACATTTCTGGGGCCAATCTGACCTGGAAAATATTTCAAGCCAAAGGTTATTTGTAGATGTTGACCCAGATTTGTGAATATTTTTGGACAAATGGCATTCATTATTCACTGGAGTGGAGAGAAAAAAGAAGAAAAAAAAAAAAAAAAAGGAAAGGAAAAGGAAAACCACACAGCTCTCCTCTTAATTGGCTGTAATCTGCCAAGGAATCTCTGCTGGCTAAGCACTGTGGTTTGTTTGTTTGTTTGTTTTTACCCCATGAAATTGAAAAGGGCAATTTATACTGTACACCTTAATTTCATCTAAAATTTCCATGTAGAACTGTACTATTCACTAGATTAACAATATCCCGTGACAAGGGGGTTAGCTCAATAGTATGATACAGAAACACAGCCCCAAGGATTATGGTTCTATTAGACAGGATTAACACCTTTTACTGGCTTGTCAACCCAGCCAAATGTGCCCTGAAGCACGAAGCAGGAGGCTGGGATTCACAGCAATATTGGGGAAGTATAAAATCGTCTCTCTCAAACAGTGATCTCTAAACATACACTGACCTTTCCGTTGCATTCAATCACTTGAAGATGTCTAGTAGGAATAACTGTATATTAAAGTGCAGATGTGCTGCAAATACTTTAAAAGGAACAAGAGGAAAAACATTGTTTATTGTTGATCTTACCTATAAACAGCTTCAGCACAGGGAAATCAGTTATTCTTTTTTTGACCCTTGAAACAACCTTATATCCTACACAGGCAGAAGCCTGGGGCTATTTTGTAGTATACTTCAGTGCTGCTTCATCCCTATTAAATATTAATAAGGGTTACAGGATGATTTCCACTCTTCTAGATAATGGTCTCGTTGCACTGGAGAGTACGAAATAGGGCTGCTTCAGCACTTCTCTATACTAACTTTTTCCATTAAGTAATCAATAGCTACCACCTTTTAAAAATGTATTCAACCCCATTATACTGATAACAAAAGGCTGATTTAGGAGCTATGGGCTGCTGGGGAGCAGGACAGTGACTTTCAGTAGTTTCAGTCACTGCATTAATGTCAGGGAACACCAACCCTGTGAAGATACCACCAGGCCTTATTTCCAACTGCAGGGAAGCTTTTAAAGTAAATGCAAGGCTACTAGGAGAAAATATACATTGACTTTTGATACTAGTGTTCTGCATCCTACAAGATCAATTGACTTTACTGGCTGGACTCATGGAAGATCTACCAATGGATACATTAAGCAAATACAAATTTGTTCAGTAAAATCTAATGGAGGCATGGGCAGGACCTGATGAAGGAACATATTTGTTTTTCCACACAACGACCAATCAACTGATTTCTAGAAGTCAAAGCTCTAATCCTTATCCTTGTCTCTCCGGTATACCTTGTTAGCATAGTGGGAAATGTCAAAGGTGTTTCAATATTTCAAATTGGTCTTCTGTCCTTTCCAATATATTTACTTCTCTGATATCCAGGAACTTTAGATAATAATTTTAAAAGAGGTAAACAGCATCTAATAAGAGGTAAATGGCATCTAATTCCTGTTGATTTTAATTTGGACAGCCTGCAGTTTGTGATGTTTTCTCTGCAAATAGTTAATAACTTTCCCCAGAAAATAGCACAGTATACAAGTAGAAAAGCAGCAGCTAGAAGAGGTTCTGAAAAACATGTCTTCATATTATAAAACATTCAAGGTTAGGCTGGATGGGGCTCCAAGCAACCTGATCTAGCTGTAGGTGTCCCTATTCATTGCAGTGGAGTTGAACTAGATGAACTTTAAGGGTCCCTTCCAACTCAAACAATTCTACGATTCTATGATTCTGTGAACGCATCCTTACATTGTAGAGCAAATCATCACAGAAATCAGGTAGTTCTTGTCAAAGGACAACTTTTGAACCAAAGCTGACAGACGACATCCTGCTAAGTAATCATTATGGGTAATATTCATCTCATATTTTCCTTTGGACAATTTACGCTGCTCAGAAATCTGGTTCCCCACTGTGAAAAATTTGGGCTTGTTATTTTTTGCCTCAAGTCCCACTGAAAATAGAATTTAAGTCCAGCATGATGCAATGGCTTTGTACTGACCCTCTTACATAAATAAGTCTCTTCAGATTCCTCCAAGCATTTTCATTTTTAGCTTCCATTCATCCCTAGACTACTCAGAACACGTAAGCTGTAAAGGGGCAAAAGCAATTGCTGAGAGTAACAGACTTCAGCCTGTTCCAAGTTTCCTCACCTGCCTCAAACACCTGTGTTCTTCCCTCTCTGCTCAGAAGGAGCCACAGCAGCTCCCAAAAGGACAATCACTTGCTTCTTGGATCAATGAAGGTAAGTGGAGCACAGGATCTGATTCAATTCACCGTTCCCTCATGCTACTAGTCCCTTCAGAATCAGGGAACTATGTTGGGAATTAAATTAAGAGCCATCAGCATAGGGGTGAATATAATCACTATGCTACCTTATCTTACTTCTGTCACAGATAATCAAAGAAAATTGTCTCTTACATTCCCTGAAGGCAAGGATGTAAATTTCTGCTTTCAGGATGTTCTGGAAAAAAAAAAAAAAAACAACAACAACAAAACACAAACCACCACCACCACCACCTTCTCTATAGAGAAGGGCTTCTTCTTTACAGAGAATGGGAATTTGCGTATGAGATTTAGTAACTCAGAAGTGTAATAAAGAAGTAAAAAAAAAAAAGAGACAATAAAAAAAAAGAGACCTCTCTACCTCAGACATTTTTCCTATTTACACATTAGTTACATATATAGAACATCTGACCACTAACCAGGCTATTAATATAACTTTATAGTCAACACGAAACATGGCCTAAACCTTGTACTTGGCCAGTCAAAAGCAATAAAAAAGATACAGCTTGTTCCTGCTAACTCAAATAGGGCAATCTACTGAAATGGCATTTTTAACTGGCTTAAAAATGACTCCATAAAAGACTCTGGTTGTTAATGTGGTCTGGTATTCTGCTCCTGTGAGGAGGTGGGGAGCAAAGAGAGCAGAGCGGGCTTAGAGCAAGGCTGCTACCTTGGAACTTCAGAGAAACACCCCTAACAGGAAAATAAAAGCTGTATAAAACAAATCAATCGTACTTAACACTCTCCCAGGTCAACACCTTTCACTCTTGGAAGTAAACACCAAGCATCTGTTTTATCAAGACCTCTGATGGGTACCAGCCTTGGCCTCTCCAGCCTGGACTGACAGCGCACCACAGCTGGTGATCCATTTGTCAGGGTTTCTACCCAAACGCCAGCTATCCAGTGATATCAGAGGCTGGGTCCTGAGGACGTGGGTATGGGACACAGAGCTGGCACTGAGCTGCTGTTCATGAGGGTAAATGAGTGCAGCAGTTCTCAGGGTCAGTTCACAGGGTCAGCTCTGTCCTTGTAAGTTTTCCTTGGGATGGGGCAAGATGCATGGAGAGGCTGAGCAAAAAAGGAGTGATTTTTACCAGTTCTGCTGGTGAAACTACTCTGTGAGGAACAAAATGAGGAAGCGATTTAAGAAGTGTCGATCGCAGCACTAAGAATGGTCTGTTTGCAGCCAAGTTTTGCAAAATGCGCAAGGGGAAGTGAAGGGGCCTGCATCTTCCTTTAAATGCACACAGGTCCTGTATGTTAACCAGCAGCACTGCTGCACGGCGCTCTCAGATCCCATTGAGAAAAGGCACTTCAAGTACTCTGCTGGCAAGCTGTCCAACTCTGGGAGCGTGCACACAGGTATCTGCAATAATTATGTAATTAAGACTTTATTATTTATATGACATTTAATTAAAAGTGACTTTCAGTGGCACACAAAACCATGAAAAGAAAATGACTTTAAAAGAAGGTTAAGGATGTGTGACAAACTCAGAGGAGCTATGAAAGTGACAGTTAAGGACTTAGCATGATGTGCACCTCTTCTGCACCATTATCCCTTTCTACCTTTCACTTGCATGTGGGCAGAGACACCAAAGCCTGGAATCCACCTTCCATAAGCCCTGACTTATATCAGCAAAAGGGAGCAGCACTGTCTGAGCTAAGAGGGGTTAAACTCTGGGTAAGCATGGCAGGCTTTGGTCTGTAATCCCTTAAACAATGTAATAATATAATCCCTTAAATAACTTTTTTTTTTTCCTATCCTGCTCCTGAATCAGAAAAATTCACACGCAAATTTTTATATTTTAAAAACAAATTACCTTACTTCAATGTAAGTCCTGTCTCCACTTTCATATACAGCATGATTTTATTAATGCTGTGCGTTACCCAGGCCCCGACCTTGCAGGGTTCCATTTGATTTCTCATGTGAGAGGAATTACTCACATGTGTGTTTGCAAGACAGGTTTTAGGAGAAGATGAAAATATAACTGCCAAAAGAGAAGCCAAGAAATACCCAGGGAGCCAGCTCTGAGGGAGCCCTGTGGCTGTCCTGCTCATGACGTGGGGTGGGTGCTTGGCCAGTGTCCCTCCCAGAGGTAGGAGTCTGCTATGTGCAATGATCACAAAAGCTCCTGCAGTTGGAGTATTCCTTCAGATGACCTTCCAAAGGGGAACAAGATGAAAAAATGACCTCTAAGTCACTGTTAAAACTGACCATCCCAAAAGCTCATTTGTTTTTTTGAAGAGTAAGCAAACTTTTGAAAGCCCTTGTACAAGTTTTACTGCAGTCCTGCAGCCTTACCCTTGACAACAGGTAATGACCAACAATAAGCTAATTCTAAGAAACTTGGGGGGCAGGGAGGGAGGAAAGGGAGTTAGTTTTTATTACTTTTAAATGAGTGTTTGATACATCATGTTGGTTCCTCTGATTAATGTTCACAGCAAAGTCAGCCATTGGAGTTGTAATGTTTCTGCAAGCTTCCCTACAGCAAAGCTTAGCCATTAATTCAGTGGCATATGTCAGCTCAGCAGAGCAAGGTCACTCTTCTCTTTCAAGGGGAACCTTTTTAGAAATAATAAAACTGACAGAAAGTTCTTTTTTGCATGCTTTATGTCACCTGAGGTTGAGTGCTGCAGTTAATATCACAGAGCTTATAAACATTCCCATCTTCAGCAGACTCCAGCCCCACTGGGCTCTTGGAACCTAAACTTTTTTTTTTTTTTTGAGTAATATAGCGACAGCTTTATGTGAGGCAGATATACAGTATATAATCCTAAATGAGTAAAAAATGAGTAAAAAATGAACAAATCTTTTCTTAGGTTCTTTAGAGGAGAAATTTTGGAAGTCACTAAGAGACTGCTGATACTGCAGTATGGATTTAGGATGCTAGTGCTTAGAGGAAAAGATTAAGGACTTTGGCCATTAGGCTCCATCAATGCTTGCATCTTTCACAAAAAGGGAGGAAATTTTAAAATGTTTCTGGTCCAGCTTCTTTCCATTTCATTGTCAACTGATGCTGCCAGCTGGAAATTTGTACAGGCATGTAATGTAAAGGAGAACACAAAGTTAATTGATGTGTTTATGGAATCATTTTAACTTGCAAGTAAATAAAGATATTTTAGTCATCTGTTATGACCACTAATTGCAACTTGAACTTATTTATCAGTATACATGTATTATGAGACATGAGAAACAAACTAACTACTGAAGAATAAGATCCCAACAATAGGTCAACTTCTACCCCCTCATTATCTCCCTTCAGACATCCTGACTACACTTGATTAATGAACCCATAGTGAGATTAGCTGAAATTACCTTAATGGAGATGCAGTGCAGTGGAGAAGCAAAACATAGTGTACTATCTATCATCAGTCACTGTGAATTTTACTATTTCATCAAAACTATATCTCCATTTATTTATATTAGTTTTATCTTAGAGAATAATTAAAATCAGAGAAAAGACTTTTCTCATTACAGTGGGTTACCTTTTGACTCTTTTAAAATGATGACCAGTGTCACCAATTTTTTTTTGGCCTTCATATAACCTCCCTTGTCAGAAGTCTGAACTCCAGTGTTGGCTTATTGCCACCAATTGGCCAGTTATTTTTATTGTCCACTTGAATAAAGTACGATTAGCATTTCATTACAGCCTCAAAGGCTTCAAAAACTAAACAAGCTTGCAGAAAATATGCTTGGGAATCTGTGGAATGCTTATTAGAATTTTGAGTGTAAATAAATAAATTCAATACCTTTTTGTTGTTGTTGTTGTTTTGAACCAAAGTAAGCTGAAAAACTACGGTTTCCAACTCAGATTTTCCTATTGATTTAGCATTGTCTTATTGTACGATTTACATAGATTCTGGGTATTCTTTGTAGTGTAAGTAGTCCGGACGTGGGTAAAAATGTCTAGTCTCTCAAGGCAAGGTAGCATCATGATTCTGTTCAGGTCATTTTCATGCCAGATAGGAATGAATGCAATCAACAGCTCATTGCAAGCACTGGTTATGGCAAATAGTACTCATCTAGTATCATCAATTCCCCTTTCTCTATTTGATTATCTCTGTTGGGTGTATCTGGCAGTTGGGTGATTGTGAGCACAGATCAGTGGAAAACTGAAATTTCATTACCTAAAAAACAAATCCATCAAACATTTGAAGTGGGTTTTGTTGTTTTTTTTCTTTACTTTTCATTCTGATGCGGGACAAAATTAAGGCTAAGCTTCTGCACCCTCCAGGAAAACCATGCATAGTTGAGAGATACTAACCAAGGCACAGAGAACAGCAAAGGCTTTGTGGGGTTATATGAAGTCCAAATTCAAAGCTATGCTTGAAATCCTCTGCAAATCTAGCCTGTAAAGTGGATTGCATTAGCTACAAGGCTGTAAGCTTTCATGAATGGTAGGAACGTCTACTTTTCTCCATTCCTTCAGACAGTAACCAAAATCCCAAACAAACAGTTTTCAAATGTTTTACCCATATAGAGATAATTAGCAAGAGACAGTAATCAAGTAAATATAAACTCCATTAGAGAGAAAAAGAAAATCATGCAAATACAACCAACAGACAATGTCAGCAGAGCCTTGCCAGGTACTTGTGGATAGAGCTGAATGACCTCTCTGTCACTATCAGTCATTTCAAGCACTCACTACACAGTCTCTGAGCTTTTCATACATCACTGAACCATATCCCCTTTTCAGCTTTGTAAAGCAGTTGTTGGAGTTAACATATGATCTTTAAAAGGAGGCAGACACACAGAAGAATGAGAGAAATAGTGCAGCTGTGGAAAATGAAAGCAGTTCATGAGTGGTAATACTCAACGTCCTTTTTGCACAGGTGAAGGCAGCAGAGAGTCAAGCTTTGTAAACTCATTCAGCTGTCCTGGTTACTTTGTCATCTCATCTTCACTCATCTGTGTTTGGCTGTGCTGCCAAAGCAAAGCTGATTTCTTTGCATTATTACCGCAGGCTGACAGTTACAAAGATTCCTCTCAATCTTAAACACAACAGCTGAGGGAAAATACGAGACAGCACCATAGCTTTTCCATGCTTTTCTCATCAAGCAATGCTCTTGCAGAGCTTTTCTTATCCCTGAAGAAGCTATTAGAAACCCAGCAGGGAAACCTAAGCTAATATAGTATCGGCCCCAGCTCCTGCTTGTCTGTCAACATACCCGAAGGCACAGCCAACTCACCACACCTTCTGAATGTAATCAGCATGACCAAGTAGAGGAGCTCACCACTTCCTACAGTTCTCAGTAAGTAACCTTTTAGCATCTCACAGAAATCAAGTGTGGGGTTACTTGTGAAGACGAGATTAAGACATAAAAGGGTAGGAAAAGGACTCAGACTCCATTCAAAAGATCTAAAGTCGCAAACATTAGATGGATCACTAGATCTTTTTCTCAGAGAAGGGCTTTCTTGTTGGCCTCAAAGCTAGTGATGAAAGATCTTTCACTGCTGACATTCAGCAAACCAGAAAGAAGTCTGTAGATCTTAGGACTGGCAACTAAGCAGCCTGAAGTCTGAAAACAAGTGAAATCATCCAATATTTTTTGTGCGTCCATGGAATAAACCAAATAAGAAGTGACAGTATGGTCTATAATACGTATAGTCAAAGAAGCAGCTTCACAGAAGCAGTTCAAAATCTCCAGACATTTTCAGGACTGGAATTTCAGCCTCTAGTTTGAGGAAAAAAAAAATAAGAAAGAAGACTATGCATGTCCACTGTGCCAGCATAATAAGATATAAACAGCTAGAATTGCATGAGCAAGCAAATACAGGAAAGATTTATCTTGGGAAAAAGGTAAGAGTTCTTTCACCCTTCTCTGGAATACCAAAACACATGCACACAAATTCCTTCCTTCACTGAAGTACAAACAAAGGTTTCCATTATGATGGTTCTGAGGACATGTGACTTGCTAAATATTCAGAGCATATATAATTTGTAGCTTGGTACCAAGCAGAAAAATGACTAGAGCAAAACCACTGACATTACTAATTTGTGGAAATGAGTAAAACTACTTCTAACTACTGAAATAAATCCACTGTCACTCTTATAAGCTTTCAGAAAATAAAAGTTAAGAGATACTGTGATTTCAGAGACCCAGAAGACTTATTTTCATTTCCTGGAGTGGGTGAGAACTCCTTTAGTGAGAACTATTGGTGATAGGTGGATGGTTGGACTGGGTGATCTTGTAGGTCTTTTCCAACTTTGGTGTTTCTGTGATTCTGGATTGCCAGAGATTTGCACAGCAAGGGGTTGATTCTTCTGGCTGAAGTGTTTGTAGCCACCCACAAATGGCTTACACCTGCAGCTGTACAATTTCTTCAGTGTGGACTTATACGAAACACAGATTACTAGAAGTGTTGAAACCTACAAAGAACTTTGGGCCACATTCTCTGTCCTGCCTTTACACAGCTACTGCTTTTTACAAGCAATGCTGGGTATGCTGGCCAGTGTTTCATTTGGAGTACTTTGTGTTTCCTAGAAACACAGTACTGAAGCAATCAAATGCTCAATAAAGATAATTAAAGAATTAGAAGGGAACTAATACTGATTTATATCACCTTGGTGTTTGTCCCACCACACTTACCAGAGAGTACAGACACAGCTGCTGTGATTGAGTTGAGTTTCCAGGAATGTGTGGAGAAGGAAATTTGGACAAGCTTCTTAAAATGCTATTGCTTGGTGGGGAAAAAAAAAAAGAAAAAAAAAAAGAAAAAAAAGAAAAAAAAGAAAAGAACTTATAGTGTTTTTCACTATAAGCAAATTTCACATTATAGGTGCCATAGTAAGGCAACTCTGCCACAGAAGAGGCCAGGATGAGAACAGGCCAAAGATGCCTTTTCTGTTATTTTTTATGAGAGCTATTCAATAATTGCATGAGTCCTAAAGGAACCTTTATGTTGATCTGAGCATCAAAATATGGTCTGTATATCCTAATCAGCCTCCCAGCAAAAAGTAGAGAGATGGCTGTTGTTTCACCACAGAGACCCTGGACCCTCACTTAATGTTCAGTAGAAAATCAAATTCCAGGAATTTCAAACTCTTATTAGAAGAGATATGCTAATGTGTCTGTTAGGACAGAAAAGGTCTGAAATAAAGCTTTCTATGCCTGAGCACAGGGAAAAGATTTTTCTTTTTTCCTGATAATCAATAGTTACAAATAAAATGTGGATATAAAGAAGGAAAAAAAGAAAACAGTTACAAGAGGAGCTGCAATATGGTTGCACTCGCGCAAGAAAAATACCCCAAGGTTAACTCTAACCTTGTTCTTGTTTTTGCGAAGTCTGAGGGAGACAGGAAACACCTTCTGACGTGTCACCTGCAATCCCTTTTTCCTCCGTCTGCTCATACATGGTTATAACAGTATCATTTTTTTCTTTCTCTGAACACTTCCTGAAAAAGGCCCACAGGTATTTCCACTACAAACCAGATTCTTAAAACTACTCCCCAGATGTTGTCATCTGCTTCTGCTTATTTAACAGTATTAAAATGGATTTTGACAAACACTCCTTCTTCAAGAGGCAATGGAGTAAAGACCTTTAATGACAGAACTACGTGTCATCTTTGCCTATGAGCATAAATTTGCACAGCGGGCAGTATGGTGAAAACAGCTTATCGCCTCGCATCATTGTTAGAATGAAATGCAAATGGAAACGAACATCACTTCAGTCATGGCTGTGAAAATTAGCATCTGTGACATTAGCAGTGGTTCATTTATTATACGCTCCAAATTTCAGGGAGAAAGAAAAGAATTTTAAACTTGCTATATTTTCAGAACTCTGCCCGTCCTTACCTTTGAAATAAAGTTAAAACCCTCAGCTTTTACCACTCAAAGATAAAACCTAGTTAATATTCATTAGCAATGAGCAATCTATTCACTGCAGATCTTGTCCTATAAAAGATATAATTATATGCTGAATTATTTTTGGCTTTTAGATTTGCTGTACGTATCTCCTATTTTCTCTTCAAGTATTCCCCAGTACAGAACACTGCACAAGTCATCGTCTCAGAAAGCTGCACCAAAAAACTTGCTTATAGCATCTGTCTGCACTACAGAGTCCAAACACAGGCAAGTGATAAACATGACTTAGATTACAAAGCCCATAGAAATCAATAGGATCACAGCTAATTTATTCATTTAACGTGTTTTGGGGATCAGACTTTCTGTGACGAATATATATAAAAGGGAAATCCGGGCCCCATCAATGGCCAAAATGTGCATGGATTTCTGTGGAGGCAAGGTTTTGTATGAAGCTCATAAAAAGGAAAATTAATTATATGAAATACTACTAGGGAATAAGGTTGCACAGTAAATGTGTGCAGTTTACACATTTAAATTGTAATGTGTGTAAACACAATGGAAGTAAAAATTGCCTTCCACTGGATTTGCCACAAATTTTTTATGAGGCTGAAAAGAATAGTTTATCACATCAGTAAGAGATTATTGATTTAATTAGAAGCTTGGACTTTTTGCCTAAACAAAGTGCACAAGCATTGACCCTGAATTGTCTTACACCAGAAGTAAGCTGAGTTCCAAGCATCAAGCACATTTGGAAGTGGAGTAAGGAAACAAAAATGTCTCAAACCTTTAGCATAAACATAGATCATCTGTCATGTAAAATAATGACACAAGACTTTCTTCAGTCAAGCCAGAAAAAAAAAAAAAGCATAAGATGTTATTTGCTTCAGCTTGAAGTAAAGCCAAGAATCATCAGGCAGTTCTCAAGTTTTCAGTGTGTGTAGGAATTTGAAAGAGAGAGACAAAAGAAAACCTGCTGCCCAGAACAATACGTTGTGTGAAGTGCACAGTTCAGTGCAGGGATGTTTTACAGATTATTTGCACCTTTCACTCTTATTTACACCTGGTCAAAAGTGTTAAACAGCGCTAAGTGGAATGTGCCCTTGCTGCAAAATGTTTTCCTTTTTTTTTTTTTTTTTTTTTAAGCACTGTTTTATTTATATGGTGCTGCCTGAAGCACATCAAAGAGACCATGTTTAATTTCTTTGAATGCTTTTCTTCCATTTTTCTAAACCTGCTTCGTGCTATTCCCCAGATGCACAGAGATCTGTAGTGCCATAAGGGCAGTGAGGATACAATCCAGGTGATGTTAGGGGTCCTTGACATCTTCTGAGTGAGCCACTCTCCTCTCCCCCAGCCTTGTGAGCACTCTGTACCAAGCCCTGGCTGAAACACATCTGGCAGCAATGTGTTGCTGAGCTCTCTCCTACCTATGCTGCAGCAGTGCAGAAGGAATACACTCTGCTCTGCCCACACCATTCCAGCATCAGTGTGGGCCCAACTGCAAGGCTAGGTGCTCAACCTTGTGTGCATGACCTCAGCTGCCCACTGGTAACCATGCAGCCCAGAGGGCCGCACCACATACACTGAGTCACATCTCAGCCGATGGAAAAGGACAGTGAGGGCTGAAGTGAAGCACCAAGGGAGAGCTGTGGTGGATGGGCCGATGGGAAGCGCTCAGCCTGCACCATGATATAAAGTCATTTCAGGACCTAGACAGACAGAGGTAGGGACAGGACAGGCTCAAAGTGGAAAGGTTAGCCCTTTGATAAGGTTGAATTTCTTCTATTTTAGACTGAGTACTTTTAAGCCTTGGTACTTCTCCTTTATAATTCAGCTACATGGGTCCTCAGCTTCTATAAAATATATGTGTGCAGGCCCATAGCAATAAATGGAGCTACAAGGACAAACATCAGCAAAGGATCACAATCCTTCTGGTGCCTCTTTTGAAAACATTTATCTCCCCATTTTCTCTGGAATGACAAGTGGTGTAGATTTTTTTTTGCTCACAAATGAATATTTATTTAGTTTCTGCTACATACAAATCATATAGTAGCTATATGCACAAACATACATACACAAAAGCTGCATGATGTGCATAGAAATTATGAGCACGATTGCAGCGCTACAGAAATCCTTGCTGCGTAAGAAAAAACTGAAACACCAGTTCTTCATGGCAATGGACAGGTATCAAAGCTTTTAATAATAAGCACCAAGAGTTTCAAGATGTTTCTTTTTGCCTATGTAGCACCTAACGCATCTGCAGAAGTCTCTGAAGCAACACAGTAATAAAGCAAATGCACTGCACACAGAGAACAGGCATTATTGTATACCAGATACTCCTCATGGGAATTAAGTAATTTCACATTAGAAAACAATAAAAACAAGAGGATTAAAAATAAAATCTAGGTATAACACTTGAATAATGCACAGAACTTCCCACAAATGTGATACAGACCAATGGTCACTACCAGCAAAGCTCAGCTGCCTAAAAAGATATTTTGGTTGTTCTGTTCGCAGGTCTGTGGCTTTCTCCTTTATTATATCCAGGACAGCCACCTAAAGATGAGGTGAGACAGCCCAAGACCTCCACACTGATGATGACATCCCTCCCTGTGCGTACAAGAAGACGTCAAATACTGCCTACGCAGAACAGTCAGGAAACCATCCAGGGGCACCACTTGTGAAATTCTGTAACTTCTGTTTGGAGGTGAAGGCTTGCACCCCATGTTACTCAATTCTGTATTGAGCAAGTTAGGTATTTGCATTGCTTACACCGTGCGTATTTCAAAACGTGCTGCAAAAAAACTGAAATTTCTCTTTTATGAGAGGGGGAAACTGTCTCCTCCCATGGCACTTCTGTCAATAGAACATTCAGCAAAAGACTGTAATTGTGGAAAGTTTACAGAATTCTGTGCAAAAATGGGACTACAGTAGGTGAAGTGTTTCAAAGTGCGTTACTAAGGCAGAAAGAAATCCTGATCTGCTTCACCAAAACCTTGCATTTTTTGCATAGAAATTTTGAAGAAGTCTAAGGCAGTGCAGCAAAATCATGCAAGTCTGACAGTCAAGTGTTTAGACTATTTTTATCCTTGCTTTATAAACACAGTGAATCAATATATGCATATATATATACACTATATTCACAGACTTTATATTCACATAGATTCACAGATTTGAGAAGCCGTAACACTAGCATTTTAGTAGCATGCAGTGAATTCATGAATGAATAACCAGTTGTGTGAAAGGAAAAAAAAAAAAAAATCATAGAATCATTAAGATTGGAAAAGATCTCTAAGATACCTAGTCCAACCATCAATTCATCAGCACCATGCCTACTAAACCATGTCCCTCAAATCATACCATTTGCTAAGGAAGATGTTATTCTGGAAGAAAAGAGTAATCAAAACTTAATTTTGCAAGTATTCAGTGGGCAGGAAAGCATCGCTCATCTACAGGGTCTACTGTGATCTTTTCACCTGACCTATAGTGTAGCTAGATATTAACTGTATTTCTTCCCTACCTTTAAGACATAAACAGAAGAAAATACATACCAAGTAAACAAGCCTAATACTTAAAAAACATGTAAATCTATGGAGAAAGTAATTAAAGTATGTTTCAAATCCATGAAAAACAAACAAGCAAACAAAAAAACACTTAAAACATTAATTGTTAACAAATCATAGTCTAAAACTGCAAGTGGGACACAAAAAAGCTGATGTAATGTAAAACCAAATGACATTCCTTCTAAAAAACTGCCTGCAATAGCCTCTTAGGATACAGATGTCACACTGCAAGGTGTGCTCCCAAAGAAAGACAAGAAGGATCAGTAAACTATTTCTTACTGTATTTCTTGGGATGGCATCAGTTTGTCATAAATTCAGGGGGTAGAGGAAAGTTTTGTGAGTGTCTCTGATAAAAGACAGATGAAGAATATGCAACAACAAACTCCAATAGCAAGGCTCTTCAACAATACTATAGCAGCTTTGTAATGATTTCTTGGATTGGACCGTTACATTTATAAAGTGAGTATATAAAAACAGATTGTTGAAGTTATAGTACCGAAAGAATGCTGAGGAAATCCTGAAGCATTCAAGGTCTTATTTTTCAACTTCACATTTTCCGTAGAAGCTGCAAAATCTTAGGAATTATTCCACCGCGTTACAACCAGTCCTGGGCCTTTCAAGTACCTAAGCACTCCTTTTTTAGGAATTCCTGTTATAATTCACTGGCAATAAAAATTAAACATTCTTACCTTCGGTTTTTGACTTTTCTCCTTATCAGACACATTCGATGGTTTTCTCTTCAACATTTTAAATTTAAGATTGTCTGACTGCTGTGCAAAGTCTACAAGCTTGCAACTTAACAAAGGTAACAACACGTACCGCACAAGGGTACACCGCTTACTGCAGTTCCTTGTTCAGTCAGGATGTGACCGTGCAGCTGCTTTGTAGAAAGGGCAAGCAAGTTGAAATAGCAGATTGGGGAGGGAGTGAGGAAGGAGAGGAGGAAGTGACTGCAGAGAGAGAGGTGCGCTAGAGATGAGTTGAAAATGAGAACAGAGTGCAGAGTGAAAAACACTTTAATATGTATTCTCCTTTATGTCACCATCAGACCTCAGGAAGACTTTGCACAACCTCAAGAAATCAGTCTCTTTTCCCCTCTCATTTACCCCACTCAACCTCGTGGCACTAACAGCGCCCTTCATTTCAACTTCTGCTGAAACTCAGATGTAAAGGAGTGCTGCACTCATGAGCATCCAAGGATTTTATTCCCCAGCAGGTGTGTGCTGTGCTGTGACACCTGGTCCAGCTGGTCCCCAATGCCTCCCACTCACTGCCCTACAGACATTCAATAAATGCACTGAAGTTAAAGACCACTGTGTGGGAGAGAAAATTTCTAAATCCATCTTCTTTTCCATAGTCAAATATTTTTTTGCATCTTGTCAGAGAATTTGGACATCATGAAATAGCTTTTTCAGTTCTCTGCTGTCACTGATTAAGTGAAAAGTAGAAGAGAGAAAGAACAACTCTAGCAGGAGGTTTACAGCAGAGAGGCTACAATGAAAGCAGAGGTACTAAAAGTGAGCTCTGATTGTCTGCTTCATCTTGTTTGATATTATTTGCCAAATTCAATCAAAGTATTGAGTATCCTAAGTAAAACTATTTGGTTGTGAATCATGGAGTATAAAATCTGAAACTATGAAAAAAAACCTACTGCCTTTTTATTGAAGATTCAGGCAAATATCAAACTGAAGACATTTGAGCCACCCATAGAGTTTCAATGCTGCAGATGAACAAATAAAACTATTTCTAAATAAGTTGCAGAGCTGAAAAAATGAAGAATTAGGTAAAAAATGTCTATGTTTCAAAAATTTCTGACATTTTTTCAGAAAAAAAAGAATTTTTAAGAAAATCTATTTGAATCAATTTCCTCATACATTTTGCAGTTAAAACTTCTTTTAGCAAGCCTGTGAAAATGTCTTCCATCAGATAGCAATTCGTGAATCCTTGTGGATCCAAACACTCAGTGCACACACCCTGTTAAAGCCCTGTTTTTTCTGTATATGTATTGAACCTTAGCCCAGCACCCAAAATGTTTTACTTCACATTTTAATTAGAACTACATTCCTTCTGTATAGAGCTGAATTTTATTATCAATATGATATCCCTCATATCAATATGCCTCAGAGTTCATCAGCACTACTATTAATTAAATATTGATTATTAATAATTATTATTATAAACTCCAAGGGATATATAATTCTTCATCATCATTATTATTAATAATAATTGTTAATAAAACCAATGAATTCTAAGATATATTTTTCTTTCATATATCTGATAACAGCACTTGAAAAGTCTATTTAAGTTTCTAACCCTAAGGAGGTTTTACCATTGATATTTGATCAGCCTTAGTAATTCAGTAAAGCCATATATTATTAAAAATGCTGTGCGTACGTTTTACAGTAATTAAACCCTATTATTTATCTACATAGCTGTACATTGCAGTATATTGCTTTTCTTTTTTTATCTGATCCAAACCTGAAGATTAAATAAGACTGTGCAGATCATTAGAATGTGATTTCCTGTCTCAGGCCACTATTAAAATCTTCATGATTAATAAAATGGGAACTCATCTGAAGAGTAATATATGAGCTTCCTTTCTGTAGAATATTTATTGTTAAACAGGAAGAAAGAGGCCATTTCAAGAGATATAGTGCCCACCCATATCTATTTCCTTTCCTCATCCACATATCAGAAAAATTATAGCAGCTTGAAAGCTGACCTGATTATGTTCTTGCCCTTGGAAGGTTGACCCACACTAGTTTTAAAAAGTAACTAAGTGGAAAAAACCCAAACGTATAACACTAAGTTAACCAATACATTTCAAAGAGGGCTCTTGGCTATTAAAAAATAATAAAAAACTTGGTTTTTGTATTCTCTGTATTTCAAGATGTATTTTTGAAGAGGAATGAATACCTACGTAAAATAGCAATTAAAATTCTCATACCTAATTTTCTATTGGACATGATTGCACATAACTTATTCCATTTCCTTGCTGGTCTTTGGACCTGATCCAAATTGCAGCAAAATCAATAGAAGTTTTGAAGATTAATTTTATTGGGCTCAGATTTGAGTCCTCCATCCTGAAATACCCAGGTAATGATGCTCTCCACTCTGCAAAGTCCAATGGGAAGAAAAGTGTTCCACTTAGTAATTAAGATGACCCCATGAGAATGATTCCTTTTATAAAAGGCAATATACGTTATAGCTTATTATTATTATCATTATTCAGTTTTAATGAGTGGTCCATGATAAATAGTCCTGGATACTCGAGTGCTTTATGTGTCTTCCACCCACACAGTATCAAATGCCACAATAATGTCAAAAGTCCTTGGTGGCTCCATCCAGTTACCTTACCTTGAAAGAAGAAACTACCTACAGTCTACACTGTAAGCCCATCCTTTCAGCATCTGATTATTTTTGTATTTCCAAAAAGTAGAGCAAAATTAGAATAAAGAGTTTAGCACAATAGCCAAAAAGCAAACAAGATGAAAATTTTGTATCAGTCCATCACAGAAATCTAGCCCAAGTTTAAATGGAGACTTAGATACCTTACATTGCTTTCCCATATGCTAAACAATTCCAAAGTGTGTTAGGCTATTTATTTCAATTAACATAGGGCTTCTATAATGTACCCCTTGCTTTTATGTCCAATACTCTGTCTGGTCTAGGTTGCCTAGATATAGCAGAAATCTCAGAATAGCAAATGGAACTGAGAGAGTAATTTGCAGTGAATAATTTACTGAACAATTTTAGTCGTTATTTCCTCAAGGAATGTTCAGGAGCAGAAAACAATTTCCTCAAATGTATGTACTAGTGATGGGTCATAACACAGCTAGATACTTCCCTCTCCTGGTCTAATCAGTGCAAGAGCCAGTCACGGTTGCAGTCACTGTTACTTGTCAGTGTAGTTCTTTTCATGAACCACCACAGCAAAGATGCAACAGAAAGTAAAGAAACAAGTGTGAAAAAGCAGAGTTGAGCCTTCCCACCCACAATAACAACCCATGAAAAAAGCCAGATATTGCTGCCTGCATTGATTGTATAAGTATTTAAATTAAACACTGAACGTCAAAGCTGTGATTTTTCCTTGGGCTTCTGGGGAATGGAGTTGGAGTTCCATCTTTATATCTATCCAGCACTCAGTGCAGTCTCACCATTGTGAGCACCCAGCACTGAAAATTGGTCCATAATGCCTAGAGTTTTTTGTTCATGAAATGAGGTCGGTAATTTCCTAGTGAATAGGCTCCTCGGTGCTTTTTGTCATGAGGAAAAAACGAAGTAATATAAACTCAAAATCTTTGAGAGACAAGACAGGATAAAAATATTTAAAGCTTAAGCTCTCACTGTGGCAGAGGGTTGACACTGTATCAAGAACACTCATTTCCTGTACTAAGTATGATAATTCTTATGAAACCTGTATAAAGTGGCTATTCAGCAAACTACAGGGCTGTTCAGAAAGTAACACCTCCTATTTTATTATGTCAGCCCACGACACTGGAGGCAGATGTTGGTGGTATGGCAGTAGAGGCTGAACCTTCCCACCAATATTCCATTACGTGTTGCTGGTCTGAGAGAGACGGCAGCAGAGGGGTAATCTGACAGAACGGCATCTGACATGGGAGTGCATTTGAAACGAAAGTGTGTCACTGAATTCCTCCATGCAAAGAAACACGGCACTCATTTAGTGGTGACAGTGACAGAGGAGCACTTCCACTGGTACAGATCTTTAAAAGTGTGGCATGCAGGCTTTTGTTCACTGATGGCAAAAATGCATAGCTAGTGGTGGTGAGAATGCCAAAAAATAGTGTTTTGTACCTGAGAATTTGATTTATCAAATAGTGTCATTGTGCTTGTAATTTCCATGGAAATAAATAAGAGGCATTGCTTTTGGAGTGACCTACATAATAACTGAAGTTTGCTACAAAAACTTCATCTTCTCCAAATAATTAACATTAGAAACAGGGCTTTTTTCCTTAATGCCATATGCCTACTGAAATAGCGTCAGGGAACAACAGAGTGGACTCCAAACTTGTTTAAGAAACAGGGCACAGAGAAGCAGGAATATCCTCATCATGTTGAGTCTCTGGAATTGTGAATTCAACATCCCTGCGACTCTCAGGCTTCCTTTTTTACCTGACAAAACATTTTTGCTATTCTTTCTTTTCTTATGCTTATCCTTTGCCTTTAAGGTCAGTGGAGTCACAAAGAAATATGGCAGGGACAGGCTGCAGAACATCACTACCAAAGCTCCACTGAATTGAAAGACGTGTCTAGTAGAAAAAGCAGTGCCTTGTGGGTAAGAAAAAAAAAGATGTTTCATGGTCAGGCCCTCCAACTATGTCCTTGGCATGCTCCCAGTATCACCTGGCCTAAAGAGAAAATGAAGCACCAAAAACTTATCTCAAACTTTGATCCCAGCACATCGTCCTGTATGAGCAGTAGATGAACAGATCAGTCATACCTGCACCATGTCAGGTTAGCACTAACACCAATAAAAATCTATACTATTGTGACAGAAGGATTCTTAAGGAGATTGGGTTTCGCCTATTGAACAAATCCCTCTCTTATTAAGAGTAGAGCTAAAGTTGTTATCTATATCTTCCAGGTAGTCCTGTTGGGAAAACTCAGAGTCAGCAAGGTTGGTATCTTGTAAAACAGCCACAGGCTTACCCAGCATCTGTGTAGTAATTTCCAGCAGAAATATGTGCGTCACTGGTGGTTTTCTTGTACAATTTATTGTAAGCAGAGCACAGTTTACAGCCTGTGAATTAGAGAAAGTAAGTGGCGAGACGCTGCTGCTGTGGGTTCAGGCATGCCGGTGAATTGCATGCTGTTTCTCAGAGTGAATGTTAAGTTGTAGCTCAAAGCTACATTGCAGTGTTTGTGCCTGGGACATCTCAGTGGATTCTGTTAGTGAACACTGGGATTACTAATCAGACACAAGGACATTTTACTCTGTGTAATTTGCAGGCTTATACAACTGTTGTTTTATAATTATTCAGCTGATGTTTAGCCTCCCAGAAATGCATTTACAGATAAAGAATGACAGTTGCCTTGTGTATCTATTCAGAAAGCTCAAATATGAGATTTGTGATAAAGGGAACAGATACAACAATAAATTTAGGCTCTCTGTTCTAATCTCTCACACAGAACATGACATGCTTCATTCAGCATTTAGAGGACCAGCTTAATGCATCAGCATTGTCAGTGCAGCAGGGGATTTTCTCAAGGTATGTACATGACGTCTGCCTATCTGTGATTAGAATCAAGATCAACAAAAGTAAATTCTGATTAACTGTAATGTGCAGCCTGCTGTCAGGAAACTCTGCAGTTTGAGCCATCTTTTACTAGAAAACATCTCCTGCTGAATTTCTTCACTCATGTCAGAACGTCAAGATGCTGTGCCATCACAGCATTAGGATGGTTCTTTAGGTGACAACATGAAAAGGAATAAAGGGTGGCGTTCACTTGTAGGGCTTCATTTTCATTTTGTTAACCAAAGAAAAGGTTATTTCTCCTTTATTTCTTGAACACGTTTTCAAGTGGGAGAAAATAAAAATTCGAAAGTGAAAGAGAGGGACAAATTTGCTTTACATACAAATTTTACGAGCAGGAGGTGGACCAACTTTTTACATGATCTGACAGTGATAGGACAAGGAGGAAAGGCTTTAAACTACAAGAGGAGAAATTTAGGTTATTTGTTAGGAAGAAATTCTTTACTCAGAGGGTGGTGAGACAATGGCACAGGCTACCCATAGAAACTGTGGTGCCCCATACCTGGAGGCATTCAAGGCCAGGTTGGATGAGTGCCTGGGCAGCCTGAACTGATGGAGTCAGCCCTGTCCATGGCTCTCACTTCAATGCCTGAATCTCACTGCAGGGATCTCTGTCTTCTGCTCTGGTAGGCATACATGGTTCACCCAATCTGTCAGCCACCTCTCCAATGAATGGTGACACAGGGTGGGCAATCTGTAGCCAAGCTGAGCTCCACCATGCAGAAGAGGAGGCTCTTTTACTGCTGAAGTTCTGCCAGGTGATCTCTCCCTTTGCCAGTTGAGGTTCTGCCCTGCTTGTCTTGCTCAGGTCTTCATGGGATGCTTCAATCTGAATGATCACAATTGAGCAAGTTGCCCCAGGCCAGCTGAGCCTCACTGGCAGGGAAGAAAAATGGTCTTAGCCCATCACTGAGATGAAGCACATCCTCATACATTTGTTTCATTAAGATCTGAGATAATGTGTATTATCTCAGGCTGTCTGTTGGCTAAAAGCACTCAAAGGGACAGTCACAGTACTCAGTAGCTAGCTCAGTAACTCAGTACCTCAGTAAGGTAATGACCTACGTGTCACTAACTTGTCTTTGGGGAGAGAAGGGAATGTGCAAGGGAGGATATCTCCAAAAACTCTGCTTTGTGAAGAGAGAGATGGAATGCTTTGCCCCTTCACAAACACCCCACTTTTCTTCAGGATTCCCTTTACCAACCTCAATTTTTTCCAGAATATTATTCACCCCTTCCCTTCTCACTTTCCCACAAAGAGCATGAGCTTTCGAACTCAATCCTTGCAAATCAGGAGTCTTCTAATTACTTCTTATTCTCACTTATGTGATCCCTGTTATTTCTTCCCCACAAATTGTCCTGGGTGTTTTTTATCTCCTTATCCTTGCTGCTGCCAATGAAAGCAGAAGTTGATGTAAAAGAAAAGAAACTTCTCCCTCCAACAGCTCCATGATTTGCTACAAGCTCTCCTGAGCTACACACCAGGAATTACTGGAGAGGAAATCTTTTGAACAAGTTTGGGCTCAAGCACCCTTATAAACCTAAACTTTGAAAAGAAAACAAAAAACAGCACTCTCAGGTAACATAATGCATTAGATTGAAAAAATAAACCCAAGAACACAGGACTTAGGCAAAGCAGAATTAAATGCTATCTGTGATACTTCAGTTTCACTCCTTTGCACATATGTTTTATGCTGAAGTTTTAATAATGTTGTTATTTACCATATTTCCTCTGCTGTTTGATTCAGTGCAAATGATGAACCTGAATGGAGGTGTCAGAGTCTGAACTCCTGCTTGTGCCACAAGTTGGAATGTGCATTGTTGCTGGTGCAACAACTATCTGATGTGTAAAATAACACGCTGTCTCCATTTGCCAAACAAAGCCTGAGGCAGACAAGTTATTTGTTTAGTATCACACAGGAGGTCATAGAAGTGCAGGGAATTGAATTGGCATTGCCTACATCCTTAATAACTGGATCTTGATTCACAGAGTTAAGATAGCTGAGTGCTGCTATGGAGTACTGGAATACTTATTTCATCACTATTTTTCAGTGAAGAGCTAAGAAAGTTTGATACTACTTGTTTACCTCACTGTTTATCACTGACCAACTGCTGTACTTCTTAGGTTTTGGCCATGTGGTTGGACATGCAGAAAATTTCAGTGAACGTAACTGCAAACAAAGTTTTAGACATTTGACTTCAAGGCTTTTGGACTGAAAAATCTGAATAACATCCTGGCTATTTTAAAATGTCATCCAGATCATTGATTTCACCATTTTCCACTTGTATAAATCTATCTGTAGGATGTGAGCCGTCATCTGTATGTATCTGTGTTGTGAACTAGTGCAGTGGCTAACACATCAGTCAATAATCGAGGCCACATGTACTCCTGTATTGTTACACTGATTAATTTTTACAGCAGTAATTAGGAAGCACAGCTCATTTGCGAGAAAGGAAATTGTGTTTTAAAACACTTACAAAACCCAGAATTAAATATCGAAAGCCCATAAAGATAAACAATATTATCTGCCTCTATCTGAGCTCCTGATTTTCCCACTTCCCACACACTATTTGTTTTCATTTCTTATAGTATGTTATTAAGTGTAAGTTGTAAGTAGAAGTGAAAAAGAATTTTCATGTCACTTACCCAATTAATTTGGCTCTTTCGTGAAAAATAGTCAGCCAAATTTCTTCAAATGGATTAGAATGTAAGCACTTCCAACACAAAATTATGCTATGTTAAAATTTCCAATTCATTTTCCCCATATATTAGTGAAGGCGAACTTTTTCAAGCAATTAAACATCTTCAGAAAGCCAGTCCAGAAATTTCATTACTATAGGTGAATTTCTTTCAAAATAATATTCAGATAGAAGTAATTTACTATTTTTTTACTAGTTAAAAAAAAACAAAAACAAAAACAAAACCACTTAGGCTCTATCTTTTAATGATCATATTTAAATGACAGAATTAGAAATGTGTAGCAACACTTTCATTTCAAATCTTATTATTTAGAAGCCATTCTTTACTTTACTCACAATTATTTTTTCAAATCTGGATGAAAAGCCAGTATTCAAATTCCATTTTCAGTTTCTAAAAAGATCTTTGAAATTATGCAAAAAATGCCGTTTTTGGACAGTATCACAACAGAAGAATTTTTCCAGCTGGACTCAAAAATAGGTAGGTCACTCCAAAAGTAATGCCTCTTATTTATTTGCATGGAAACAACAGCAGATATAGAGTACAATAATGCTATTTGATAAAGCTAATTCTCAGCTATGAAACAGTATTTTTGCAACACCGTCATCACTGTTAGCTATACATTTTCCAGCAATGAACAAAATCCTGCATGCCACACTTGTGAAGAGCTGTACCAGTGGAAGTAACCCACTGTCACTGTCACCACTGCTGAAATGCACCACACTTTGCATCACTGTGCTCATGTCCACTAGTCTCCAGAAACATTCAGCAAGCATTGGTGAATGTCAGTGGGTGCCACTTTATCACATGGAGGAATTCAGTGACACACCTTTGCTTCATACATGCTTCCATGTCAGACACCATTTTGTCAGACTGCCCCTCTACTGCCACCTGTCACATGGCAACAAAACGTAATGGAATATTGGTGGGAAGGTTCAGCCTCTACTGCCATACCACCAACATCTGCCTCTGATGGCATGGGCTGACATAATAAAATAGGAGGCATTACTTTTGAAGCAGCCCTGTACTTTTATTCTAATAATGGAGCAGCCCTGGAAATCTTAATGACTTTCTGAAAATCCTTTCTAATGCATTTATGCCGCAGTTGAGAACTGGTATCATGCAACATTACCAACACTTCTATGTGAGGGAGACAAAATCAGAGCCGATTTCCTCTAATTTATGAAAAGCTTATTTCACAAATAACCTTTAGTACTTTCAAGTACAAAAAGGTGTCTTACCAAAGAGAATAACTAGCCTAATCAACACTCAGAAAACAAGACAGGAAACATGATCATCTCCTGAGCCAACTTAGTAGTTCCAGAAAATTAATGTTCCCTAAATGGAGTCATTTACATTAGTTGGGGAAGTAGACAAGGAATATGAGACATTTTTATATGCACCTACCACCTATGTATTCTTGTAAATTAAGGCAAATAAGGATCCTTGAGACATCCTAGTTTGCGGTTTCCTTAGTCCTACAGTCAGTCAAATCCTTACCAAGTCTGTCAAGAATAAGGTATACTGAATTAATGAAGATTTAATATTTTGACTACAGAAGGGAAGTTTTTCACCAATTTAATAAGCACAAAATTGGGCCAAAATTTAAGTTTCGAAAGTGAATCTATGAAAAGTAAAACTTCATTACACTGTGTAAGGAGATAAACTGCACTTAAAAAATTCCGGTATTGGGTAGATCTCAAGGCACATGATGGCTTCATTGGTCGCAACATTCCTGCCAACATCAGGAGCTAATGCATTAGCATAGCACAGGATCACAATGCAGCCTGTAGCAGCTGATTTTCAATGGGAACACTGCTCAAGCAGAGTAACGTTTTGCTGTGTATGACGTATGGGAAGAAGGGACAACTTTGAATATTTTTTAATATTAAAAAAGAAGAAAAATGCCATTTATAAAATACTGGACTGACTGAAGATAGTGATCTGCAAGACAGATCATATTATCATAGCATAGGTATATGAAGCAGCAGACAGGCAATACATCTAATTTTCTCTTGGTATGCAAAAGTGCATCATTTTGGCAGTTCTAAAGGATGCTAACAGGAAGTCATCCCTTCATCAGACAGTTGGTTATCAAAAAATTCACTTAGCTTAATTATATTTTGACTCTTAATCATGTTTCATGAAGCAGGTACCATTTCTTTTTCCTATTATGAATTCATACGCAATTTACAAAGAATAAATATCTGAAATGCACAATTTTCCCTGCACTTTTAACAATTACATTTCCTTTCGTACTTTATGCACAACAGCGATCAAAAATAACCTTCCATTTCTCTCTCCAGCTATCTCTGCATTACATAACAGCTGCATTGAAAGCAACGCCATGAAATCATCTGAGGTGAAGTGAAATGATCTTCTGCAGCTATCTGAAACAATATGAAAGATGCTGTGGTAAAGTACCTTTACTGTAAATAAATTCTCTTAATTCTCATTTATCCATATATATTCTAGCAAGCACTACCTATCAAAGCATACAGAACAGCCCAGCAATATTTAGAAGGAGAAGTTTGAAATTGTTAAGCTTTTTAGTAGTTGGGTACATACACTTCTAAGATTAACAGAAAATGTGGCATAATTCCCTACATAGCTATGAAAATTTCAATAAGGTATTAAAAATATAAAGTAGGACAACAGATACCATAGTCAAGAGCAGTCGCATCAAATTTTTCATGTTTTTAAAACCTGCTCTGAGAGAACATATTCAATGTCATTGCAGAGAAAGACACTACATTTCTAAATTTTTCATGCTGCTATGTAAGAAGGTGGCTAGAATCATTTTAGGAAGCAGAATGACAGCAGCAGGCATACCATACCAGAACAGCTCAGTCATGAAACTATAGCTAGGCTGGAATAGTGAATATTGAGTAATGCCATCCCAAACTCCTCTCCCCCATGTACAAAGCCTGAGGGATGAGTCCTCCTCTCACTTTAAGAGGTGATTTTCACTCTCCATACTGTACTGAAGCAATCCATATGATATTTAACAACTTCCTGGTATAACGTTTTCTTAAATAAAGCTCCCAATGATAGGAGATGTAGTAAGATTCCATAGATGCTGGAAATGAGAGATCTACAGACATCAGAAAAGACTGCAGACATTGGGAAAAATAAGAGCTCTCAACTTCATTAGCATTCATGTCTTTTCAGGTAAGTTAATATTTTGCTTAATATTTCTAAGAAGAAAAGTAAACAGTGAAATTTCAGCCATGGATCTTGGCTTTTCTCCAATTTTAAAATCAGCGCCACTCCAAGTTCACAAGCATTTGCCTTCAACAGACACATATAAATAAATCTCAATCCCCATCGACCTCACAGGGCTTAAAATTTAAAATAACCTTTAACAGAGCTATGGGACAGGATTTGAATCAGGAAATATTGAATGCCTTTGAATTTAACCACATGATAGATTTAGATGTAGCAATATTCTCTTTTGTCTATCAGCCTAGAAAACACTGAGGGATTTCTAGCTGTCTCTTGGCCCTGTAAGAGAGGTGCAAAGTAAAAAAGGTAAAAGGCTGAGCTGTGGTGCACTATGGGGACATCATAGTAGCAGTTGAACTTAGGTAAAAAAAGAAACAGGAAACCTGATGGGGGCTTACAAGTGAAGATATGATAGAGAAGCAGCTGGAGACAGTTTCATTTCTTAGAAAACCAGTCCTGTTTTCTTTCAGGTCTCAACCACAGCTTACCAGCTGAACACCCATCATGGTCCTGACTGCTTTACAGCCAACCTTTCAGCAGCTCTTTGCTTCTTTTCAGTGCAAAGACTTTGAGCCTCAACAAAGGTACAAGTGAACTGGACTCCCATAATACCAACAGAACAAGGAATTCATAATAGGTGAGGATCTGGCTTCCTATTCCACCACTGAAATAGAATGAGAGCTGCAGATTTGAAAAATACCACTTATTAGTGGTACTGAAATAGCTAGAAAGACTGGAACTGTTTAAAACTGGTGTCTCAGAAATGCAATTTTATGTATTCTAGGCATTCTTATGCTGATATGTTTGCATCAAATAATGATTCCACATATAATTGAGAAAACTTTGCTAAGATCTGCATGGGCCTCCCTCAACAGAAAGACATAAACTGAAAGAAATACAATCAGAAAACAGTGAAACTTCTTCAGAAAACCAGGCACACACACAGTGCACAGGAAAAACTGGCTGCCTGAAATGAAGAAGAAATCCCTCAGCCATTCTCTGAGCAGAACAGGTCAAATGCAGTTTTCAGTTTTGAAGCACATATTGCTGGAGAAGAGCACTGTCTGTCCCTGGTCATTCCTGGCTGTTCATACATTCATATCCTTCCTCCGTACTGCGCTAACCTAGAAAATAATGATCCCTAGTACACAAGAGATCCAACAACCTGCCAAGGCCTCTAGGCATTACACAGCACCTTTTGGAGAGTCACGATGATCAGGAGCAGCAGTCATGGCACAGAGTGCAGGATGTGAGCGATCACACCAAGCAAGCAAAGCTGTGAGAGGGGATCAGGAATCGGGGCCCATTAAGTAGACCATGTTTGGAGAAGTTTGAATGTCAGTGAATAGATCTGAGGAGAAGAGTGTTTCTTTAACAAAGAAATTAGTGTCAGAATGCGTATGTCTACTAAGGGACAAGGAATAATGCTGAGAAATGGTTTGTCTGGAAAGCAAGTCAGATCAGAAGTGCAAAAAGCCACGTGGTCACTGAAATAGAAAACCACAGCAATAATTACAAGGCTATTTCTCTCTCCAGTACACTGTGGTAATATAAAACAATCTGCAGCATAATAGTTTCTTTATCTAGGACAAATTGCCTCTTTTTTGCTTTTTTTCAATATTTTCTTAAGTATATTCATCTACATTCCATGGAAGAACTATTTACAAATTACTTTTTATACCTGAAATAGCAGTGATGTATTTAGCATAATTTTGACCATTCCCCACTTATACTGTAAACAACTGAACAATCCAGGAAAAAAATGACCTACATCTAATCTAACTTTTCAGAGAGCTGCTAATGGTGACACTGTGACTATAAAGCAATAACATAGCACATTTGGTTCATCATTTAATTAAAGGCCAGAAATACAGACTTCTAAAATGTTTTCATGTGGGCAGGATGGGTGCGATAGGAGCTAACACAGACATTTAGTGCGTGCTCTTTAGGAAGACTAGCTGGAGGAGTATGGTGAGTGTTGTAGCTGACGGTGCAGGCCTGTTCTCACAGTTCTTGCTTAGGTGACCAGCTTGGATGACCTCTGCTAACCTTTTGCTTATTTCGGTGAAACAAATGTTGGCAATACAGAACGCCATAAGGAAAGCTGTGTAAAGAGCTAGGGAGTAAGAAAGGAAAGAAGTCTGAGGAAGAAACTAGAGAAAGGGAAATAAATCACTCATTAATTTTTCTCCAATAGCAGTTTCTCTCTAAGAGATCCAGGTCCTTTTTTCTTACGATTATGGGAGAGCATCAATCATTTACTATGTATACATCAAGCTTTATAAACCCTAGGCTCCATTAGATTTGTATAGGTTGACAAAATGAGTCGAGATAATACACATCCAACCTAGAGATTTACCTCTTCCCCAAATCAAATCAGCCAGAGTTTTCTAACAGAACAGGAAAGTCTTGAACCATAGTCTTACATATACCAGTGTTGCCTATTTTCCTTAAGTTAGGATGTAATTATTAGCATTTCAGTATTACCTCAGACTGTCTACTCCGTATCATTCTACAGACAACAGAGCAGTAGCCAAGCCAAGATCAACCAAGAAAATGAAATGTTGCTTTACTTTTATAATCAGAAAGAGTATTATGCAAAATATTGGGTTTACTCTAGTAAGTAAATCAACATCAGAAAGAACATCTGCATCATCCTCTGTGCCTAATCCTCTCATAGCAAAACCATCAGTGCTGGCTTTTTTGAGTCTTAAAAAGAAAAACTGAAAATCCAGTCTCAGTAATCTTCAATTGAGCCAGTTGGTAGAATGCAAATGCAAAGAATGAGATGTCTTACTATTGCCTGTAATCTAAATCTGAAGAGACTAAGCCCAGAGAGTTACATTAAAATCAGGAAACAAACTGTCCATCAGGAAAGCAGATGGCAAAATAAACAATAATACAGGGAAAAAAAAAAAAAAAAAAAAAAAAAAAGCACTAAAGCTCTTGCTGGCACTTAGTAGTAACATGGGTAGGATAAATCTAACCACTGTAAAGAACGTTAACAGACTGTTTGCAGCAAATAAAATAGAATTATTTGAATCAACGTTTATGCTCTCATAAATCTGACCCACACACCAATACTATTAGCATTTTGCCCTGGGGCTTCATTCAGTCTTAGCTTGAGATGCTGAATTTCTTTCACTGGGATAAAGCATGTGATGCAGCCCAGTGTTCCTCACACAATCTGGTTTCTATAGGGAATCCTGCTTACTTGTAGATGGGGACTCACACAGCAGAGCAGTCTCTTGTGCACAGCTTCCATCCTATTTCTACCAGAACTCTGCCCCAAAAGTCTGTTTACAGGACTCTTCCTGGGAGTCTGCACTGCTGAGGCCATCCAGGATTTCACTACAGCACCTTCATTATCTTTTTTGGGGGAACAATTTTCTTTCTGTCCTAATTACAGAAACATCAGTCAATGCTTTGGCCTTTCTGTTTTCTATGCCAAATCCCAGGAAAATCTTCTGTGCTACATTTTGCTGTACAAATCCCACATATCAGGTACTGCTTTTTGTTGTGCGGGCTACTACATCATTTTAAAAAAGCTGAATGGCTACTTTAATGTATTCAAGAATATGGTTGCTATATTGACCTACTTCACTGCAGTGATGATGTATGTGTGTGTACCTTTCCTAATGATATACAAGCACACATTAAAGAAAATGCTGTTTTCAGCATATACCAAGTCTGAGCCAGAAACTGATTCAGATCAGGCTCTGGTTACTCAGGTCTCCATTTGGCACACCCAACTCACAGATGCCTGCAGCTATCTTGCCTCCTGTGATTTAGATTCACATTCCTGGGAGCTGGTTTTATTGCAGAGCGTGAACCATCTCTGTCCCTGGAGCATAGAATGAGGGAATGAATGAAAAGGCAAAGGAGTCTGCTGTTTGCTTTTTCCCTGATAGTTTTCAGTCAGTTGATCACTTTTCACGTGTTTAGCATCACTATGTGCAATGCCAGAAGACCTGCTGTTTCCAGTATTGAGGGGCAGAAAAACCTCACTGCAGCGTCCATTGTTTATATATCTCTCCAACGAAAGTTTGTGTTTGTTAGTTTTCTAGTTTTACATTGCACTTCAAAAAAAAAAAGAAAAAAAGAAAAAGTGGTCGAAGAAAAGCCTTCTCTAGATAGCTGTACAGAAAGACTGTTTCAGAGCAAGATCGAACTCTGCTCCCTTGCATCCATCTCTAGGAACTTGTTGCCACAAAGGTAATTGCAAAAACAGGTTTCACCAGGTGACCTGATCCAAGAAGACAGATACATCAATACTTCTTCAGCCTCTGACCTTTCTCCAAATAACTCTAGTGTCCCTTACTAGAATTGCAGTGACCTCTAGAGGCCTGATACAACACCACTTGTTCCATTGGCCCTTACTGACTTCAGTTTACCCCAGACTTTCAAAAAGTTTTCTAAGCCTGGATGAGTATTTAATGTACAGCTGAAAAATCCAGTGTGTCTGATGAGAAACAAAATGATCTAAAGCATGGTTCAACGCTGCCAATGCCTGCAGGTTGAAAATGAACGACTTCAGGATAAGGAACCCCTGGTGTTACTCTGACTGACATGTCCATTTACCTGAAATCCAGATCTGATGTATTGCATTTCAGAACCATATGTAAAATGACAACACCTTTTAATGTTGAACCGGAGCAAAAAGCTTCTACTTTTTACCCATTTCAGTACAAAAACAACCTCTTCCACTTACCCAGGAGTACTGCAGATCCATATCAGTTAGGGAATTTGTAAGATGTGGCTGATGAGAAGCACAAGTACATTTTTCCCATTCTTCTATTTTTGAAATCAAGAAATCACAAGGACAGAGCTGGTTATCAGGAAATGGCTTCCAGTCATTCCACAAATGAAATTCAGTTTCTGAATGGATTGAAATCATTCCTAAGTTACTAAATTTGGAAGTATATGACCGGCCCAAAGATGCAGAAATAAACTCTGTCCTAGTCTCAGTCTCTTCTTTTCTCCTCACATTGTCTTTCCAGGCTTTCTTTTCCTGAGGTTTTGCCAGTTTCATGCAAGAAGTTAGTGCCTCTTCATCCTCTTCCGAAAGATAAGTATCTTCTAATGTATCTTTAAAAATACGAATACTTCTGTTATGATATATTGCAAGACATACAGAAAATCGCATACTACTTTTCTTAAATATTGTCTTTTGCATTCTATGTAATGAAACAGCCAAAGACTCCATTAAATAAATAAATAAATAAATAAATATATAATCATAACTACAAAGACAGAAAGGCATCTGAGCCAAGAGCAAATTTATTCTTCTCTTGGCTTATCTGCGTTCCCTCAAAATCCCGCAAATTTTTGCTCTTTTTGTAATGAATACAAAAATTTACTAAGTCGATGTCATATTACTGCAATATTTACTGCAATAGTTGCAGAGAATATATGCTAAGTTTAAATACTGGAAAAGTTCAGAGGGTTTTTCTAGATAATTACTCTCCCACTCCTTCCTGTTATGTATGCTTGAATTACGAAGTAGTTGCTGAAATCTATCCCACATCCAAATTTCTTCACAGAGATTTGATTGGAGTAGTAATTAATTAGATTATTAAAAGTCATTTGCTGGTATTTGTTTAAAAAAATATCATCATATCAAATGCATGGATGGTTAAATAAATGTTGGCAAAATAAATTCATATAAAGAACTGCTGCACAATCAGATCAGTAATTTGTAGGAGGAGACTCAACATCATACCTTAGGTATCATACCTGAAGCAATCAGGTATGATGAGAGACTGACTGGTGGAGCAGACCTTCTTGCATTCCCAGCTGCTACTGACTCATGGATGAACACTGACTGTTAACTTTGCTTTTGTAAGCTTTGTCTTCCTGATACGAAATTAGATACAAAACCAAGAACTCCTTTTGGAAACACTGTCCTTAGCATGGAGGCCCCACTGTTTAGCTGAAATTCCCACTTGCAAGATACGCTGTTACAAAACTCAAGCCAGCGTGACAGGAAACAGGTTTTCACACTATGAGGATGTCACCACTAAGTGTTATCACAGTAACATCTCAGCTGGGGTTTGAAAATCGTGGGTGGTGAATGACAGATCAGGAGAGGATTGTTTATAGTTATGTTCAATACAGTGACATTTGGCACATACTGGCAAGAATGCTGATCTGATGTTTTACTTACTAAGGGGGATCAAAACATGTTTGACATCCTCCAAGCTTTGTGTATTGGCTTTTTTGGTTCGGACCAATTTCTGTAATCGTTTCAATGTTCCCATGGACTCTGCTTTATCATCTGGTTCTGCACCCTGCCAAAAAAACAAAGATGTTAAAAGTAAGTATTAAAAATTCACAGAAAAAAAGTACTAATTACCTCAGTCTTTCTTCATAAGAGAGGTGCTCTAGCCTTTTGATTATCTTTATGGCCCTCCTCTGGACCTGTTCCAACAACTCCACATCTTTCTTGTGGCAGGAGCTACAGGCCTGGAGGCAGTACTCCAGATTTTGTCTTAGAATAACAACATGTAAGGGGCAATCACCTCCTTTTCTCTGCTGGCCACCCCTCTGTTGATGGAACCCAGGATACCACTGGAGGCTGCAATAGTACACTGCTGGCTCACGCCCAGCTTTTTGTCCACCAGAACCCCGATAACCTTCTCCAACAGCTGCTCTCAATGAATTCTTCTCCAAGTTTGTATACGTATCTGGGACTTCCCTGATCCAAGGACAGCACCTTGCACTTGGCCTTTTCAAACATCATTAGGTTGTCGTTGGCCCACATTTCAAGCCTGTCCAGGTCCCTCTGGATGCTGTCCCTTTTTTCTGTTGTATCTCAGATTATAGTCATCAGCAAACTTGCTGAACGCACACCCAGTCCCACTGTCTGGGTCACTGATAAAGATGGTTAAAGAGCACCTGTCCCAAGATGGACTCCTGTGGGACACATTTGTGACCAGCCTCCATATGGACATAGAGCCACTGACCACAACTCTGGCTACAATAATCCAACAGTCTAGAAATACTCAAGTTCTCTTCCAATCTGACTGTCAACTTCTCTTTAAGAGATACGTGTCAGACATCAAATAACTTATCTTCCATAGTCATGTGCTATGTTTCACATAGGATAGCTGATTTTCATTAGAAACAAGGAAAAGTAAATATACTAGAAGTGCATAAAAACAGTTCAGCAATGACTATTTTATGGAACAATAATAGTTGCTGTGGATATTCATCTATTTACATCAATAATAAATTTGACCTTTTTAAACAATGTATCTTTACTTACGTTACGAGTGATTAAGTGCTAGCGCTGATGTTACCAGAAGGTAGGAATGCAGAAACCTTTATTGCATTCTCCCCAACAATTAGGTCACACGTCATTGCTCCTTTCTGCTTTCTCATAGACATAATCTTTTGAGACAAAGTCATCAGGGAGGCTTGCCAGCACAGTCTAATGTAGATTAGGTAGGCTACTTAGGGGTGGATCTTGAGAGATTCTGAACTTCTCTGCTTTCATTTGGGTTAAAGGTTTTTTGCCAAGCCTTAGCAAGAAGCACTTCTAAATTCTCAGTGTTCACATATTACAAGTTACATCCATCCAGTGATAAGGAAGAGTAGAGTGTGTGTGTTAATTTCATATGAAGAAAAGATACAGTTCATTTGACAGATAACTGCTTAACTTGAAGTTGCCAAAGAGCCAGGTATTTTTTATGTAGACATGATGTTCTATAAACTGAAAAAGTCCAGGAAAAAAGCAAAGGTGTTTTCATGTGTATTTACTCAGTTTCAAGCCACTAGACAATTGTGTTGAAACTGTGAATTAACTTATCTCTAGACTTAACTTCAGCTGACTCCATTATGGCTGTTACAAATTAATATGGTTTCGTGGACTGACATAGAGCTATGCTGACCTCCTTCCTAAGGACAGGACCTTACAATTCCTCCTCTTGTTAAACACAGTGTGTAATGCAGGAGGTCCCATCATGGACAGCACTTGAGTTCATACTCTCTTGTTCTTAGTGGCACATTACATTCCTTTAAGAATAGCAGAAGGGGTATGATTCTCTCAAGGAACAGGAGCTCTACTGAGCTTGCTGACCACAGGTCTTGTGAGCAGTAAAAGAAGATAAGAGAGTCCTGAGAGGCAGATGTAGGCCTGCAGCTCAGCAGAGGTATGGTGGCTGCTGTAAGAAGTGAACATGGGCTATGCCTGGAGACAAGACTTTTCCAGAAGTTGAACAGATAGCCTGCAGGCTGTCCTGGATACTGAGACTCACTGACAGAGACCAAATTTTATGTAAATACTTTTTGGTATTTGCAGTGTCTTTCAAGTTCACAGAATCATAGAATAGCTTGGGTTGGAAGGTACCCCAAGAATCAGCAAGTTCCAACCCCCCTGCCACAGAAAGAGTTGTCAGCTTCTAGATCAAGTACTAGACCAGGCTGCTCAGGACCCCATCCAACCTAGCCTTAAACACCTCCACAGACAGGGCATCCACAACATCACTGGGCAACTTGTTTCAGCAACTGTAGCTACTCCAGCTACAGTTCCACAGTTCCAACTACTCTTTCAGAAAAAAACTTCCCCCTGACATCTAATCTGAATCTCCCTTCCTTTAGTTTAAAACCATCCCCCCTCGTCCTATCACTTGAAAAAAGTTGATTTCCCTCATGTTTATAAACTCCTTTTAAATACTGGAAGGCAGCAATGAGGTTTCCCCACAGCTTTCTCTTTTCCAGGCTGAACAAGCCCAGTTCCTTCAGCCTAACTTCATAGGAGAGGTGCTCCAGCCCTTTTATCATCTCTGTGGTCCTCTGGATCCTCGGCAAAAGTTCCACACCTTTCCTCTTTTGGGGTCCCAGACCTGGATGCAGTGCTCCAGCTGGGATCTCTGGGAGAGTAGAGGGAGACAGTCACCTCCCCTGCACTGCTGGCCACCCCTCTTCTGATGAAACCCAAGATACCATTGGCCTTTGGGGCTGCAATAGCACACTGATGGCTCATATAAAGTTTTTCATCAACAAGGACACCTAAGTCCTTCTCAGCAGGGCTAGTCTCAAGGAGTTTATATACAGTTTGTATACATAACGGATTTCCCTGATCCAAGGACAAACCTTGCACTTGGCCTTGTTAAACCTCATTGGATTCTCGTTGGCCCACTTTACAAGCCTGTCCAGGTCCCTCTGGATGCTATCCCTTCTTTCTGTTGTATCTCAGCTTACTGTCACCAGCAAACTTGCTGAGGGTACACCCAGTCCCTGGGCATCAGGTCTGCAGAGTGAACTGTTCTCCTGGCCTGATACCTATATTACCCAGTGCTAGTTAATAGACAAGAACTGGTTCCTTCAATTTTTTGCCATTTGAAGAATTAATTATTTTATTTCACAGATCAATAAGATCTAGTGTCTTTGAGTTTCAAACCATCTCTGTCTTCTTAAGGATCTTGTAGGATAAGGACCAGGCAGATCCACCTTAAAGCTTTTGTCAGCTTACAGTCCTTTTACAGCTTATATCTGAATATTCATCATCAACTGTGGGCCAAATCCACACATCCCTAGATTAGTCATGACTTGTTTAAAGCCCCTTCTTCCATCCTCCAAATTCAGGAGAGCAGGACTGCAGTTTTAGTTTATCTGAAGACAGAAATTGAGGTGTAATTTTTCAGTCTCCTACTGTGAGATGTCTTTGCAAAATGAATCACAATGGGTTTAAAATGCTAATATGGTTCAGTTAGATAAGAACTCTCATAGAAATAATCATTTATTCACTTATAAGTAATGATACAAAAGCAACACAATCACTTGAGTTATGATCTAGGATTTCCATCATGGAGACATGAAGATAAACAAATGATAATCTATTCAGATAATTTTATTAATGGCAAACTCTAATCCTCTTTACTTTAAGAGCATTCACTGTTAGTTAGTCTTATGTACTTAAATACAGCAACTCCCCTCTTTAGAGAGAAAATATAATCTCCTACAGTATCACTGATGGAACAATTTCTAAATTTAAAGCAGTTTATTTTGCTTTACCTAAGTATCAAAATCCAGAATTTTAGCTGCCTACTCAGATGGTAATTGAAATAAAACACTATTTTGTATAGACAGACTACCAGGTGAACTGATCATCCTTGTTTTGGTGTGTTGTCTTGACCAGCCTCAGTCAGACTTTTTGAAAACATGCATAAAAGTGAGAAAAACTTAAATTTTATTCTGTGATTTCAAGCAATTTTCTTCTCACTGTGTTATCTGGAAGCTAGCATCTTTGGTTGCTACTGTACAGAATATGACAGAAGGAAGAACATTGTTACTGACCAGACAAGTAATTTGTTTGACTAATTTGGAGTATGCTACTGTCCAGTACTTTCTTTTTCTATAGAAAGGGAATTATATTTAGCAATACTAGGGGGATAGTGAAACCTAGTTCACAGAGCAATAAGACTGTACTCGCAAAAACTGTTAATTTCAAACACGTTTAAAAACTTTTAAATTTCTTTTTCCTTTATGTTTTAGGGTCAGAATAGGGTACCTGCTTTAGCAGGGGGCTGGATTCAATAATCTTTTAAGGTCCCTCTCCACCCATGCAATTCTGTGATTCTGTGATTACAACACAATTTGTGGGTAAAGGTATCTGTAAGCAAAGAATTCTTTCATGAACAATATTCTTTATTTCCACGCTTAAAAGATTTCAGTCATGAAAAATGGGGTCACATCATGAATAAAAAATAAAATTGTCTAAGAAAATAAATAACAGGCTGCATTTTAGTTGAAAATAATTTGCATGAAGTGTACACGAACAGTTATGGTCAAAAGTGTACATTTTAAAATGTCCTTATAAAAATGGATTGCAGACAGAAATAGCTAAATTGTGTCTGACAAACAGTTTGTAGTTTATCCTAATGCTTTCTAAATACCTTAGAAATCTTTGCTCACTGAGATGCTATGAGGATTAACCTGGTGACAGAAATATAGCAATTTGAAAGCTAAATGAAAAAGGCTGCTGGCCTGACTCCAGCTATCTCAGTCCTGTTGAGCACTCCTTTTCCTGGGTTAACTGCATTAATTTCAATAAAAGTACTTGCACAGCACATCACTTCTCAGTTTAAAGAATTTAGTCATGGCAGAGCCAAGTCTCTGTGATTTTCCCTGAACTGGTTTGTCTTTCCTAAAGAACTGGAATGATTTAATCATGATTAGTTATGCATTCATATTCAGAGTATAGTATAATAGCAAGAAGAGAAAAATTACTATGTGTTTATCACACCCGTGGTATTACTGTTACAGTACCACAGAATTTTTTCAAAAGTATCAGTAATATCCCTGCTGCACATAATGAATATTAAATTAATACACTGGACTATAGAACATTCTGCTCTATTTATACAAAGGGTCAGAGGTCAGCTCTGTAAAAGGCACTGATTTTGGATAAACTTTATGTTAAAAAAAGTCAGTAAAGCTACCGTCAGACAATATGCAGACAAGTACTGTGGAAACTTCTCTCATATGCTCCTGGCCATAGATATCAGCCTGACCTTTAGATATCCCCATTATTTCGGTATGGTTTTCTATCTGCTCAAAAATTATTTCAGAGTCAAACTAGCAGGCTAGAAGTTTAGATAGATTTTCCCTTGGGAAACCACAGAGCAATTATAAGTTATTCTATAAAAGATAAAGAAACATCATGATTAAAAGCATGGATTTTGGATAAAGATTTTTCAACTTTTGGGAAAGAACATGCAGTAAAGGAAATCATTTTAAAACAGCATGTTCTTCATGTGGCTTCCAGCCACTGTTGAAATAAAGTGAATAATACTCATGCCAACTCACCGTTTCACCATTACTTGCCACTCTTGGATTGTAAACTCGTGGTGGAATCCATTGCTCATAATTTATCACCTAGATGGTAAGAAAAGTTAAAAAAAAATCCAGTGTAAGTAAGATGAACGAGTATAAATTACCATGTTACTATCATATCAGTAAATGAATGTTGAAAGCTCCACAGTCTTTCAACCAAACACTGTGTGTGTACAAACGTGATGGCTGATAGACACCAGCTGACACACACTGAAATCAGTTTGAAACCAAGCTGTCTTTGTTTCATCAGCTGCCTAGGATGCCCTATAAGCACCACGATGCCTGCATTATACCATGGGATGCTTGGATTGCATTCTTACATCCTGTTTCTTTTTACTATGATCATGAAAGCCCCGTAAGTCTTCCTTCAGCATCAACTCCTCAGCTAAGGAGCAAATGTCACTGATGCAGTTCCAAAAAGAACCTCATTCAGTTTGCTTAATTTTGCCTCTGATGCTGAGCCCCAGGGGTGTGAGTTTGATTTGGATTAACAAAGCAAAGAAAATGTGAGGATCTTCATAACTAAGCAAAGACAAGACTATATACTCTTTCATCATCTGCTCATAATCCATTTCTTGGTCACAATGTCCTCATGACAGGAACATCAGGAGAATACACTTTCCCTGGGGCACTGATGCAGTCCCTGGTGGGCAAGCCTGACAGTGCTTATAGCTTATCAGTGAAAGTAATGAATGCTAGACTTTTTTTCTTCATGAATATGAATGACACTTTGAAGGCTGAATGCAACCTAAGAATTTACGTGAGAAATGAGGCATGAAACATTTTTGAAAATGTATTAGCCCAAAGACTGCATTACTTCATATTTTATGTCCTTCTCAATATGCTACAAAGGGTTTGAGCCATCAAGGGAGCCCTGCTAGACTTGAACAAACAAGAACAAAGACAAGAAAAATAAATGCAGAAGGTAGTTTTTTTTTATGGTAAAGCTCAATTATTACAGTGTTGCTCTTGTGTCAGTCAACCTGTGCTTCTCCTCCAAGCCTCTTTTTGCCAGTGCTTTAAGATGGAATGGAATGGAACAGAATGGAATGAGCATCTACTCAGGAAATGGATGGGGAATCTCAGTGTTCCTGAAGTCCTTATAGAAGCCTGTTTGTCTGAGAGAATGATAAAACGCTCATTTCTTTAATTGCTCTTTCTTGTAAACTTGGCTCTTTTATGTCTCATAGAATCACAGATGCACTTGGGATGGCTGAGACAGGAAGTTACCTCTGGGGAACTTCTAGTCAGAACAGGTCTGCTCGAACAGGTTGCCCAGGTCTGAGTCCTGGCAGGTTTGAATCATTTCCAATCATTTCCAATGATGGGCATTCCACAGACTATCTGAGCAACCTCTTCCAGTGTTTGCTCACCTTTGTAGCAAAAAAACAAACAAACCAAACCAAAATAAAAAAAAAACTTTCTTTATGTTAAAAGGAATTTTCTATATTTCAGTTTGTTCCTATTGCCTCTTGTGCTGTTCCTGGGCACCGCATCCCTGACAGGAGTCTGACTCTCTTTTCTTTACTCTCCCAGAAGGTATTTATACACCTGGGTCAGATCTCCCTGAGCCTTCTCTGCTGCAGGCAGAACAACTTCAGGTCTCTCAATTTCTTTATGTGCGACATATGCTTCAGTCTCTAAATCATTTTTGTGGCCCTTGACAGGATTTACTTCTCTTGGACTGGGGGGCCAATAATTGGACCCAACACTCACAGGTGGTGGGTCAGCTCACCAATGCTGAGCACGGGGCAAAGATCACCCTCTTCAATCTGCTAGCAATGCTCTGCCCAATGCAGCCCAGAAAGTTGTTGACCTTCTTTGCTCCAAGGACACATTTCTGGCTCGTGGTCAAGTTGGCGTACACCAGGACTCACTGGTCCTTTTCTGTAAAGCTGCTTTCCGATCAGTTACCCCTCAACCTGTACTGAGAGAAGGTGTCATCCATCCCTGGGGTCAGTACTTTCACTTGCATTTATTGAACTTGGTGAGGTTCTTTTTGGCCCATTTCTCAGAAATGTTGAAGTCCATTTGAAGGGTAGCATAACCCCTTTGGTATTTTATTTTCTGGCTCTCTGCTGCTCACTTCTCACCAGCTGATGTGTTGTTAACTACTTTTATATTACAATTATTATGCAAACCCAGGTGTCAGAACTCTAATTGCTTATAGTAGTGGCCTAATTAATGTAGTATTCAGAAGAGGAGATACAGTATGCATTTATATAAATTAAGATAGCATTAGAGATACATGTGCCAACACGGATCACACAAAACTAATACAAACACTTACTATAGGTCTTGCTTGTTACAATTCAAACACATCAATTTAATAAAAATGTGTTTGTTCAAGAAGACAGAAAGTTTTTTAAGTAATAAAACCCATTTGTTCTGCATAATGAAACGGTGCACAGCTCAGATAGACAAGTTCTTTAAACTTGGCTTCTGAAATACATACAGGTATACTTACCATGAAGTGCATGCTTTGCAAATTCATACAGAATGGAAGCAAGAAATATACTTTTTGTTTGAATTAAATTTTAGGAGCTGAAGAGTAGTTGTTTTACCTGGCATGTTGTTTCTTCTATCTTCTTTCCTTGCAGCAAATGTATCCCATCACCAACAATATTATCTTCTATGAATAATGAAAAAAGCAACAAAAGACATGCTTTCAAATGTCCTGCTTTCAGCTTTTTTGCTGACGAATATCATTTGAATTGCACTTGATAGTTTGAGCTGACATTTTGACTCTCTGAAGTTAACCCTGTATCATGTAAACACGTGTTTTTATATCAAACTACTTTGAAGTAAGACTACAGAGCGAACTGACAAGATGATGTACATAAATATAATACATTCATGCTTACTTCTTCATCTTAACTTAGTCCTCAGTTTACTAATGCAGTATCCCACCAAGCACTTCCTCCAGTATTTCAGTGCAGAAGCATGTGAAATATTTATATAAAAATTTGAAGTCCCTAAACAAAAATGGTCATTGCAGTTGAGATCTGTATAACTTCAACCTTTGAAATAGTTGGATGAGCATGAAATTAATGCTTTGTTTGGGAAGAATGTTTACTTTCATTACAACAATGTACAATAATTAGTCAAATGACTTTAAAAGTCTACATTTTAATAAGACTATTTTGAAAGATCTACTCTCACTTCCATTCTTAAGTCAAGGCAGAGCATCCACCATCAACTAGTGAGTGGCCCTAGTGATTACATTCCACCAACACAGATATCACCCAGATTATGATTTTCTAATCACAGAATTAAGTGCTACCTTGGCTTTCGAAAATTAATAGAAAATAATCTTAATTTGGTCTTGTTTTTGCTGTTGAGAAATGCTTTGCAACACTGGTAATAATTCTTGAAAAGGAATGGCTAACTTAACATATAGATTTACAAATGTTAACTGTAGGCAAGCAAGACCAATTTTCTCTGCAATCAACAGAAAATTTAAAAACTGACTGAAATTCTTCAGCTATCATCAAGGAAGAGTTTTAACATAAGCATGCAACTTTAAATTCAGAGGTGAGACCCCAGTCCTCAAAATGTCTATATATATGTTGGAATTAAATGAAAACAGAAGGTGATAAAGGTGGTCAAAAAAACTTGTAAGCTCATGTCAGTGAAACAGTCAAAGCATCACTATACAGGCAAGTTAACACCTATATTTTTATGTTATTCATAAGGAAAATTATGAATCAATAGACGTACGTAGTATTGTTAATTTTCTTAAAAGACAATCTTTTGGAAATAAAACAAAACAAACAAAAAGCATTCAGTGCTTCTGTAATTTTGCTACTTGGATATTGTAAGACTGAGTTAAAATCCACAAGTTATGATCTGAGCATCAGGCATAAAAGAGCAAAATTCAGTTCACACATTACTTCCACCCTCAAATCATAGGTCAGTTGCACAGGAAACCCCATTAATCAATTTCCTTTATTTAGCATATGCATCAAATGGAAGAAGGAAAATGAGTCACCTTTTTTTTTTTTTTAATGAGTTTTAGAGGTTTCTATAACAGTTTAAATAAACTTAGAAGACATTATCTTTCTTCTGCATACCTGATTGTTGCAGCAATACCAACAACTTTCTGATAAGCATATTAAGAGTCCAAAATCTAACATGACCAGATGTCTCAAGCACCTACAAATCTCCTTGAAGTCACTGAGGGCCAGGTGTCTGATAACCCACCCATTTATTTGAATGCAGAGCTAGTTAGAGTTCCAGAGGCATTGCAACTCATGTCAAGCAGTGCTTAAGCAGTCAGATTAACATAATTGGAAAGTTCTGGTCACTTTAGTGTGGAGGGAATTAGGAGCAGGGGAAAGTCATGTCCACTATTTCTGCAAGGTGTCAGTCCTTTTCTGTTCATCTCAGGAATGCATTTACATGGAAGCTCAATGACTATGACTCGCATAGTCAACTTTTTCAACAATGTCATTTTCGGGCTGGCAAATCTGGTACTGATGATTTGGATTTGGGCTTGTGAGTTAAGATAGGTATTCCCACTATTCTGTCTGTGAGATATATATGGTCTCATTGTACTATTATAAGAAAAACTGATTTCTTAGAGATTTTGCGCACAGAAACATTAAGGACCTAATGCAAAGGCTACCAGAGTCACTGGATGTCTTTTCATTGATCAGGTTTGGATCAGGCCCATGAATATAATTCTGAAGTAAGCAGAGGAGCCTATGCTGGCCACCATACATGGCCTACTGCATCTAACAGAAAATCATATTATGCAATAGATCTGCAGACCTTGAAGGATTATCTCTCTTAAGCGCAGGTTTTAATCAATAGTGACAAATTATCTTGATCAATAGTGAAACACTTTAAATCTCCTTGTAATGGTTTCACTACTGTGTGAAGGGGACTTCCCTTTTAATAATTTTACTGCAGAGGGGGAAAGGGAGATTTTTATTTAGCTGCCAGCTTTGCTTCCTGTTCCCTCTGGGCCCCTGCCCTTCAATTAGAACACTTGTCAGCTTTTAAAATGTGCACTGCTTCTTTTGCATGCTTTGGGTATTTAAAAGGGTAAAAAAAAAGTCTTGAGTAGGAAGGACTGAAGGAAGGTCAAAAAGTTCTCTTCTCTGATTCAACTTTTTTCCACCTTCAAACTGACAATCTGTACAGCAGACTGAAGAATGATTTTGAAATATTTTTTTGTTAAAAGTAAGACTTGTTTGGAAAGAAACTCTAATTTTTCTTTCAGTTATCATTAGAATCCTTTCCCTTTGAAGCCAATGAGACTCATTTTCTGCCCATCAGTTCATCACAAGGGCAGAGTTCCTCCTTATAAGGGTCTATTGTGATAATTCGAGGAGAAATTATTTCAAACTAAAATATGGGATCTTTAGTTTGAAAATGAGGAAAAATTTTTTATGACAAGGGTAGTGAAGCATTGGCACGGGTTGCTCAGAGAGGTGGTGGATGCCCTATGCCTGGAGATGTCCAAGGTCTGGCTGGATGGGGCTCTGAGCAACCTGATCTATCTGTAGGTGTCCCTGTTCACTACAGGGGAGTTGGACTAAAGGATGTTTAAGGGTCCCTTCCATATGAATCGATTCTACGATTCTCTGATTCTGTAAATTTTCTTGTCATCTTTTCATTCTGGTTCTGGTTTCTAGAAATCCAGCCCACTCATACACAAGCAAATGCATTAGCATTTACAATTTTGGATCCATTATTTTCCAAGCATTTAAGAGTTCATCTTCAAATGGTGAAGAAAATCCAGAGGGATACCTGGCACTTTGTCCTTTGCTATCTTTGGCATATCCTATTAACAGTCAAATCACTGAACAATGGATGATTTCTGGACCACTTTTACAGGAATTACTAAAAATAAAGGTACTTCCCCTCTTGCCACTGTGTTGGCTTAAGTAGAGAATGAAAGATACATCAAATTTTATCTCACATATCAAAGATTCTGTTTATGCTAATACAAGTGTTGAACTTTGCTTTAGCCTCGTAAGGCAGCTGTATTGGGTCTACCTTGACTTTAGAAAGTACAAATACAAATTCAATTCCTGGAAGCAACATTAAGCAGGTTATCAAAACATTCTGATTTTTTTTAAAGTCTAGTTTAAATAAACAAAGTGAATGCTCACGTTATTTTTTCTAATTTAATGAATTTATACTGGCCAGTTCTTAAGTAGCATCACTAGCAAATTCCCATAAACTATCTGTAAGATTGTTTCAGTTAAAGTTAGTTGAAACACACCTTAGAAAAAGCTAAATGGGTAAGAGTAGCCTAGAAAATTTGTACCTCCAACTTGGAGCACTGTAAAGTACACAGGGAACCATTGGATCATATTACATTTGCCAAGTCCTGTACAACCCAAAAATGACAATTTACCATAGGGAAGCCTTTTTTTGCCCATGGACCACAGAGACAATTGTTCACATAACATGTTCTCAGCTTCCCAGTTTTAAAGTAAGCTTTATTTAAACTACTTTTTCCCCCCCATTAGGACAAAGTAGATCTCAAAAGGATTAGACAAATTATTTAGTTTGATTATTTGTGAAAAATGAGAAATTTTCCTAGGTGCCCTTTAAAATACTTCGTGAAAAATGCAAAATCAGCTGAAATACATTTAGCAATTACCTTCAAGCTGACAGGGCCTTCTGATGTACGAATCATTTTCCGGCTTCCTGGAACCCTGCCAAAGTGTGCCATTCACATTTTTCCTGTCTAAAGTAAAAGCACAGAGAGCAGTCACCTAAATTCATAGCAAACCTGTGAAATAACAGGAAAGTCTATAAAAATAGCACAAGAATGCAAATGAAACGGGCTTGCAGAATACTGTAGAATCTGCTCAAACATGGAAATAAGTAGATGATTTTGCTATATAGGAAATCTTACGGACGGATGGGCAGACTTCAAGTTTTGTTGCCTTTTGTCCCTGTGTAGGACCTCATCTAACACTTAAAATGTGATCAGAATGATTTTTATCTGAACTTTTAATATCTAGCAGCTCACAGAACATGTGTGCCTTTATTTGCTTCCAGGAATTGCACAGAAAAGACTGAATTTGATTCTATCAGAGTGATTTACATTTTTTTAATTTAAATGCTTAAAGAATTACTGAACATGCTAAGTATTTTCTTATGCTGTTCCATTATAAATTCTTAAGTATAGGAACTAAACTGAGATTTTAAATAGTTTTGGTTCCAATATCTAACAACCAATGTATGTATACAAAGCGCGGGGGGGGGGGGGGGGGAGGGGGGGGGGGGGCGGAGGAAACACATTGATATCTTAGGTGTATTCTTCCTTTCCTTTGCATTTGATCCAAGAGTTGTAAAGCAAATCAGACCCATAATTAAATTTGGCTCTGTGAGATTAATAAGCATACAGTGAATGATTTAAATAGTTACTAACCAAACGCTTCATTTTCAGACAGAGACTTCTGGATGGATCTAAAAGAATTAAAAGAATTAACCATTAGCTAAAAGTCAGAATGACAAATGAAAGCACATTTAATCAAATATGGTTATTTTCAACCTAATTCTTCAATTCCCAGGGCTTTGGCTGTGCAATTCGTACTGGCTTCAATTGGAGTTAGTTGTCTTTCTTCATTCACCCAGTCATTACTTCTGCATGCCACAGTAGGCTCTGAAATCTTTTGAGTTTTCACTTTGTAAAAGTATTTTATTCAAGTTTCTTTTTGTAACGGGGATCTCATGACTGAATGAGGGAGGCCATCAGAAGGAGAATAAGAGATTCATTTCTTTAGACGTGATCTGAAATGTCCTGCAACTTAACTTACAGAAATTACCATCTGAAGTTTGGTGACATGATAATAAATCAAACCAAACAGCCACAGAAGAACATACATAACCCACAGGCTATGTGGGGACATTTTATTGCTCCAATAAACCTTGAGCTCTACATGTGTTTACATCAAGATATAATGCTAACTCATGCTTCTATCTGCAGTGAGTGGTTCAAAGATCCTTACACAAAGAATACATTCAGAGAAGAAAAAAAACTCAGAATGCATCCTCGGATACTGAGGGAACTGGCAGGGGTGATTGCCAAGCTGCTCTCGTTCATCTATCAGCGCTCTTGGTTAACTGGAGAGGTCCCAGAGGACTGGAGGCTGTGGAGTATTGGATGTGACTCCCATCTTCAAGAAGGGCTGTAGGGAGGATCCAGGGAACTTCAGGCCTCTCAGCCTGACTTTGGTACTGGGGAAAATCATGGAGCAAATAATCTTGGGTGAGATCACACAGCACATGCGTGGTGTCCAGGGGATCAGGATCGGCCAGCACGGGTTCATGAAAGGCAGGTCGTGCTTGACCAACCTCATCTCCTTCTATGACTGCGTGACCAGACTGGTAGATGAGGGAAAGGTTGTTGATGTAGTCTACCTAGACTTCAGCAAAGCCTTTGACACAGTCTTTCACAGGATTCTCCTGCAGAAACTGGCTGACCGTGGCCTGGACAGGCATACCCTTCTTTGGGTAAGAAACTGTCTAGAGGGCCGTGCCCAACTGGTGGTGGTTAATGGAGTGAAGTTCAGCTGGCGACCTGTTTCAAGTTGTGTCCCCCAGGGGTTGGTACTGGGGCTTATCTTATTTAATATCTTTACTGATGACCTAGATGAGGGGATTGAGCGTACCCTCAGTAAGTTTGCAGATGACACCAAGATGGGAGGTGGTATCGATCTGCCTGAGGGTAGGAAAGCCCTTCAGAGGGATCTGGATAAGCTAGATCACTGGGCTGAGGTGAATGGGATGAGGTTCAACAAGGCCAAGTGCCGGGTCCTGCATTTTGGCCACAACAACCCAATGCAGTGTTATAGGCTTGGGGATGAGTGGCTGGATGATTGTGAAGAGGAAAGGGACCTGGGGGTGTTGGTTGATGTTCAGCAGAACATGAGCTGATGGTGTGCCCAGGTGGCCAAGAAGGCCAATGACATCCTGGCCTGCATTAAAAACAGTGTGGCCAGCAGGAGCAGGGAGGTGGTCATCCCCCTGTACTCAGCACTGGTGAGGCTGCACCTCGAGTACTGTGTTCAGTTTTGGGCCCTTCACTACAGGACAGACATTGAGGCCCTGGAGCATGTCCAGAGAAGGGCAATGAAACTGGTGAGGGGTCTGGAACACAAATCTTAAGAGGAGCAGCTGAAGGAGCTGGGATTGTTCAGTCTGGAGAAGAAGAGGCCCAGGAGAGACCTCACTGCACTCTACAACTTCCTGAAGGGAAGTTGTGATGAGGAGTGGTTTGGCCTCTTCTCCCAGGCAATGCTGGGGAAATGGCCGCAAGTTGTATCAGAGGAGGTTTAGGTTGGACATGAGGAAAAACTTTTTCTCTCAGAGAGTGGTCAGGCATTGGAGTGGCCTGCCAAGGGAGGTGGTGGAGTCGCCATCCCTGGCAGTGTTCAGGAGGTGCCTGGATGAGGAGCTGCAAGATATAGTTTAGTTTGTGGTAGCAACGGTAATGAGAAGACGGTTGGACTAGATGATCTTATAGGTTGTTTCCAATCTTGTGATTCTATGAACACAGATTTATCCTGTATATTAATTTATTTCACTTTGCCCATTAAAAACCAAAACCAAAAAAACAAAACAAACAAACAAAAAAACCCAACCAACTTATAGTAATTTTTGAGCTAGAGGATGAAGCTAAAAGATTATACTAGATAAGTCTGGAGACTCTTTGTGACAACAATAAGCAGAAGGGAAAGAGCACAAAAATTGAGATTCCTCTCCCATACTCAAGCAGGTGGCAAAGGGTTTTCTGAATGAGAGGATACGACTGAACTATTGCTTCGTCTGTGAACACTAGTTCCTTTTGAAGCTGCTTAGAATTTTTTTCATTTCCAGAGATTCAGTATTATTTTACTGTTTATAAAAAGCATGCTTCTGTTACTTCTGCTACTGATATTCATTGTTCTCTTCCTTGTTGCCCTGATGTAAGGAAACGAATGATAATTTGCCTGCTGTAAGTGAAGATCAGGTTCAAGACCATCTAAAGAATCTGAAGGTGCACAAGTCCAAGGGACCTGATGAGATCCATCCCTGGGTTCTGAGGGAACTGGCAGACGAAGTTGCCAAGCCATCATATTTGAAAAGTCGTGGCAGTCTGGTGAAGTTCTCACTGTTTGGAAAAGAAGAACCATAACCCCTATTGTCAAGAAGGGAAAAAAAAGAAGATCCAGGAAATTACAGGCTTGTCAGTCTCACCTCTGTGCCTGGCACAATCATGGATCAGATCCTCCTTAAAGGTCTACTAAGGCACATGGAAATTAAAGACAAGGTGCTTGGTGGTAACCATGTTGGTTTCACCAAGGGCAAGTCATGTTTGACCAACCTGGTGGCCTTTTATGGTGGAGTTACAATGTCAATGGATAAAGGAAGAGCAACTGATATCATCTACTTGGACTTGTGCAAAGTGTTTGACACTATCCCACATGACATCGTAGTCACCAAATTGGAAAAAAAATGGATTTGATGGATGGATTATCCTCTGGATAAGGAACTGGCTGGATGGTCGCACTCAGAGAATTGCAGCCAGTGGCTCAGTGTCCAACTGGAAACCAGTGATGAGTGATGTTCCTCAAGATATTGGGACTGGTGCTATTTAATATATTTTTAGGCAACATGGACAGTGGGATTAAGTGCACCCTCAGCAAGTTTGCAGATGATACCATGCTGAGTTGACACATTAGAGGGAAGGGATGCCATCCAGAGGGACCTGGATCTCTTGGACAGTCTTGAGAGGTGGGCCTATGCCCACCTCATGAAGCTCAATAAGGCAAGGTGCAAGGTCTTGCATCTCACTCAGGGCAATCTCAATCACAGATACAGGCTGGGGAAAGAATGGCTTGAGAGCAACCCTGAGGAGAAGGATTTAAGGGTACTGGTGAAAAGTCTCAACATGAATGGGCAATGCATGCATGTAGCCCAAAAAGCCAACCGTATCCTGGGGTGCATCAAGAGAACTGTCACCAGCAGGTTGAGGGAGGTGATGCTGCCCTTTTTGTGAGACCCCAACTGGAGTACTGCATCCAGTTCTGGAGCCCTAAACACAAGTAGGATATGTAGTTGTTAGAACAGGCCCAGAGGAGGGCCACAAAGATGAGCAGAGGGTTAGAGCAGCTCCCCTATGAGGACAGGCTGAGAGAGCTTGGGCTCTCCAGCCTGGAGAAGAGAAGGCTCCGAGCAGACCTTTCAGCGTCCTTCCAGTACCTGAAGGAGGCCTACAGGAAAGCTGGGGAGGGGCTTTTTATAAGGGCATGTAGTGACAAGCTGAGGGGAAATGGTTTTAAACTAGAAGAGGGTAGACTTAGGCTTGGTATCAGGAAGAAATTCTTTAAAGTGAGAGTGGTGAGACACTGGAACAGGATGCCCAGTTTGGTTGTGGATGCCCACTCCCTAGAAGCATCCAAGGCCAGGCTGGATGGGGCGCTGAGAAGCATGGTCTAGAGGGAGGTGTCCCTGCCTATGGCAGATGGAACTAGATGATCCTGAAGGTGCTTTTCAACCCAAACCATTGTATGATTCTATGATTCTGTGATTTCTCACTGACTTTCTCCATATCTATGGAACAGGCTAATCAAAAATTTCTACATTATCAAATAGGAGTTTGATGCCACTACAGTGATGTCTGAACATTCACAGCAAAATAATATTTGCATGCAATTCACATTAGGTGAAATTGTCTTAATCTTATTCATTATTTATATTGATTATTCAAGTGATCAAGACAATCTTTCTAAATTCTGATTAGTTAAATGGAATTGAGTTAATTTTAGAATAAAATAATATTATTTGCATTATAAGATTTGAGAGTGGAGCCACAGATTACTATTCCTATCACTAGGGTAGACTTGGTACTGAACTAAGCAGGTGTCTCAGGCAGCTTGGTGTTCGCATCATATTTGGTAGAGCTATTTTAAATTATTTATGCTGTGGTAATTCCACGTCAGCATACACAGCAGTTTAGCTTCCTTAAAAGTATTAAATGGTGATCAGAAAAAAATGTGAATTACAGAGTTATATCCATACTTAGATAAACAGAATTTTGGAAAGGAAGAGCATTTTCACAAAGCCCTTTCTGGTCACAGATAGCTAAGATCTCAAAGCTCTGAGTGTGCATGTCTGTGTTTAGAGCCAATAAGTTACCAGTAGCTGTAACTGACAACGAAAACCAGATGAAAACTCTCTATTAAGACAAATGAGATTTTCACTGAAGTTATTATCTATTTTGCAATTTATCAGCAACATACAGAGATGGCACTGTTGATCTGAATTTAATGACGCCCCTCATAAAAAAGAAAAAAAATAGAATGACGTCTAAGGATTTTCATGCCACAGCCAGATAGATAAGATCTGTGTTCATCATTCCATTAGGTAGGATTTCATTTGAAGGGAACTTCATTGGTAATGCAAAAACTGCTAATCTCAAGACAAAAAAAGAAGTTTTCAAAATAAACTCGTCTGTTTGCTAATATATTAGTCCAAACTGGTATTGTGTCTTAACAAATGGACATGAAGTATGCTGCTGCCTCAAATGTATTTGATTAAATAAGGTTTGTCCTGCTTAATCGGAATCATTTTGCAAACTAATTTCTTATTTGGATTTAAAAACACAAACAACTCTTCAGAAGATTATCAGGTCAATGGTACAAACATTCTATAAAATAGGTTACTACTTCAATCTTTCAGAAAAGTGGGCATACGGTTAAAACAAGCTCAGATTAACTGCATTTGATTTCAGCTATCCTGGTCCCAATATTTTGTCAGAAAGATTTAAGTATATGAAAAAAATCACAGCAAAAAAGCTTTACTAATATTACAAGCTTGTTACTTGCTTCCCAAATGCAATATTAATACATGTACTCTATGAAAATTAATGTAACATTGGCAAACACATTAACAAAGCAACAAGGGTGAAAGGAACAGATAAATATAGTGACACTGTGTAGACCCTGAATTGGTCTTAACTTACTTACTTTCTCTTTTTGGTCACTGTGTTCTCAAAATCAGGAAATTCCTTTAAAAAATAAACAGAGAAAAAATATCACAATTTTTTAATCAAAATATAATATTTTCCTCACTGTATGGACAATACAAGATGGTTTTATGCACATTTGATATGTTTTTAATATCTATTAATATTCAACAAGTGAAGCTATGGAGGACACAGTGCAGGAGAGAATATACGTAAGTAAGTGCCCTGGATTCTCGGAGATATCAATATCAATGGCTCCCAGGAAGTTGACATTGACAGCTGTAATATGGCCGAAAAACCAGAGCACAGTACTCTTACATCAAAAATGGGTATTTCCAGCATAATATGATTCTTTTAAATACTGCCTCCAAAATGTAAAAATTTATAAGGATAAAATGCTCACAAATTACAATGGGATGAATCTTTCTAATGGACACAGAAAGATGCAGACTTTAATTCCCTTATATGCAGAGGATGTGATCATCCCTCTGTACTCAGCACTGGTGAGACCACACCTTGAGTACTGCATTCAGTTTCGGGCCCTTCACTGCAAAAAAGATATTGAGACCCTGGAACACGTTCAGAGAAGGGCAATGAAGTTGGTGAGGGGTCTGGAGCACAAATCTTCTGGGAGATTATGGACCGAGAGGCATGGTTTAGTGGGAACTATTGGTGATAGGCGGACTGTTTGACTGGATGTTCTTGGAGATCTTTTCCAGCCTTGGTGATGCTGAGATTCTACAATAGAGTGGGAAACAAGACAAGTAAAACTGAAAGCTGTGTAAGTCAGCCCGAGTGGCACAAAAGTAGAATATAACACCAGGCTTGAAACAAGATCATTCAGCTGCAGGGGCTCAGCTGTTGGGCTCATGCCTGTTTTCGATGAGCATGAGCATTGGCTGTATACGTGCTTGAATGGTTTTTCAACATCTGGTTCCTGTTCTCGCCCTGTGCCACTCAAAAATTCTCAGGACCTAGTTATTCAGGTCATAATGGATTAGTTAGTCCTTTTTTGGAGACCAAGCATCATGGACTGGCAAATGCAGAGTCTAGGGCTTTCTTTAAATGTAGAAAAAGGAAAAAGGTGGCAAGATGTGGAAAGGAAGAGAAAGGTTATGTGTGTGTTGAAAGACTGAACAACAGGGTTTGTGTGTCCTCACTCCACAAGGAATGCTGTAATTTCTCACTGCTATCATAAACACCTTGGAACTGGAAGTTAATTTTAACTTTGAGAAAACCTGAGGATGTCATTTTAGGGTAGAAAAGATCTCTGATTGCAATACTATTTTGATATTTCTTAAGACAGAGTATCAAAGCAATGTGTCACTTTCGTATCTATTTCTTCCAGCCTGGAAAGCAGAAGCTGGGGTAAAAATGTCCATGATGAATGTCATTTAGATCTGCTGGGCAACAAGACACATTTTAAAAAAATAAATATGAAAACGTCAATTTATAGATCTATTTCTCATATTCCTACATTTAATTTTTTTCCTTTATGTAATACCATCTGCACAGCTCTGACCACAATAATTTAAAAAATACCAATCAGGTTGCAGGATGAAAAGCCAAAACACATACTACATAAAATGATGCAAGTGTATAACTGAGAATTTTATTTTTTTTTCCTTCTCCTGGTATAATCCATCATAGATTTTTTAAGCTGCTTCTGAGAAGGCTTTTCCATTAGGAAAAGGCTGTTTTATTGCACTGAGTTTCTTTTAGCAGAGTGCAGGAGGCCCCACTAGTACCTGGACATCTGTGAACTTATAATTGTATGCAGTTTCCACAAAATATTTTTGCAAGTATAGTTTCACTCTCAGATACTGTATGCGGTATATAGTGTATACCTTTTAGCCTGAAATATTGCAAGCAATGCAAGACAAAGTTCTTACTGAAATAAAAAACAAAACTCTCAGCATGTCTTGGTACAAATCTTTTCAATTGCTCTGAAGAAATGGTTGAAGGATGTTGAAATAGTGATTTTAAGGCTCTTTAAAAAGGGTAGCATCAACATCTCATTTAAAAACATCAACCTTTTTATCTCAAAGAGGCTCATTAAAGGAAACACCATGCATGAAGGTCAGAGACCACACAGAGAACATTGTTAAGTTAGAATCTCTGTGAGAATCAGAGCAAAAAACTGGATTTATGGCATTCTCTGAAGTTCAGTGTGGTCTCATACCTAGAAGCATTATTAATTCAAGTCTGGACATGCCAAATATCTGTTGTGGAACGTGTAGGTTTAATATTTGCTCTACCATTTCAAACAAATGCTTCACCACCTGTTTCCTAAAACGCAGTAAAAGATGCATGTATAGCATTGCTTCACATGTTGAGGCCATACCAAACAATTCATTAGATATTATGGGATGCAGCGTCACCACAGAATATGATGGTGGGTTTCAATGAGCATTTAAAAATGGCTCCTTTTATTCGGGGCTCCTCTTTTTGTGATGTCTGAATCAGCCATCTGATTGGGGTACAAAATAAATTATTCTTGTTAATGCTTACTTTTTAAGTTTTTACAGTACTTGAATACACTAGAAAATCCTACAACTATGATCTGTGACTAAGAATTAAGCAGTTTTGCAAACATGTTTTAGCTTTAATTGTAAATTAAGTTTCATCTAAAATCTCATCTCTACATTCTCTGAAGTTTGTCATTACCTTTTCAATGGAAACTAGAAAAGTTTCCCTATCCCAAATATGAATGATTTATTTCTTAAAAATAAACTAAATGTATGTGGAAACTCAGCATTATGAAATTGCAATTAAGTCCTTTCCTCATTGCTTTCATCAAATAGCTCTGAATTAAGGAATGAGTACCTCTGGTGTTTACAAGTAAACTGAAAAAGCTAGAGCTCCTCTGTTTGTTAGACTTACAAGCAGGGAAATAATGACTTCAGGTAACTAGCCGTCTTCTTTCCCCCAGTGGAATCAAACGCCAATTATAAAGTAGATAACGTAACTGCTTGTAGTTTTGCTGACTGTAACTTAGAAAGACTGATAAATTATTTGGCATTTTTATGATACACAGAGTAGTCGATCATATCACACTTAACAGTTGAAAAATATGTGGACATTTGTGATTGCAATCTGACAGGAAATGTATGAATATATTTTTAATGTAGAAGATTTTTTGTGTGAAGCTTAACACAGGCCATGAGGTAGAATATGAAGAAATTTAGTTTCCCAGTTAACAACATTTTTAAACACAAACTGTACCCGTATGATTCATTATGAACTTTTGGTTACCAGCTCTATCTGAGGAATACTTGCTTCAACATTGCTAAACTTAAGATTCAGAAAGAGCTCTGTAAATTTAGTTTTTGTTTTCTGTTTGAGAAGACAACTGAAAAAGTACTGAGAAAGTACCCCAAAAGTTAACAGACATACCCCTGTGAGAATTAAAATCAATAAACAAGTGTGTATAATAGGCACAAGCCATTACTAGAGGAACCCAGATTGGGAACACCTCAGGCAAAACATTTCATTTACTAAATAAGATAGAGAGAGTACATAAAAGATTATTCTTCATCAACAATGCGTCAGCATGTATTTGGCCAGAAGCAAAAATAACCACTGTTTAAAAAGGTGTTCGAAGAGTGTATTTTCTGAATTATGTCCTGCACAGCTCCAGTTGCCACAACACCCTGTATTTTCCACACCTCTGGTGGAACATCACAACCCAACTATGACTGAGACAAATCACAAGAGACAAGATAACAGCAAGAAAATAACTGCATTGCTGCAGCTAGAGGAAAAATTTCCACTAGTTCTAACTTCCATCTTCTGAATTGAGGGGAGCAGAACTTGAATGCCTGCTATGTTGATGTACAAAGTAATATGAAAAAAAGAAAGGGGGAAAATTCTCCCAAGAAAGAGAAGCGTCATGTCGAGCTGATCCATCCTGAGGAAATATAACAGCTCTGTGGAATCTACATGGCCATGGCTCAGCCGATCATTTAAACATACTCTCAAGCCCATACCCATTAGTGATGCACTTAAGTATATGCATTACTGAATAATGATAGATGGCTGAATCAGGGCCTGAGGGAGCCAATAATGCTCTGAATTTATCATGCTATGGGGGCCGCCCTGCAGCATGGAACTAAGTGACGGAATTAAAAATGGGAGAGAAGTACAAATGGGCTCAGTTAATAAGCTTAACGGCTTCATCCAAGGTGTAGGTCTAATAACTCACATGCTAGAAATAGCAGATAAGATTACACATAGTCCTTTGGCCTTAGCAGCATTTTTCCATAGGTCTTACTGCTGACACGTCATCACTAATCTTGTTTTCCATTTCTAGAGAGTATTTTATAAATATCCACGTTGATTCTGCAGCCAGCACAGTGACACAGCATTGAAATGTTATTTTTAGTTAAGTGCTGAGCTGAATATTCTCTCAAAACATAAAAAATAATAAAGCTCACAGCCAGTCTTATGGGGCTTCTTGTTAATATTTAGTGAGCCAACAGATTGCTTCCCACTTACCCTTGCTTTTATTGATGATGAATTTAAATTTATGATGAATAAACGTGTCATCACTAAAATACCTCCATTAGGAAAACAGAAATATAGTATAAGAGTTAGCAGAAACGAAAGTGCTGCATTCTTCTATTTACTGCTGTATGTATCTTCGTGGTCTAGGCACTACCACAAAAACAGCACTGAGTAATATGAGAACAACTTTCTTCATTTTTTTCAGATGGATATCTACCATTTTCTAATCCTGCACTAACAACTTATCCGCTTCTCTAGGCTGGCTCAATGAAAATAAAGCTGCATTGGACAGGTTGTTTACTTGTATAGGGTTTAAAATTTATGAAGCTTTACTATATATAAAGATAATGAAGAGTCTGAAGGAAAGTTGCTGAAAACAGAGCAAAACAGGAAAAAAAAACAAGAAATAAAAAGCCTGAGGTCACTGTATCTTTAATTCTTACTCTTACTGTAATGAACCTAGTACTCAGCACAGTGTTATGGATCTGACTCTCCCATACCTTAGCAAGATAAAGGAGAAGTCATGGTAGTCATCTGTTGCAAAGCACCATGTCACATCCTGGACACAAACCAAAGAACAATTCTATTCTTCAATTTGTCTAAATCCAGTTCCTAGCAGATAAGCAAAGGACAAAGAAATAGCATAGCTGCCATTAGTTGGTCAGCTGGCTTGACGTCATAAAGAAAAACATTCTGAATGGATGTAGGAGCTGAATGTCACATATTCATTAGAAGAACAGCATGTTTAAATACTGTTGTGTACTACAGTCTAGCCACATAGCTAGATCTTTACATATTCAAAATACTACAAGCATACTAGGATCAGGTCACAGGCATATTTCACAACCATGACTAAAGACACTCATACAACTCACTCTTTAAAAACGTGTTTTTGTTAATAAATAGGACAGCTAAAGGCACAGATATAAACACAAAAACCAGGTGATTGGGTACAGGGATGAGATATTAAAGCTGGCTATAAAAAGCCTAAATATTTCAAACTAACATCCAAACCAGCTGAACACACATGAATCTGGATACACAGTAATGTTTGTTTTTTTATTTTTTTTTTATTATTATTATTTAAAAAAAAAAAATACACTTCATACTTTACAATTACAGTTTACTTACCAAAGACATAGACCTATCCACAGGCAGTCCACAGTTTGCACGTGTGCTCACTGGAGTGCTGGGCTGGCTGGAAGTAGTGGTTGTATCCTTGGGTTCTTGACGTTCAGGGACAGGCTCATACAAGCTGTCCATTGAACCCTCCTAAAATAGATTGAAACAGACTTATAAAGATCCACTTAAAAACAAACAAAAACATTCATTTTGCGTGATCTGTAAAATATAAAGACTGATTTTCCTCCATTATCTTTCAAAAAACTTAATTTCTTCTCTCTGTAAAAAACATAATGCTTATGGTAAATACCAGAATTTTGGAGTTCACAATATCAAAACACAGATTTCACAGACTGGCAGGAATAAGTATGAAAGTACAGTGAAAATGAGACTTATCTGCTCAGAAGGAATTAAATCTGCTCTGAATATTTTCCCAGTGAATTTTAATCATTTACTTTAACTGCATTAATTAAGGGATAAATAAAATTTTTCGCAGAATAATACAATTGAAATTAATGTGATATATTATATAAAAAGCATTTATTCCTCCAGTACAGAAGATAAATGCAGATGCAGCTTCAAAGCTAGGCTCCTGATACACAATGTTTGACCTGCTGGCCACATTCCTTTTAATACACTCTGGAATCCCATTGGCCTACTTGAGCACAGCTGGCTCATGTCCAACCTATCATCCACCAGGACCCCCAGGTCCTTCTGCACAGAGCTCCTCTCCAGCATGTCATGCCTCAACTTGCACTGTTACTTGTGGTTATTCCTTCCCAGGTGCAAAACTCTACACTTGCTTTTGTTAAACCCCATCTGGTTTCTTACTGACCAGCTTTTCAGCCTGTCCAGGTCTTGCTGAATGGCAGCACAGCCTTCTGGCATGTCAGCCACTCCTCCCAGCTTTGTATTGTCAGTGTATTTGCTGAGGGTGAACACTATCCCTCACCAATGTCGACAGTGAAGACACTGAACAAGACTGGACCCAACACCAACCCCTGGGGAGCACTGCTAGGCACAGATCTCCAATATGCTCTGCTGATCATCACACTCTGAGCTTGGCCAGTCAGCCAGTTCTCAGTCCACCTCACCATCCACTCATTTATCTCATGCTTTATCAGCTTTGTTAGTATGAATAAAAGATAAAGCACTTGATCCTGTAGCAAGGACTGCAATTCAGGTGGCTTCAAGAATATCACTGATTTTGTGGGACTGCTTTCTAAATTTCTAAAATATCAAATAAAAACACAGGAACCGAATAGAAGAACAGAGGAGTCGTACATCTTCTGTTTATTCAAACAGAAAAATATACTTTGTGTCTTTTTCTACTGGACCTACAGAGCTGCTTCTGTGAGACTGGTGACATGGCAGAGCACTGTGCACACAGCTACTCCCTTACATAAGCTGTGCAACTGAAATAAAAGAGCATTTGCAAGAAATTGTGACAGAATGGGAAGAGATTGCTGTTTTCTTCTTTTAAAAGTGCTGATTTCCACTCCCATTTGGAGAATCCAAGGAACACCAAGAAGTCCAGAAGGGAGCGATTCAGGGGACCACCCAGGGAAGGGGAAGCAACGTCTGGATGAGGAGTGATCCCCTTCAGGTACAGTTCTATTTGCTCCTTGACCCAAGTGAAAATACCCATGGCTCTGTGCGGGACCAGCAACAAGGGCGTGTCAGCAATGCCTGCTCTGGCTGCTGCACCAGATGGGCCGTAGGCACTGCATAGTGATGTCACTGTGATGTCACCTGGGCACCATGGTGACATTTGAGCCTCTCCCCCTGGAGCCCCACAACAATTCTGTGGGACTTCACTTGCCGGCTGGCAGGGCAAAGGGCAGCTCCCTGCAGAACTGGCTGAGAGCACAAACCACAGTCAGACTGAGTCAGTAGGCACTGAAAGGGAGCTGCCTGCAGTAGGAACTTCTGGTTCTGATCCAGAGGGTCCGGCTGTGTCCCCAGGCTCTCCTTCTGATCTTCTGGATCAGGATAAAGGAACAGCCTGGGCATCAAATATGGATGAAAAGGATGCACTAACTTATCCTTATCAGGAGGAAATCAAATGTATAGCTCATGCTGCTTACAAGGAGAACATATGCAGAGGCACTGTTCTCTCTGCAGCCCTCACTTTTCCTGAGAAACTCTGGGTACTGGTTGAAAGTCACCAATTTAAGAGCATTTGGTGGGGTCAGAATGGAAGCTGCATTGTAACTGACCAAGAAATGTTTCAGATCGAAGTACTGGGAAAGAAAGGTTCTTTGTTTGGGACAGAAAGCATGAAAAGCTTTATTTGTCAGCTTAATGTGTACAGATTCACAAAAGCACAGCTTGACTCCGAAAGATCTCCCTTGCTTCCTGAGTTTCTGGCAGAGGAAGAGGCATTTGTGGCTCACAGGAAGGTACATCAGCTGTTCCAAACATGAACCAACTCTCATAGCATTCTCCTGGAAGAGATGGGGAGGTCCAGTAAAATAAGCCTTGGTAACAGAGGAGATGAGGATGACAGGAAATGTTCTGATCCTAATTTCTTCCTCTGGCTGTTTGCAGGAATTTTAGAGGTAGCATTGCTGAGTACTAGAAATGTGGGAAAAATACATTTGGGTTTTATCCAGTGAGTCTGAACCCATGGAACAGAAAGATAAATAAATGAGGACATGAAGAGTCTATTACTTCAACATATCTTGCCTTTGTCGGCCTAAGTTTAAAATGACAGACATTTTAATACCCATGTTTGTCTTTAGCAATTAAAAGTTGAAGTTTCTGTATCTTGCTGTCTTTCAAATCACAAATCTTCTCCTTTGTATTTTCAGTTACTTTGCTATTACAACCCATACTTCAGGAAAGATCACCCAGAGCTGCTGGAATTCTGCCCAAAGGAGAAGAGCTGTGGCTGCCCCCAGTCCACAGGAAGAACTTAATGAGGTGCCCCCAAGGAGCAGCCCAGCTGCCCAGCCCATGGAGGGATCGGCTGCTGGGCCAGAGAAGAGCCTGCTGACAGCAGATGCACAAGCAGGCACACAGGCAGTGCCATCCATGGGGCCTCCTCCACCCAAGCAACCCAGGAAGGCCTCTGCCCAAGTTCAAACTGGCAGTGCTCCAACTCCACCAGACCCTGCTGCTGCGCCAGAGAGGAAAGAGTGCCACACCTCCCCACTGCCACCGAGCAGCAGCCCCATCTCGGATCCTCCAGCTTACAGCACTCTGCCCTTCGAGGCACCCACTTTTACACCTGGCTCAGTGTGGCAGGCATTTGCCCAGCCCCCACAGGAATCAGAGCTGCAGGATCCAGCTGCTGCCCTGCATTACCTCAGCCAGTGCTTTGCCATGGCCATGTTGGCAGCAGCCAAGATAACATCAGCTAACTGGGGGCCCTGGGCAGTCCCACATTGCCCAACATGCACCTGCAGCTCCCACAAAGCAGCCCTGCATTGCCCACACACCTGTGGCTCTGACAGGAGAGTGGCCAGGCACCCTAGCATGGAGCCCACTGCACAGAGCAGAACAGCAGCACCCATTTATAGGCTTATAACTTCATACTTCATAGACAGATATTTCTGGAAATAGAATGTTAGAATAATAAACCCTTTCTGTTGCCATGTCCTTTTCATTTACACATTCAGGTGAAATCTCAGATCACATTTTTACAGTTTTCTGTAACAGTGAAGCTCTAGACACTTAGCCATAGAGAGTAAAAAGACTGGATGATGTCTGCATGCTGCATGCACTGAGAATGCTCTTCTTAATGACTTCTGAGGGAAAGTAGGGACAAATTAAATTTGAGAATTTGAGTGGAAGAGAAGTGAAATGCAGAGGTGAAACAAGAAGACAGACTTCTTAACCCTTCTTTGGACACCCTAAATATTTTACATCCTTCTTGTATTTTCAACTTGGATACAAATTATAAAACAGCATACACGTGAATCAAGTCATTAAAATTATTTTAGCACAGTTTTTAAGAATGAATTTATTACAATATTGTTATTAGATATGTGAAAATACTGTAAATGAGGCTGCTGTTGGAGCTGGAGCTGCTGGAAGCATACAAAACGTATCAGCATCATCCAATATAGTCACGTTTATAGATCTGCTGATCATCTGAATAAACAGAAATGGAGGCCAAAAAGAGTTCTGGTGATTTTGTTAGAAAAGGGCATATTTTTCTCTCAGGCAATATCAGTATAAGAAAGTAACTGCACTGAATGCAACTTGTTTTGTTTTCACAGTAGTTTTAAGTCTTAAATGTATCAACATCTAGAAAAATATTTCACTGCTTTTACCTGCACCATTATACTCACTATACTGTCTTGTCAGTAAAACTTCAGAAAATGTCATTAGCTATTATTCTCAAATATGCTGGCGTACATCCTCAATGAAAGTACTGTTTCCAAAATATATTGAACATTTGCATTTCAGATCTAATATGAAGGAAACAAACAATATGAAATTCCAATCTCTGCACAAAACAACCAAAATTGTAAAGCATTAGCCTTATATGTGCACACTATATAACTTCCAGATCTTTAAAAGTTACTTAGATATTCCCAAATAATGTATTTTAGATAACATGTGCACTATTTTCCTTAAATTATAGACTTACACATAACTCTAGAAATAAATTCTACCATAAGAAAAAAGTATGCCAGTTTGGATACATATTTAAGTCACGGCATCTTCAGCCAAGCTTTGGGTTCTTTTTTGTTTTGTTTTGTTGTTTGTTTGTTTTGTATTTTATTTATTTTTGTGGGTTTTTAAAAATCTTTACCTCCTTTATTCCTTACTGCATAAATTAATCTGCACAGTGTGAATATACAATTACTCTTTCTGTAAGGGACATCCTTATTTCATTCTGTCCTGCACCCAGACACCATCTTCAGATCATCTCCATGTGAGATGTGGGATTGAAAAATGTGAAGGCACTGAAAAAGTGAGGACATGAGAAAGAAAGTGTGTGGGTGAAGCATACCAGCACGAACAAGTGTACATAAGGAATAATGCAAGGGAAAGTTAATGCTCAAGAAAGAAAAGCATGCAGGAAAGAGGTTGGTGTCCTTGATGATCCTTGGGGTCACTTCCAACCCAAGCCATTCCATGATCCTATGAGAGGGTGAAGAAGATCAAGAAGAGAGAAAGAGCAAGGGAGAGAAAAGCAGAGAGAGAAAGAGTGTGAGATATGAGCAGTGACTGGGAAGTTCTTGAGAAAAGGCGAGAGGAAGAAACGGGATGAGAGAGAAAGCGTGTATGAGAAAGGGTGAACACAGTACTGCAAGAAAAGGTGTAATCCTGTGAAAACACATGAGTGTGTGAGATTGAGAGTATGCATGTGAGGAACAGCAAGTACATGGGATGGAGAGCGAGAGCATGAGAAAGCATGAGAAAGAGGGTGCAAAAAAAAAGAAAAAAGAGTGAGGACATGGAAAGGAGCAAGGTTGCAATAAGGGGGAGCACTCAAGACAGTGAGTAAAAGCATGCAAGTGTGGCCAAGAGAGAGCAAGATAACAAGAAGCATGTGAGAAGAGTGTGTGTGTGCAAGAAAAAGCATGTGAGAAAAGCACACAAGAAAGAGTGTGCAGGAAAGAGTGAGGAGACAGGAGGAAGAAATGACATGAATAAGAAAGCAAGCACATGGGCATGAGCAAGAGCAAGTGCAAGGTTGCAGGAAAGAAGTGAGAGAGTGACAAACAGCGTAAGAAAGGGAGCATGGGCCACAAGAAAAGAATGGGCTTGGCAAAGAGGATGTCAAAATTAAGAGAAAGTGAATGGGGGAGAAATAAAGAGAATGAGAATGAGTGAGAAAGAACAAGGGAAAAGGAGAATAAAAGAGAAAGGAGAGCAGCAAGGGGAAAAAAGCCATGTGATTCTTTGATTTTATGAGGGGAAAAAGAGAAAGGTTGCAAGAAGCGATGCAAGGTCACAGGAAAGGGGGTGAGGTCACAAGAATGAGCTGGCAGAAAGGGTGTGTGGATGTGAGGAGATGCATAAGAGTGCAACAAAAGGAGTGAGGTTGAGGGAAAGAGAATGAATGCACAAAAGTGCACTGTTGTACATGGGACTGCACAAGTTCATGTGGGAGAGAAATTGAGAGAGGGAGAGCTAGATGGTGAGGAGCTGGGCAGAGTTAGCAAGAATGCCTCCAAGAAAGGGCCTGTAGGCCTGCCCTTTGCCCCCCCCATTAATGAGAGAAAATTATTTACAGATTTGAGCTCATGCAGACTTAAAATTTATTCAACTCTTTAGTAGTTCTGAGCACATTAAACAGCACAAGGCAATGAGAGAGATAACGGGGAAAAAAAAAAACAGCTTAATTCTGTAGTGCCTGCTACTTTTCCTTTATGGCAGAAAAGATACTAATTCAGAGCTAGAGGAAAATAATTGTCTGCATTTCTTTACTTTGCATGTTATTTCTAACATTGTGTGCAGAGACTACATGGATCATAAGGGGGAGAGAATAACAGCTGTTTTAGTTTATAACTTTAAATGTAATACATTTTATACTGAGTTGTCAGCACATCTTTCAATCAGCTATCAAAACACATAACTAGTTCTATGCTGCTGAAAATCCCTAAAACTATTAGACTTTCATTCAGTACTTTATGTTTCACTAGCAAAACTGGTAGCTAGAAGGCTACCGTATGGAAGAGAAATAGACAAATGTAAGGAAACCTATTTGGCTTACACCACATTCGTGCTCAACTTGAATATCTGATCTGAGTCCATGTAATTAGGAGTGTTGTTTACCTTCCCTAGCTCCCTTCTTGTAGGTTTCTGACATATTTGATGTTGGCAGCGCTTTGGCATTGGAAATTCCTCCTTGTCTTCATCACTTCCATTGCTACTAATACTGTTCCCTATTAAAGGAGGTTGTAATTATCCTTTAAATATCACCTTCTATAAGAAGGGGTTTTTTGTTCCTTACATATCCACTTTCTGGATATAGAAACTTTCCTGAAATTCAGTTTTTCTTTGAACCAGAAACATATCTGGATATGCCTCTCTTAGCAAATTAAATTATGGACAAGAATGATCCAAGGTACTGTAATGTGATCCTCTGCACTGGTGTCCCCTTGCCAGCACAGTCCCTTGCTCACACTTGTCTTATGGCAACTAAAAGGCAGCCAAACTAGTCCTGAGCACAGTTCTTGAAACACCATTGAGGCAATACTCAACAGTCAGGTTGTATGCCACTTTGTTTTGGAGAGTTTGATGGAAAAGACCTATGTTATTGGGTACCAAGAAGTCTCAGTATCTGGACATACTCCTGGATATGTGTACCTTTCTTCAGAGCTGTAGTATTTGTCTTTCTTGTATCTCCAAAAGTAGAGAAATAACTAAAAGCCTGTAATCTGTGCTAAGTGCACGTTCATGTTCAAAGGGGATCCCATTAAAGACAATATTCTGCTGTTTCCTGGGAGAATGCTACCAAAATAAGTAATAAAAGTATACTTAAAAGAACCAGCCAGGCCAGGATTAATTAACAGAGTGTTCCAGGTGAACTGATGCTAGCCAGCAGAGTGTTGATGTTAACTTAATGATTAAAGACTAGATGCGAGAAAGTATTATAAGAAGCATATCTACCTTAAATGAAGGACTATAATAGTATCTTCTCTTTCTCAGATTTGTGGGATGCTGTCATTTAGTAGACAAGCTATCAAAACAGATAATTTAGAGACATAACATCTTGCAATTGATACAAAAGCACTGCTTGATTTGGGCATCTCTCTATATAGTGTCCAGAAACAAACAGTATTGTTCTGATTTAATCATTTGACATGCTAAGCACCCTACGGTGGAAAAGACACTACAAATTTGGAGTCTAAGGTTGATACTTGAACATAAAATGTCTACAAAACCTTTAGTTATACTTTATACTGTCCTGTAAAATGGAAAAGGGACATAAGGTTTTGAAGGGAAGGTTAATTTTTCTGCAGATTTCCTTAGACTATGGTAAGGAATCCTGTGCAAAGTTGATCTCAATTTACAAGCCAAATCGCTCTAAAATTAAGTCAGGACAAGATGTACTGCTGAGAAAACAACCCATGCTGGAGCACCACCAACAAAAACAATAGTAATAATAAGATCTGGAGATCATTGGACTCCCACAGTCACGGGCAGGGATAATTTCTATCTGCTTCCCTCGGAAGTGCAGAGTACCATCCGGGCTGACCAACTGCTTACAGCCACCTTGTGAATCTTGACTGTATTCAGCCTCCTTGAAATCACTTGCAGGACTGGCCTGTCACACTGGGTTTCTTATGAGAAAAGCCTGTCTCAGCAGTTTTTACAGGTCCAAAAGCAAATCCAAAGAAAGTCAAATCTGACCGTGTAAACTGATCTTGTTCCTTTAATTACCATTTATTCCACCACTTTGAATCTGCCAAAAGCTGCTTCTACCATACCTTTAAACAAAATATTCTTGGCATTCCCTAAGACTATAGCTTACTTTATTCAGTATGCTCAGTAAGGGAGAAAATTATTGTTCAACCTATAAAACAATGTCTTTAAAATAAGTATTCATGCGTACACACACACACACAGGCACACACTCACTGCCGGCAGTCTTCTCAATCTATGTGAGGAAAACATTCATGAGATACCATCATTGCAAAACTCTTTCTGTTCCATTTGCCAGCAGTCAGAGAATCTCTTCTGTGTTTTCAGGTTCAACACTTATTGCAGGCATTCATTTGGTATAAATCAGAAGTGATTTTAATTGATTGGTGTCCATTTACATCTGCAAAACAGCTGGCTCCTCTAGTGTCTTTTAACGTTGTTTTGAAACCTAATTATTTTGTTATTATGTATTATTTTTGACTTGCCTTTCTTGAAGAGAAAAATATTCTCCTATCTTGTTTGCTAGCTCAACCACTGTGCCGCCAGCCTTTTCACAGCCATAGACTGACATGGTAAAAGTAGCCAGTGTACATACTTGGGTCACTAGCTCATTTCTAAGCTAGACAATCTGATTAAAGAAAGCAATTGCACTATGTTGCATGCACAGGGAGGAGTACACAGGGATCTGATTTTTATGAAATACAGATCCATGCTAGTGACTTCTGAATTATCTTTACATCTTGATAACTTGTAAGATGTTTTGCCAGCTGCTCAAGAGATTACTGCAATGGACAGAATGGCTCCCATGGACAGCTTGTAAAGAAAGGAGGTTATCTTCTTAGCAGCAATCTTTAAACAGAACTAATTATTTCCTTACAGAAACTATTGTGGCAGTAGCTTTCACTTGTCTGAACCATCCATAATTACTACCCTCAGCATGTCTCTCATAGAAACTTTAGTTGTTTCCCACCCTACAAAACAGGGAAAATGTGACCTGACTTGCTCTTGCCCACATTTGCTCTATCCCACATTGTATCTATAAGCTGATTTCTCAACTGATACAGCAATGCATACTTAAAAAGTGAACTGTGCAGAAAGCAAGAAGCTGCCCCAATGGAACAATAAAAATTTAATAGAATAATTTTGACCCAAAGAACTGCAGAAATGAATGTTTTCAAGCTGTTACAGACTGCACCCAAAAGCCATTGCTAACTTTGAACAAATTCACAGACACATTAAACGCATCAAAAGTGTCCCTGAATTCATAAGGAATTATTTTTTATGAAGGGACACTTGTCACAGAATCTCAGTATATCACTGCACTTTAAGTACTCCAAAACAGTTTTTAATCCTTACAATCTGGAGAGCACCCATACTCTGTGCTTAGATGGCATTAGCAACCAGTAACAGTGGTACATAAAGCAGTTCCCTTATTTGAATTTGTATCAGTGTGGTTTTAATACTGATCTTTATTTTTCTTTTTAAACACACGGGGAAGATACATTAAACATCTGTACAACAGATGAGAAAAGGGGCCAACAGATCTCCTCTGCTGTATAAATACAGCAGATATTCTCACCTAATTACCACTACTAATACTGAGCATTGGTACTGGCAGATGGTTAAGCTCTGAAAGCAGAAACAGTTTCTGTGGATTTCCTATCCTCATTTACCTGTTCATTCTGACCAATTGTCAGAAGAAAGAAGGACAATTAAAAAAAAAAAAGAAAGAAAAAAAGAAAAAAAAAAGAAAAAAAGAAAGAAAGAAAGAAAAAAGCAAAGAAAATCTGGAGGGGGTCTTAGATTCTCAGATCAACTCTTCTGTCCTTGAGTACATACCATCATATGACTGGATCAGCCCAGATGGCTATGTATTCATGCTTGACTACCAGAAAACTAAGGATTGAAAAGTTCTAGCAGTTTTCCCAGACTACTATAAAAGGAAATCAAACACCACTATCTCAAACAAAATAGCATAAAGCAAATTATAGCTTACATATATCTAGCAATTTTAAGACACATAATGAGATGTTTCACTGAGCTGGGTCAAATGCTTCATGTTTAAATCTGCAGATTTTTGTAATAGTCTCAGCACACAACATATTTATAATAATTTTTTTCCTTCATCTTATTTTCACTGAATCATGATTTGTTATGTATAATTTCTCATTATACCTCCTCTATACTAGAGGTCTCACTGTCATTACACAATCCTCGCACAATTGGTGATGTAAAACCTTGATTTTTTTCCTTCCATACACACGCACAATTCAGCAACCCGGTAAAGAAAAGTGTTTGGTGGTACACTTACCAGAGAGAAACAGAAAAGATTCATGTTGCTACTGAGATCCACTCCAGCACCCCAAAATTCTGCTCCAGAGAACTCTTGCTGCACAATGCAGTTCCTCCTTACTCTCCCAGCTGTTTGTACATTTCTCCCTGGAGATTACTGCAAGATAAAATCCCTGCAATAATCCACTGGATTCAGAGCCCATTATCAAATGAGACAGGCTTTCTCAGGACAGTACAAGCAGTTTTCGGAATTAATGAACAGCGTTTACCCACGGAACAAAAGCATGGTCTGAATGATTATGATGGACTCAGGATATGTTCTCTTGCAGGCTGTTGTTTCCATTTAGTTTCTAGTGTAATGGAAATAAAATTACTTATGCTTAAGGCCACTGGAACATATAGCTAACTCCAAAGCAAATCTTCTCATCGTGCTCCTATTTTCCAAAGACACAGAAATTCTTGGGCAATGCTACATTTCTATGCAGATAAACTGATTTATAAAATACAGCAACTATTGTTGACTGCATTTTGAATGGAAGCATCTTACTTATATACCTTAAAAAGAAACCCACATGCCATGATCAAATTATTTAAAAAAAAATGTACTCCATTTGGGGCTGTACACGACTGAATCATTACCAAACCTGTTACTGTATTGACTGCTTGATTATGCAGATCAGGACTAAAACAAACTTGCTGTTAGAAAATATGTCACATTTGAAAAATTAAAAAACAATGTATTCAAAGCTGATCTATGGGTTATTATGAAAAGCATTACAGTATATACAGGAAAGCAGATGAGAGATAAGAAATTGGAAATAAAAACAGAAGCCTATGTGATTAAATCAACAAAAATATCATTGTATAAATTGACAAAATACCACTAGACAAAGGAATTCCTATGTATTTCTCTGATATGGAGTAGAACTATAGTCTGAGAAAGAAATAAAGACATATAGACTGTGAGTCTCAGATTGTTTCAGATTACGAAACACATAGAATTATATTGTTCTTGGAATAATGTTCCCTCCCAGTTAATTTCCCACAGCTTATATGTGAACACAATGCTGTTTGGTTGCATGAATAAGCAGTAGCTGATACCAAAGAGCCAAGCAGAACTTTCCTCAAAATGAGAGATACTCTGAGATACTTTCATTTTGTGACCAAGATCTTTTCCTTGTTGTAGAAATTTGTATTTGTAAATGTCAAATATATCTTGTATTGCTCATACATCTCACTGCATTGGTTTGTTCCAGTCATTTTGCAGTTTGATTCTGCACTGCAATGAATTCAAAGCCCCCAATTTTAGCAAGATAACTAAATTTTAACATATTCTCTATCCTGAACAAAATCCAAACAAGACTCGCAGATGAGGAAGACTCAAGCCCTGCAGATGGGCTTACATTTGGTTTGTGGCTCACTCACTTGTCTCCTCAGGGGAGCAAACTTTGGTCATTCCTGTTCCTCAGCTTCTTCAGGTGAAAAAAATGAAATAATATCAAAAAGTTCATGTAAAAACTACTATGAAAGAATTGCAATCTATGGTGGTGAACATGCTTTAGCAGGGGAATTGGACTTAATGATCCCCTGAGGTTCCTTCCAACCCCTAGAATTATGTGATTATGATGAAAAGCACTATGACCCAATTACAGAGAATTACTTTTTTTTTAAACGTCAATTATAGCAACAGCTATCTGGAAAACACTAGGAAGACTAGAAAGTTTGTAAGATGACAAGATACACTATGGAATCAAACCCCAAGAAACTCAGGGGGGGTGGGCTTTTCATTCAGGCTGCTTTAATCTCTGGATTTGGGGTTGAGGTTTTGTTTTGTTTGTTTGTTTTGTGTGCGTGTTTGGTTTTTTTTGGTTTTGTTTGTTTTGAAAGGTCTGTGCATATTTATTTGCAAGCACTTAGGATGAAGATTTTATACTACAGATCCTCAAGGTAAGCATAGATAAGAGTCTGGATGTTAAACTGAGCTATTCAGTTTACATTTTGCTTGTATGAGCAGACACACTGAAAAGAGCATAGTTGAAGATAAAAAACAAAGATAAAAAGCAGCCTTTATCCATGCTTACAAGCATACACATATATGGCAAGAAGTACTACAGCAAGGCAAAAATGCAGAGCTGTACAAGGAAATATTTTATAAAGAGAGATAAATGTTCATCTAGTAACTTTCTAAGGCATTGGGCCAAATCTTGTTTCAGTTGTTCTTGATTCACCATTTGGACAGGTGCAATTCATCACATTAAGCTTGAAATCATGCGAGCTAGGCACTAGTCCACTAAAGTAAAATGTGGAAAGCAGAGGCAGACTTTACTCAAAAGTGAGCTGGAGACTGAAACCAGAAGTCATACAGGTTTAGATTCTGCAAGCATGCCTACTGAGTGCATGACCCAGATGACCTATCTTCCTTCATTCCTTTCTTTGTTCTCCAAAAAGCACATCTCCAACATTCAATTCCTCTCATTTCATGTCATGGTGGATTAATCCTTCAGTTTCCAAGTGTACCGGATATCTCTATATATCTATATTGAAAACACTGCAGTACTGAGTTAAAGTTATTCAATTTGGGTGTAAAATATTGTTCGGTATTGTAAAAAAAAAAGTTCAAATATCCTGCTTAAGAAGCAGAGATAATTAAACCTCAAATTTCCATTCTGTTATGGTAAAGCTTTACAACTAACAGCCTTCAATAAAGATTCCAAGGGGGATGCCAAAGCACAGCTACAGATATTCTAGATACTAAACCAATAAGACCCCCTAAACAAAAGACTGCAAACATTATTACATGTTTTTAACATTTTAGACCTATGCTAATTCATTGATACAGCCATCTGTCAGGGACAAGCTGATATTTCTAAACTATAGATGGCATTACTCATCAGATTCCTTTACTAGACTAATGGATAAATTAGCAACTGTGAGAAGTCATCTATTATAATAATTAAAATAAGGTGCAGTACCTTATAATTTTGCTGGTCAGAATGGATAATATAAAAAAATAAAGCACTCAGCATGAGTTTTTAATGATACTCGACAACACCACTGTGTCTGTAAAGAAGCTGAACTCTATAAAGAAAGAAACAAACAAACAAAACTCAGAAAGTAAAAAGAACAAATTAGAAGGTAAAATCAGCATTTTTAATTTTAATAGAGCCATTTGCTGCAGCAGCAATGCAGTGTCCAATGCACAGACTCAGATGTGAACAATCCAAATTGTTTATTACAAGTTCGCACAACACTTATGTACCTTCACAAGTCTTCTTTTTCTAGCTTTCCATCCACCCCTACAACTTTCCCTTCCACTTTTACATGTCAACAAAGCATTCTACGAAACACTCTTCAACCATTCATGCAGGCACTTATCCAATCAGAGCCATGAGATGTTCTTTCTTCTTCTAGAGGTGTCCTTGGTTCTCATGCTGTTGATCTTGCTCCACAGCTGCTGCTCTGAACAGTTTTTCTTGTATTCACACAATGCAACACACCAGAACAGTAAAATCACATGTTAAGAGGGGTAGAAAATCAGTTTTACTAAACATGAACCTTGTGAAACCTTCACTTTCTAACTCTAATCTTGCACTACAGTTACTTAATTCTCCTTATTCACCAATCCATAGTTTCTAAACAGTTGGGATTTACATCTATGCAAGTTGTTCAAATACCACTAAAAAATAAAAGATGCCCACAAATTGAGACTTTCATATATTGAGGTTTCTATTCCTGCACAATGAAAAAACTGCATAGCTGAGATCTCTGAACATCCTTGGCCTTTTCAGAAGGCTTGGTATCAGCTGTGTATTCACAGTAAGTGGCAACATATAATCTAGCCTGTCATACAAGTAGTCAAGGTCAAGCTATGAATCAAATACCTAAAATTCAGTCTTGGCTGCAGGCTCCTAGACCTATGCTAGCCATTCTGCTGCTGCAGTTTCATCTGTCACTGTGAGAACCCACCAGCAGAGTCATGTGACTCATAGATTTATTTGGTTTTCTGGACAAATAACTCCCCTTAGAATAATATATACAATAATAGTTAACCCAGACCCATTTCAGTAAGCCTGGCTCTAATTATCCTTTGTCCTCCCCCTTCTTTTTTTCCTCCTACAGCAAACCTATCTTTAATGAAAATGTGCATCTACTTCTCTGATCGTCACCTATTTGTTATTTGAGCATTTCCACATAGATTTAAAATAAAGATCAACAATGTTATTGTCAGATAAAGTATGAGTGTTAAATATAATCAGGTGGTAAGCATCCACATCTCCTTATTTCTTCCACATAAAGAACATGAATTACTACTTCATCACGAGTTCTAAGTAAATGTTGTGCAGGACTACTTTGCTCCAGAGGCTATGTTGGTAACAATTAGGAGATTCAAAAATAATAAGTCAATTATAGGCTTCCTCTTCCTGTCATTTCTTTGGAAAGGGGCTATGTATTTACATTCATAGAATCATAGAATCACAGAACCATAAACCAATAAACCATTTCCTTAGTACTACATCTACATGTTTCTTGAACACCTCCAGTGATGGTAACTCTACCACTCCTCCATGCAGCCTGTTCCAGTGTCCAACCACTCTTTCAGATAATTTTTTTCTTAATATCCAATCTGAACCTCCTCTGAAACAACTTGAAGCCGTTCCCACTAGTTCTATTGCAAGGTATGGGGGAGAAGAGGCTGACCCCCACCTTCGCCATAACTCCTTTCATGGAGTTGTAGAGAGCAGTAAAGTCTCCACTGAGCCTCCTCTTCTCCAGACTAAACAATCCGAGTTGACTCAGCTGCTCTTCATAAGACTTGTGCTCTAGACTCCTCACCAGCTTTGTTGCCCTTTTCTGGACACGCTCCAGGGTCTTAATGTCTTTTGTTTATTGTGAGGTATTCAAAACTGAACGCAGTACTCAAGATGAGGCCTCCTCAGGGCAAAGTACAGGGGAATTATTACCTCCTTGCTCTGTCTGGCTACACTATTTCTGATACAAGCCAAGATACTATTGGCCTTCTTGGCCACTTGATCACAGAAGCAGCTCTTGTTCAGATGAGCATCGACCAATGCCTCCAGATCCTTCTCTGCACAGCTTTCCAGCCACTCTGCCCCAGGCCTGTAGCATTGCGTAGGGTTGTTGTGACCCATGTGCAGGACCCAGCACTTGGTCTTGTTGAACTTCACCATTGATCCAGCCTGTCCAGATCCCTCTGGAGGGCCTTCCTACCCTCAGGTAGATGAATGCTTCCCCCCAGCCTGGTGAGGGCATACTCAATCTCATCTAGATTATCAGTAAAGATATCAAACAGACCAAGCTCCAGTACTGACCCCTGGGGAACACACTCATGACCAGTGGATTTAACTATTTAGTTATCTTCAGCAGCACTCTCTGGGCCTGCCCGTTTTTTACCTAGCACAGACTGTACTCATCTAAGCCATGGGCTGCCAGATTCTCCAGGAGAACAGTGTGGGAGACACTGTCAAAGGCTTTGCTAAGGTCCACAGGTCTACTCAGCAAGTGTCTACTCAATATTCTTTAACATATGAAGGCAATCTTGTATTGACAAAATGGATAAAATCCCTTGACTTATTTTACCTCTTTCTATTCACTTTCAACATGAAGATAACTAACAGTTATTTGCAGAATACTTTTTATGTTGACCCATTACCCATGTTGAGTGCTCTTTGATAAACCACCTTTTGATCCTTGGAAACTGCTGTTATAAAATAAGTTTTTACCATGAGCATCCTCTGAATGTATTCCAAGTGGTAGAAAGCTCCATTTCAGACCACAAACACAACAATAGCTCTAATTGTTACTAACATTTGATATTCCAGAATCAAATGTTCCAGTGCTGCAATCACTGTCTCTAAATTAAAACTACTTAATAGTTTGGAAAGGACTCATGCAGTACTAACTAAAAATCCGATTCTTTAAATGTTATTGATTTTTCTTTCTTTTAGACTCTCCTTCAATTTAGAGACAGCTTCTTCATTTCCTCTTTTTACATTCAGCAAATAATTAAAAATTGGTAAGAAAAATGCTTCACAACTGCCCTTACCCCTGCCAAATTGCAGACCTCCCTTTCTGCTTTGAAAAGACAATTTTACAGATGAAATGATTGATTCAACACAGCAGTTCTTACACATTTGCAACAAGAATCTACAACAGTGCTTAGCTCAGTTAAAGATTATTTTAAGCTCACTCAGCACAAATAGCTGTAACATTTATTTCAGCTCAGAAAATCAAGCAAAATAAGACACAGAGAGCCAATATTCAATAAGTCAAAGAGGCAAAGTAGAATTTCACATTTCCAGAATCCCAGTGAAGGTCTATGCCTATTAAAGTCACTGGCAAAATTCCCACCAAATTCTGTGCAATCAGAATTTCATGTACCTTCTGCTAACAGATTACATTTAGTCACAACGTTATAAACGCAAATGGTGTTTCCCATGTATTCATTACAATACTCTGTGATACCTGGAAGCCAAGATTCCTTTTTGGATAAACAATCACATTGCTCATTCCTCTGCCCCAGAAGATTTACTTTTTTTTTTTTTTTTTTTTTTTGTAGCAGTTATATTTTATTTAAAGAAAAAATCTCTGAGAGAGAAAAAGTGTATTTCTAAAAGGGAGGGACAGATCCTTTGCTCTATAATTTTACTGAAACTCCGTGAATCAGGCCCAAACATTCTTTATTGCTATCTCGAATTTGAAATTTAGAGTGAAAACTGCTAGCTTCTCTCCTCAGGTCAATTTATACATTACCAGACAAAACTGATGCCTACAGTGAATTATAGGTATAGGAGTCATTATCTTCCAGGAGCACCTTGAAAACGAGATGTCTAATCTCAATAATGTAAGTTTCCTGGTTAAATAAATCCCCTGTGCTTAGTAATTCTATGCATTTATAGAAGAGATGTCAACCCTCCACCTCCTTAGACCTTAAAAAAACAGTTTAAAGCCTCAAGGGGATTTGAACCCTCACTAAACAGAATTGGTTTTTTGTACTTACTACTTAGTATCCTTAATCACGCAGTTAATACATTTTTGTTATGGTAAGAAAATTGAAAGAAACAGATTATTTTGCAAATATTTGACTTTACTTCCCTTTATCTTTATTTGTTGTTGTTTTGTGGTTGGCACTGGGTTCGTTGGTTGGTTGTTTTCTTTTAATATGAAGATGACTGCCTTAACAAGAACACCCTGGAAGAACTGGCTCTTGTCATCATTGCCCTCTGAGTTTGTAGCCAGCCAGTCCTCATATGGGCATTTAAGAACAGAATTTTTAAAGGCCAGCAAAGATTCTCCAATTCACTCTCAAGAAAAATTGCCTCATCACTTTTTCCTAAGAGAATTTAAGTTAAAGACTTTAATCATCTGTTCCTTCCTTGAGGGACTGATCCAAAGCTAAATGAAGCCAAAAGGAATCCATCTATTGAACTGAGTACTTCTGGCAACTTCAAATAAGGTAGAGTTCCTCTACTAATTAAAGGGTACATGCTAAATCAGATGCAGCCTGAGGAGAGTCTTTCTAACTTAACTTACACCCATTGTAGCCTACTCCTGTTCTTACACATTGCCTGACCTCCAGGAGATACCCCACAGGCAGCTGTTGAAAGACTCAAACTCCAAGTGAAATAGAAAAGAGCCAGCTGGCTTACATAGCCAATCAGATCAGTAGCCTTGGACAAGAATATACAATTTTATAGTCACCATCCCGTAGGTGCTCAAGAAGAGGGTAGATGTAGCACTGAATTACATGGTTAATGGTCATGGTGGTGATGGGTTGATAGTTGATCTAGACGATCCTACTAGTGTTTTCCAATCTTAATGATTCTATGATTCTATGATTTTGTCCACACCACCATCTCATCTACAGTTTTCTAGCCTGGAGCTTGTTCATAGCCAGACAATTTGAACTTGCATCTGCCTATATCTGTAGACACCACACCTTCTGTCCTTAAGGAGTCTACACTGAGTCTCTGGTCCTGTCTCTGCTCTCACTCACACAAATCAGGAGGAATTCACTGAAAGCCAATGAAACCACTATAGCATCTGCAAAACAAGCAAACAAACAAACAAACAAAAACTAAAGCTTAACAATTTTATTGGTGATCTCTGACTAAGTGTTTTAATTTTCATGTTTATGTGAGTTTTGTCTTTTTGAAAACAGAAAATAGAGACTCAGAAATTCCTAATTTGGTTTTCAAATACTTCATGGTTCCATAGCTGACTGAGATATGCACCTGCTGCCAGTAGTGGTAGTTCTTCTACAAATCATTCCAAACAAATTCTGCTGTACAAGCATTGCATTTTGATCACGCTAAGTTTGGCTCAATAGCTTTTTAAAACCATTCTCCTGATAAAAAACAATTCTTCTTTTTTACAGTCAGAGAAGACCAGCAATCCATACTAGTTATACATTAAAGGCTATGCAGCTGTTTTTGTGCCAAACAAAGCTGTTGTCTAACTTTCTGCAATTTAGTTTTCAATCTCTATTTAGTAAAATACAGTGATAAAATCCAATGTTCTAGGCCATTTATGAAGCATGAGTACAAACGAATCAAGGAGTAAAAAATCTGCTTAAATCACAATTGTCTAAAACACTTCACTACTGCAAATACACCCCTTTGTTGGAATTAACCACATCAAGTTGTTAATGTATCAGAAAGAAATACACCCTGCTACACAAAGCATCAACAGCTACCCACTGCTTGGACAGACTTTTATGGTCTTCAGAAAACAACCTGAATAGATTCTTAGTAGATTGACATGAGTGTGGTTTTTTTTTTCACCTGATTTATGTCAGCTTACCCAATGTCATCAAACTGCTATTGCTGTGCAGCTAATTTTTACAGCAGTGCTGCTTTTTAGAGGCAAGGATACATCAGCTGATGCAGTGGCAATTTGAGCTGTTTACATCCTTGTGCATGTGATTTGCAGAGCCTCCAGCTTGAAGTGTCCTCCTTTTTGACTATCCATGACCCTGCTATACTGTCTTCCTGACTTGCCATGTGTTATAGCACTTTCATTTCTATGAACATACTGTGCCATGTGAGAGACGAACTCTCCGCCACTTAGGACCCCTTTAAAAAACAAATGCCAACCCTCATTCCCTGTAGCAATTCACTCCTTTATGCTCCTGCAAAATAGGCTCTATGTGTATCCACTCTTGTATAAGTTACTGGGATTTATTAAGATAATGAGTATGCAGAAGAGGTGGATGCTAAGGGGAAGAAGTCTGGGCATTGCCATCAAGACACATCACAGGAACTGCACATAGGATATCAGTGTGTTCTAAAATATTTGGGGAAAACAAAATTTAAATTTGATTATCACATGCCAGTAAAATTGACATCAGCTACACACTGTCCTCAGATTAAAACTGGGCTTATACAGTGAGAACTGTAGATGCCATCTGCAAACCTAGAATAACCTTGGCAGCATACCAGCATATATTCTTTTCAGTGGGGAACTGCCTTCCTTGATCTAGCTGAGTCCTCATGGTACCTCAGATTGCCAAATTGTCTCAGAGATAGTAACTGGATATTATCACACACTTAAATCCATTCTAGTTAAACAACACGTTTGAAGATGGCAGTTCCAGAAACTTTATTAAGGAGTAACGTTTTTCCTACAGCTCTCCCCCCAGTGAACTTAGAAGAACATGATTACTCCAGACAACCCACCAAAAACCTAAGATGCATAGCTTGAAAACTGGAAATAACACGAAAAATCAATCCAGAAGAAGACCTGTTGAGGAATTTCAGTGTTATTCTGCTTTAGGTGGAACAGAGTCTTTCAACAGGAACATTTTTTTATCATCGTAATGAATTATAGATGGATTGAGAGTCTAAGAAGAAATTGTCATGCACAGCAGTATTGCTACATTTGCATAGAAACTTCTGCCTGACTATTGAAGCTTTTTTAATCTATGAGAAAATGGGATAATCTAGAGACCTACAAAAAGGGTACATACAGTAGGTACAGTTACAGATCAATGACCTATTTTCAAAGAATAACCCAGCCCCCTGTGACTGCCCTGTTACTCTAACAGTTCACACACAAAAAAATAACCGACTGCTGAATGCAGAAATTTATGTCAACAAATAAGCCACAGATGTTCATCAGGAACAGATTGGTGAATCAAACGCGCACAGTCATTTAGTTCTACAGAAGCAGTTTTACCCTATGTACTCATAGTGCAAACAGAACTTCAGAGATGGCTCTGCTAGATGTACATCGACTCACACATGGTATCATTATTATCACATCCAAAACCTAACAAACTTGAGCATATCTACCCTTTGAAAATCGCTATAACAAGAAAAGTGGTATTATTCCCATGACATATCGCAGCTGAGCCTATTGTCTATGTCACTAAAAGGTATGAACAGACATGTTGCTAGAGGTCAGTAAACATAGAGTGCCTGAATCTAAAACACCAATTTTCAAACATTCAGTTTGAAGGGCTTCCTTGTTCTTTAGGTGCTGAAACATACTTAGAAAAGTAAAATGTCTCTGTGAGGAAGTTCCATGGAAATCTTAACACTGTTTAGCATTTAGACAGCTGCCTACATTTCAATTAAACTAAGATCTGTAATCTACGTATTTATGTTTTCATTGCTTTATTACTTCATTGCTGTATTACTTCAGCAACTAATCCAGCTGCCTTCCTCAGAGCAAGCATACCCCCAAAATCTTTGTAGCTAATACAAGAAAGGGTGTGGATGGGACTTCCTCCTCCTCTGCCTTATATTGCAGAAGCATTGGACCATGGAATGGGTTAGACAGGAGAGGACCTTAAAGATCACTGAGCTCCATTCCCCTGCCGTGGATCCCAGTCAGACTGAGTGGATATGGGAAATCTTATTTAAGAGAAAACAATACCATGAGAAAATTGAGTAGGAGAGGATAAATATATGTGCATATGTCCCAACACAGAGTCATAAACTGCTACTGCTATCAAGAGTAGTGCTATCTGCAGCCATAGCTCTGCTGGGTGTCAGTTTACACTTACTTATTTAAAGAAGACGTATTATTTATCCCACATATCACAATGAAAGCATAATACGTTATTATGGGATTAGATAGTCAAAAAGAAAAAGCACAATATGAGGGCTGGAGTTATCTTTCTGAATATGACTAATAGCAATTACAGTCACTGTTGGAGAACAGATCCTCATTGTTCTTGTTCTAACATCTCTATGTACCTTGGCACTATGTCTGCTGACACGGTCTTAGCATTCAAGAGATGTTTTTCCACCATCAGAAGATATCCTACACTTGCATATAAACTACTGATTTTACATTAATTCTAGAAGTAGAAGATAAGACAGAGTTCAGCCTACAAAAAGCCAGTGGGAGCAAAGATGAATATCACAAAAAGTAGGAGCTGAGAAATAGATCTGGTAGCCAACATTTCCAGTGGAGGGTGAGGCAAAAAAAACATGTAATAGTGAGATTCAAGGCAGCTCTGTACGATGTTTCCAGCTTTCATACCAAAGTCTGACTTGTATTTCACAGGGAAACCTTACGGATAATTTTTAAATAGACTTCTCTCTTTCAGGATGAAGGGTATACTTGTGAGGCAGAGAAGTATGTATATATGTATATATGTATATATGTATATGTATATATGTATATGTATATATGTATATATAGGTATACATACTGAGTTATACACTCTTATTCTTTAAAGTGGTTGAAAATAACAACTAGAAAACCCTGGAATTATAGATCTGCTGCTCTGTCTTATTAAAATGCATATTATCTTAATAGATTTACTGACAAACTGAACAACAACTCTGTGATGTCATCTGTTCTACCCACAGCAAAGTTGCCATTTGAACATTATCACTTTGGATTTGTAGAAATTCAGAAATCATTGAAAAGCTATGGCGTTTTGAAGCACTGTGAAATCTAAATCCACAACTTCAACTGAAGTGTCTAGAAAAGATACAAAAGCTTGCAAGTGAAAATAAACACGAGCGGATATAATTACAAGGGATAACGAGACTTTGGATGTAATCTCTTCATGTATCAGTATTACCAGCTGAATCTTTGGATAGGCCTGATCCAAAGTCTGCTAAATGTTAATGAGGGCATTTCTTTCAATTTTAATAGGTTCAGAACTTAATCCTGAAACAAATAATTTAGTTCAGTAAGTCATTATTTTGTAATGTGAAGCACGGTGTACGAACACAAACCCAGTATGACATAAAGTTCCACAAATAGTGCCCCCTTATTCTTTATTTCTGATACAGCAAAAACAACTTTTTTGGAGACATAGGCTGGAAAGAATACATTTCTCAGCAGTCTATTTCGTGGGTCCATGCACTTAGAAGCACTATGATCAATAATTCCAGGTGAAGCAATTCATTTCTCTGTTTGGCATGTGCATAAACCTTGCAATGCAACTTTGGCTTTCATTTCAGTTCCAGGCTGTTATTGCTAATGAAAAAAATAAAACTTGCTAGCTTTTCTAATGTATAAGCTAGACAAATTGTTAACACTTAAGAACTCTCTAGGCAGTAATGAATGACACAGTTTTCTGTGTTATCCCTGATAAAGTTTAAGATATGGAAAGCAGTTTAATCCTCTTTGTATACTCTCCCATCTGTGCTTTAGAGCTACCATAGTAAATTGCTACATACTGAAGCATTGCTTCAGATGCAATTTCATATTTTCAAAGCTGAGATAATTTCATTCTATGGTGTATTTTTTTAATCTTTGAAAAAAAAAAAAAAGTTGAATGTTTAGGGAAGCAGGTCAGATAGAACTGCTGAATTTAAGAAATAGGTGGCAGTTTCTAGTGAAATAGATCTTTCATAAAGGTTGCTTGAAACACTGAGTTAAGCCAAACTAATCATTTTGTTTACAGAAAATCTGCAATGCAAAGTGTTAAGATTTAACTCAATTGTAATCTTCTGTTAATTAGAAGACATTTTTTATTCAGGAATAGTTGCTGACAAATATGGTTTGAGGCATTCTTTTTATTTTACCTTAAACATGTCATTGTTTACTACATTGCCTAGTGTTTTTGCTTCAGCTTTAATACTGCAGATTGAATTTACTTGGCGAAGTTTTGCCATTAACCTGTCCAGGTTAGGGCTCATTTTTTTAAATCAGTGAGGGAAGTTTAAGTTTTGTGTTGATTTCTCCACATTTTATCAGGTGTTCATTTTGCCTTTTCTGTAATCATTATGGGTAAAGGGACTGATTTAGTATCTGTTGGAGTAAACTGACTACTCAGTTCAGAGAATGAGAGTAAGCAGCTACTCCAAGAGAAGAGAATGCATAGAAAGAGACTGATTCAAGGAAGTGTCTATATTGCATTTTTTTGCATCCATCTAAGAACCTACATTCAGTAACAGCACAGAAATTCATTCAATCCAGTATCTTGGTTAGGTCACCAAATGGTTGTGGAACAGCTGGTTAATGTTAATCCTTCACAAAACTGAGATTATACTTACAGAAAGCAGCAGATACCTTGAAGAATCTACAGCCACAGTGAGGCATCTACAAATCCAGGGCAGTTAGCCATATATCATCAAAACACTGACAGAGAAAGAGTTCTTCTGTAACCTTTATTATTTTGAATTCCAAAAAGACATCTTACAATCTGTCTTATATCCTGGGACTAAGCCTGAAGAATATAACTCATACAACCTGATGACCCAAACCCAGCTAAACAAATGCCTGTTGCCTCTCTACCAGATTACAGAAGTCCTGCACTTTCTCTGAGGTATCATAGATGTTTCTAAGACTACCAAGTTATCAAAATTAAGTTATATCTCCTGAGTTCAGGCTGAAGAAAAATGTCCTTTTTCAGCTACATTTGGAAGACCTGGATTATGTGTATGAAGGTGAGCTGCTTACTGGGATCCAGAGCAGCTCCAGGCATACAATCAGGCTGCACAGCTGTGGCTCCATTCCTCTTCTCTTAGTTGTCAAAAATATGCATGTGTCTGAAAGGCGGCCTGATACGCTGCACAGAGAAATGGTGGGTCCATGTCCTAAGAGAATGTGCATAGGGAAGCGAAAAAAAAGCAGCTCTATGAGGGCCCCAGCTCCCCAGATCAAGAAAGATATGGAGCTTTCGGAAAGAATCCAGAGAAGGGCCATGAGGATGATCAAGAGGTTGGAGAGCTCTCCTATGAAGAAGAGAAGGCTCTGGGGAGACCTTATTCTGGTACTTAAAAGGAGCTTATAAACAGGGGGAGACCATCTTTTTACAGGGTCTGATAGTGATAGAATAAGGGGAAACAGTTTTAAACTAAAAGAGGGGAGATTTAGATTAGATGTCTAGAGGAAGTTTTTCACTGAGAGGGCAGTAAGGCACAGGCACGGAAGGCCTAGAGGGCTTGTGGATGTCCCATCCCTGGAGATGTTCAAGGTCAGGCTGGATGGGGCCCTGGGAAGCCTGATCTGATGCCTGATCAATAGTTGGTAGCACCGCCCACGGCAGAGGAGTTTGGAGCTAAAGAATCTTTGAAATCCTTTTAAAGTCTGCTTCAGAGCTGGTATATTTTCAAAAGAGCCTTAGCAAGCTGTTCTGACACATCTATTCCTTTATTTAAGACAATGACAGTAGGGGTAGTTATTCATGAATATACAAAGTGCTACTAAACAAAGGAGGTAAGCCAACTGATTTGAACATTCTTAATAACTTGATTCAAACAAATATTTTGCAAAGCAAAATAATTTGTGCTTCCCAATCCCCACTTTTGAATTTTTGTGGCTGTGACTACAGTTGACTAATTTATGGGACTGCTTTGTGCAATAATAATACAAAAGTATACAAAAAGAAACCAAACATGCTTTTGTTTTATAATCTTTTGATGAAACAATTAGTATAATAGAAATTAGTAATAAGAAATCAGAAATTAACTAATGTTATTTCGGAAATCTTTGTGAAGAAGGCAACTGATGTATTTCAGAATTGGATATTCACATAAATAATGAAGAAAGTAATGTCAGGATTTCTGAGAAGTACAGAGTTACTCTTTGAATAACACTATGACTGCAAACATCATGACATAGGAAGCATGTAAGTGAAATAGTAAGTATAGCCAAATCATTAAACATTCAAAGTGAATTCAAACTGCATTCAAAGTACATTGCGTGAAACCGAGCCAATGGATGGAGCACAAGTGAACTCTGTGATTTAAGTATAGAAGTAGCAGGCAGTTCAGTTACAAAAGGAGCTGTTTCTATGAGACATTTCTGTCACGTATTGTGAAACCACAGAAATTCTGACTAGGAATTTAGTGGTCTACTTAATGGTAAACATTGTTTATTATTGATGTTCTTTAACCTATGTGTTGCTACATCTACCATGAAAGTGTGCCATATTTCCAAGTGTACACATTTTAAATAGCATACATGTAACTTTGTAGAAGGAAGAATTCAAAAACTATTAGAGAGATCTATCTGGCCTACCATTATCAGACAATCCACACTTCTTCACCGGAGCTTGAGATAACCAAAGATTCACCGTGAAAACAGAAAGTATGGCATGAAAAGTTAAAAGGAAGAATGCTTAATAGAGTAAAATGACAGGCAAAAAGGTTTTGATAAAACTATGGAAATATTTATCTATCTATCTATCTATCTATCTATCTATCTATTTATTTATTATGGAAAATTTGTGTTTTCTCTCAAAATGCTTTCCAGGAAATACTTATTTTCTAATCATCTCTAATCATAAGCTATTAAGGGCACTAGTCTTTTTTTTCTGCCTCTGACAAGAAAGAAAAGCAATTAAATGACACAGATGTCACTTGTTCTCATGAGTCCAACTGTGCCAAAATAGTATAACCCATGAAAGACAGTAAGCAGCATTTGAAAATATTAGTGTAGCCAGCCAGGGACAGATTACAGTCAGGCTCATGGAGACACAAGAAGAATGGAAAGGAGGGGATGTGTGTGCTTGGGTCATGAGGAGCAGGCTGGAGAGGAAGCAGGGGCAGAGGATACAAGAGAGCTCCATCGTTTTCAGCCTTGAGTTCACTTACAGACACAAGAGACAGTCTGTTTTTTGCAGCTTTGTAGAAACGTCAAGAGCATTGAAAACTGCATCCATCATTTCACCAGAAGGGACAGGGATTTGACCCTATTCACTCACACCTCGGTCCGCAGAGCTAGCTACTGATATACAGTGTGTGTGCGTAGTATACTCTATTAAGAAGACTGTCAGGCTGCTAGAGGGCTTTCAGGAGAACAATGTAATGTTCTCCAAGTGACTACCTCTGCTCTTTGGAGATGAGGTGTCAAAGGGGTAGCTAGCCCAGCAGAAAGAAGTCTTGAACATCTTCCTGTTGGTTAACAGCGCGTTTCCTATACGGTAGGTACAGTCAGTCTAGATACTATGTTGAACAACTTTTTAAATCAGTGCCAGCCTTATTTAAACTTCCGCAGAGCAAATTTAGTTAATCGTTCAGAACACATTTGTGAGATTCTCCAAAATGAGCAGCTTACCCTCCACCTTTGTGAAATTACTGTTAATCATTCACTAATGTCTGCATCATCCTATTTAAACCTTCCCCCTGTGGTTTTAGAATTCTTTCTGCTTACTAATCCACCACAGGGGAGTGATATGTAAACATGCAAACATATTTTATAGGCTTTTCCTGTTTGCGATGGTAGGTTCTATCAAGCCATATTTATAGCCTCACTGAGAATTATTTATAATTCATTTGCTTCACATTCAATTGAATTAATTTAAAGGTATAATTCAATTTAACAAACATGCAGCTCTGTTTACATGTAAGTGAGACATACTGCAGCTGTTTCAGGCATGCTGCACTTCACCCCATCTTTCTGTTTTCAGCCAGTATCCTGGCTTAGTAGTATCCTTATATAGCAAACAAAAAGTACCACACCAGAACAGTACTGGCTTTTAAACCTCCAAGATATGTAACTGTTAACTAGTTACCCAAAATTTCTCTGAATTCTCCTTCCCCATGAACAATATGTCCTTTACTGTGCAGCTATCTATTACAGAATCCTGCTCATGTCATCTACTGCACTCTTGCTGCTAACTCTGCTGAAGTCCATTATAACCAACCCTTTCCTGTGATTTATGCCTCATTATAAAAATCAAATTTCTTGGTCGTCAAAAGTAAATTGACTGCAGCAAGCTGAAGGAAAAACTCTCTGAGACAGAGTCATCACACCAGCCTAAGGGTGCAACTCCAAATGTGACAGAAGGATATCCTATGAATACAGTGCTCTCAGAAAAGAAAAGCTGATTATCGGGCTGAGTAAAGAAAGTGCAGACTGTCTCCTAACCCTAACCACTTACGTGGGCTGAGGCTCAGCCCACACCCACAAGCCACTACTCAGATAAAAAACTCTGGGGATAAATCGTTCAGCAGGATACTGCTCTCACCAGCCCTTTAGCAACTGCACTACAGCTGAATATCTAGACATCATCAGTCTCCTAACACTAAATCTAATCTTAGCTGCATTTTTAATCACAAGCCTAAAATGTGTTATTCATCAAGTAACCTGGGCCCCCAAGTTGTGGTTGAGGTAAAAAAAAAATATTTCAGGAGATATCTTTCTGTAGCCTTTCCCATCCCTTGGCATCCTCCATGCAGTCACTCCACCCAAAGCCCCAGAATGATCTCTGATCTCTCTCCTAACCCTCTCTCTAAATTTAAAAACTGACAATGATATACTGTATGGGGAATACTTTTAAAATGAAACAAAGGATCTAGCTTTATGTTTTTCCTTTAAAAAACAGAGATATGGTCATAAATTTGCTTTACTGGAAATAAATATTGACACTCAAATTAATAAAATTAGTTGCATAAAGATACATAGTCTTTCTTTCACAAATACAAATACAGTCTGTCACACCAGTATTTTTCTTCACATTATTGGCCAATGTCTGTTGTCTATTTTATGTCTATTCTCAGATTTAAAACACTGGTCTCTTCTGCCTTGTAACTAGTGGTAGGACTAGAGGGGAATGGCCTCAAGTTGTTCCAGGGGAGGTTCAGATAGGATGTTGGGAAATACTTCTCCAAGAGAGTGGTCAGGCACTGGAATGGGCTGCCCAAGGAGATGGTGGAGTCACCGTCCCTGGAGGTGTTCAAGAAACATTTAGATGTTGCACTGAGGGCTGTGGATTAGTGAGAACTATTAGTCATAGGCGGATGAATGGACTGGATGATCTTAGTGGTCTTTTCCAACTGTGGTGATTCTATGTTTATTTTTCTTCTATTTACTTTCAGGGCATGGAAGTTAAATGATTGAATGCACCAATACAACAGGTTACCCATATATCCCTGACACTTTGTTTTCAGATTATATTGCTCCACCTTCTGCAACTAATAGCTCTGAAAATGTCATATAGCCAGCTGCATTTCCGGTGCCTCTGACTTCTCCATGCACATGATCAAGAAGCTATTCACAGTAAGGCGATGAACAGACAGGGGCCAAATCTGGAACAAGCTATGAACTCATACCTCTAGCTTCATAGTGAAACACCTCAACTTCCTGGTCAAAAGGTCACAGTTACAGAAATATTACTTATTATTCTAAAAAGTATGTCCTTATTTACTTGTATTACAGGGTAATAGATACATAGACATGTAGAAAACAAATGTTTCCTACTTGCTTGTTTGGAAAGGCTCAGCATACTTACATGATTCACATCATGCTCCTTTTGCCCATACATCCTTTTTCTCTGTTTATATATACATAGATAAAACTGCTTACTAACTTCAGTCTCGTTTTTTTCTGTTATTCTTTGTCACTGGCAATCTATCTTAGAAAACAGTGTGTATTACTGTTACTGTTCTGCATATCCCATACCAACAGATCAACTGACATAATCAAAACAAAAAAGCTGAATATGTCAAATGCATAGCATGAAGCTCAAGGAAAAAGGAATACAGCATTATCTCTACACTGTTCTTTTACTTCTAGACTTATTATCACAACACAGGGGGCCATATTTATATCCTGATGAGCCATTCTTGAGTTGACGTGCCCCTTCAAACTCTAAAGCCAACCATTCCCTGAGCACACATTCTGACTGTAGTAAAAACTGAAATTGGCAACTATACTACAATTTGGACCAAAATGGTTTATTAGCACTTTGTCTCCTATCCCCATCATGTATGAATGATGCCATGGCCTTACAAGCAGCTCACTTTTTGAACCCTTTCCAACTTCAGATATTTCCTCTCTTTTAATACCCCACTGCTTGTGCATCAATTACAGCATGACCTAAAGCTACACTGGCAGTGAATATGATATAGACTGGAATTCATTTAAATGAATTTCTGATGTTAGAATAAAACTGTTAAAAAATAAATTTACTGCACAGATTTATACAAATCCTGTGTATGCACTGAAATCCTCTTAAACAAAAAACTGATGGAAGATTAAAATGTTAAATGAATTAAAACCCAGCATCCCAGTGAAATATAATGATTATTTGACCTACTAAATGAGTAGCTCCAATGACCGTGTAATGGTAAGTATTCAAATATATGTCAATTTTAAGTATGTAGTGAAAAAATGGAAGGCAAACAGTGATGAGTGGGAATATCAATTAAAACAGTAAGCTTACGAAACAGTGAAACGTTCTTGAAAAATCTGTTCACCTAGGCATGGAGCTTTCCATTTCTGTTGAGAAAGACAAACTTCTAATGACAATTAAAAGTTATTAATTGAATAGCAGCAATGTAATTTCTGCTTTGCCCAGTTTCCACATACTGAAATGTCTGAGAAAGTCATTCTCTTCCCCCTCTGTTGGGTTCTCCACCTGGGGAAAAATTTTAGGGATCTGTTTTACGAAAGACATTGACCAAACCTGTCATTAGGGCTGGCTGTATTCTGCTTAATGGAAAGTATATTTTAAGACACACAGAACTATGAATGTTGCAATCACTATAATATTTGTTTAGCTTCTGTAATGTTAATGGATGCTCAAGAACATAGCATAGAGACACATTTCTGATATTCTATCCAAGTATACCAGTGCTAAAATAAAAAAAAAAAAAAGTCTTGTATTTCCCCATAAAAAGTGCTATTTTAAACGATAAAATGATTCCTTTTTGTAGAAAAATATATGCTTTGCCCATATAACTTGATTTTGGCCAGCTCTTCAAGTAACTGGTTTCAGGTTTAAATCCCAGATTAAACCACTAAAAATTCTAAATCCCCTGCTATGAGTTTAAAACAATTTCATACATCAGCTTCCTACCTGAGAAGAGTTGAGCTCATAACCAGTTTAGGTCATAGCTGAAATGAGTTTGTCAGTCTCAATCTAGACTGTAATGAGTTTATATCTTGATCACAAAAATTACTGTACTACCCAATTAAATATTGCCTGAAGCCACTGTTCATTAGAGATGGAGATTCAGTGATGGATATTAGGAATTGAAGTGCATTTTCAGTGTTTGAAGATCTGTACTGTCCCTAGACAGTCCTGTCTCAGTAGCAAGACGCTATGCTTGGAAACGGCATCCTTACTTCAGTCAAGTCTTTAAATTTTTACTACATCATCTTTGTATGACCTTACTAATTACAAAAATGTCATAATGAAATATTTAAACCTTCAGTCACAGTCTTGTTTGTGGAATATGTTTGCAGAAATTCAAGATTTTTTTTAGTGACTACCTCTGTAATTAGCTTTGTGCCGTGTATTTTTGAAAACATGATGTCTGGATAAGACAAAGCCTTTACTGAAAGGTTCCGGCTGACAGGGAAACAAGCTGAAAGCTAGAGTTTATCTATAGAGAAGGAACTAAGAATATATCTGAATGGCAAGTCCCCATAGGAATGCATACAAAGGATGCAAACGCAAAAGCCCTCGAAGTCCTATGTCCTAACTTCGAGTCCTATCACTTTATCTGTGACTCTCTTGTTAGTGTCAGCAAAATGTGGGAAAGGGAAATTTTGACTGCCTGACTGACAAAATCCAAAGAAAGTATCTTGGAAAACATTGGGAAAAAGTTTGAAGGCAGAATTTCTTCTTGATTTTGACAATACTTCCCTTCTTTTCCACACATGCTGAGATAGTGAACTACAGATAAATTTTTAATTTACTAAAATGCCATTTACCATTATTTTCTGATATTGCATATACAGTAACACTCATAAACAAGAAAGGTAGAAACAACTGTGAAAACTCTCCACTCATTTCTAAAACTGTGGTCTACTGTACCTTACAGAGCAAAGAGATGTACACTGAAAATACAGATGATAACAGGGAGATACAGAAGATTAACTCACAGGGACAGACATAGTATGTCTAGGTTTTGTAAATTACAGGTTTGATGAAGAGATTATCAGATTAGAAACATTTAAATTTTAAAATATAAGTCTGATCAGAAATGCACACGAGTTGAGAGCTGGGTGAAAAGTAGTTCCTGTTGATAAGCTTCTGAAATAACATGAGATGGCTGGATAAAATCAGGAAGTGTGCAAAGCCAACTAGCAGTTAGCAAGCCTCAGGTAAGTTGAATGTTGTACAGAAGCCTGCTTTGGTGATGGTTTAAATGTGCTACACTGAATGAGCATTTTACTTGATTTAATGACAAACTGAATGGAGTGTGGAACATGTTATATGGAGCAATACAAAGCAAGGATGGGGAGGACGCTCACATGTTTGCAACACTTAAACATGTTTTGAGAGATACACATTTTTGTTTTTTCATTAATATAATGTAGGTCTTAATTATTCACTTGTCACATGTAATTCACAGTTGGCACAATATGATATTCAAAGTAAAATCTTTGGCCATACTTCAGAGAAAACTGTATTTCTACCCCTGTCTCTCAGGACTCCTCCCAGAAGTCTCCTCCTTTTTAATAAGTCAGCCCTCATCTCTTTCTGCAAATATAAAGAGGAGAGAGAGTCAGCACACTATCTCTGGCTATCATGCTGCTTTTTCAGCACTAAGATCAGGTATCAGCAACATGTCTGATTCTTCACCAAACTCTTCTCTTGAATGCTTGCTTTTCAACATTGATGAAGAAGACAGAATCAACACAAGAAGGACTGCAACACCATTTAGCTATAGGAAAAGAAATAACTGATTCAAGATCTTGAGTTACACAGTGAGTTAATCCAAATCAGTACAAGAGAATCAGACTCAAACCATGCTCATTAAGAGGACTTGAATTTTTAATTACTTTTTTAAACAACCTAGGAAACATTTGACCTTCCTGCCAATCATATCCCTGCAGTATTTATAAGCATTTTGAAGGTGCTGATTACAATATTGAATGTCAAAAGGATTCTATCTACTTCTAATGTTCCTACAGGTCTGAATGTCAATAAGATTGTATCTACTATTAATGTTATTATTATTATTATTGCTGCAGTACTCAAAAGGTGTAATTATAGAGCACGGCCTGATGCTACTATGTACTGCACAGATGTAGAGTAAATGACAGTTACTGTCAAAAGAGCAGTATGAGAGACATTAATACTTAACACAGAACTACATAGGGAAAAATGTAGAACAGTTAAGGTCAGCTTGAAAGAATGCAGTAGGACCACCAGTTCTTTCATTAAAAAAGAGATTTTTCAGTTTTTCTTATATATTGGGATCATTGCCCAGGGATGAGAACAATCACAAGAAAGTTTTGAGAATGTAATTAGTGTTCAAATGAGGCTGGGTATTTCTACTGGCTAGAAACAAACATGGGCATCTCAGTAATAACCAAGGTAAAGATAAGCAGCTTATATTTGATATCACAGAATTGTAGAATCTCCAATGTAGAAAAAGATCTCCAAGATCATTAATCTCCAGCTTTTCACCTACCACATTATTTCCCCACTAAACCATGTCCCTCAGTGCCACATCCACACATTTCTTAAACTCCTCCAGAAACACCAGTCACCTCCCTGGACAGCCCATTTCAGCACCTAATCATTCTTTCAGAGAAGAAATTTTTCATAATATCCAACCTGAACCTCCTCTGGCAAAATTTGAGGCCATTCCCTCTAGCCCTATCAGCGATAGGACAATCAGCAATAGCACTAGGGGGAATACAGATGGCAAAAAGGAAGAAAGGTGACAACATTTTAGCTGCATACTATGACAAAATTTTAGTTCCATATCAACAAGATAGGCTGGAAATGGAAAGGTAATTATTAGAGACAGTAGTATCTGCATTAGCTGGTAAACTTAGTGAGAGTGCAGAGAATGGAGGGAAAGAGAGCATGCTCTCTTTTTCAATGTACATTGAAAATAACCAGAAAATTCACATGCTGAAAACATGATTGAAGACTCCTACAGAAATCCAAAAGTAAAAAGAAACAAGGAATTTAGGGGATAATTTCAGTAAAAAGAGATTTTTGTCAAAAATAGTTGATATTTCAAGAAGAATGAAGACTGAGTAACAGTTTGGAGCATTACAGAGTAATGAAGGAAAAATGGACCTTCAACATTCTAAAATATAAATTCGGTTAAACAGAAAAAAAAAAAAAAAGGAGAAAGAAAACAGAACATACTTGCAGTGTGCACAGGCACATGAAGAAGGACAGAGTAAAGGGAATACATACAGAGACAAAATTAGGACAAAATAGGATGGTATTGAGGCAGTGCAGATGATTTGAGAAGGTGCAGGACTGAAGATCTAGTACCTGAATTAGGGGAGAAGGTGACACCCACAGACCAATACAAAGTTGGAAGGCACAACTTTGATTGTGGTAGGACAAATTGTTACTTTATGGAATAAAGGCACAAACAGTTTTCATTGGAATAAATTGCTGTCAGTGTTTGCAGAGATGTCAACGGTTGGGATACAAAATTTAAGTGGGACATACCTTGCAATTAGAGACTGACAAAACTTGTGGTAGAAGACATTGAAAGAAATTACAGTAAAGAGAATGAAAAGAAAACAACATGTAAATGCATGTTAGGAGAAAAAAGGGCCTGAGAACAGGTGAAGTGAAGGTTTTCAGGCGGCACAGGCCTCAGTACCTTGATAATAAATACATTCTCCACTTCCACACTTCAATTCTATTGATGAAGAACAGCAACATGTAATTATTAAATGATTTGTGTGATGTCACGTGGAAATCACACCAAATATTTGCCCCAAGACTCTAAAATCCCATGTGATCCTATGTGTATTGGTTGGTATGAACACAAGTCTGATATTCTCCTATTCTCTGCAAAGCATCAATTTCTTTTCTCAGTATGGGTCTATTAAAAGAAGGATATCTTAATTAAGATACTATTCAAGTTTAAGAGCAGAATAGGCAAAATATCTTGAGAGATTTCTCCATTTTCTATATTCCTTTTGATCTCCAAAAAGATTAAAAAGAAAAAAAAAAGATACATCCAGTACTCAATTTGTTTATTTTTTTTAAATCTGTTGATAGGTGGGCAGAGAGGAAAACATACTATACTCCATCATTATCACAGACTTTAATGCCTCCCATAGTGTAGACAAAAGGTAAAAATCCACTACTAGTGAAGTATCTACCTATGCCAACAGTTAATTTAGGTACAATATACATGCTATGCAGAGAGAATAAATTCTTATGACACATCAAGTCTGGAATCCAGGGCAGGCTGCTAGTGATACTGAAGCAGTACACTGTTTGCATACTGATTTCCATGGCATTGCTGTTTGTTTGAAAAAAGCTATACATATGTAGTTTCAGCGGGAGCATAGGTGTCATATCCAAATAAATTAGGAAACCCAGCCAGAGTAACCAGTTTGTTAGCAGCTCATTATGTAACTCGGAGAGACACATTCTGTAGCTTTGGGGTTCAAAATCTGTTTTTAAAATCTAATTTAGGAATCTTTTTTTTTTTAACTCCTTTCAGATTATAAAGATATAAAATATCTCATCATCTAGTCATATAGTTTTATAGATTCTGACTGAGTATCCTATGGATTCATTTTGCATATAATTTTGATTTACTGATAATTTGCTGAACATTTAGAAAAATATCACCAGCTTTTTTATTTGAATGATCTTTGAGACTTTTAATCTGCTTTTTAGACAAGTACTCCTTTAGCCTTTTGTGTTCCATATTTTGAAAGCTGCTTTTAATAGATCTGATCTTGCATGCATTTCATTTCCAGGCATCCTCCTCAAGAAATCTACAGCATAATAAACACTAAGGTGAAATTCTTTTATTTGTATCTCCTTGTGCTTTTGCATGACTTTTACTTCACCTCTTGAACCTCTTCAGCACACTGTCAAACTGACTGTACTTTCTGCTTATCTGAGATTACTTTCTCTACACTGAAATGCAGTTCATTACTTTCTTCAATAGAATTCTAAATCTGTTCCCTAATAGATTTCTAATCCTTAGCAAGCCCACGCATTACAAAGCAACCACCATGTTTGCCATATGGCTAACCTGATTTTCAGTGACCCTGGCACATAATTTTCATTAAGAGCATGTGATTAGGAAAATACCACCCCACTCCACCAGCAATGTGATTTCCCCTTCCAGCTTTCCTGTATTACTCTGGGTAGATTCAGATAGTTACACAATCTCTAGTCTCTATGGAGAACTGCAAGTGCTTTCCCTCAGAAATATTAAATACTTGTATGTGTATTTGAGAGTGTCGTAAGACACTGCTTCTAAAGCTTAGGATGATGAGTGCACCATTCCCTGGACACTTGTGGCTCACCTGCTAATAGAATAAAAGAGATCAATAGATTTTCTATCTTTTCCAATAGTGGTGAGACTACAATGGAAAACATCTTCCCATAGCAGCATACTGCTAAAATAGAAACACTGTATGCTGCTTTATCCTATTTCTACTCACACACAACAATCTTGTGCGACTATCCACAGAAATAAAGGATTTCATCAAAGTGTTTTTTGGAGAATTCCTACTAATACAGCTGTACATCACTTAACTACATCCTTATTTCACCAGCTGTAGGGAGCTGAATCCTGCCGTTTCCAAAATACTGGGTATTGTTCAATAGTACCAGCTGCTAACTTCAAAAGTACAGGAACTTCAAAAGTACAGGATTTTCTGCACTAGAGAGAGCAAACAAACACATACACACTAAAAAAATAGCAATGTTGAATTGCTATTATGTGCATTTAGTTGCAGATGGAATATGAACACAGTCCTGAATCAGAGTAAGTTGTATGCTTGTTGTTCAAAGAAAAGTATGTCTACGAAAATACAAATGAAGAATGCTTCTAACAACCACACTTAGCAAGTTCTTTGAGATCTTTGGGTTTAATATACATAAAATATTTTGTCTAATTTTTTTATTTGTTCATTTGCATTGTGATTGAGTTTTTGAATTAGTTACTTTGATATTTGTTTTAGAGATTGTCTTAGTTTCAGCAAGGACAGAATTGTTTTCTTCAGAGTTTCTGGTTCTGAGAGAAAAGCAATGTTGATAACACACAGATGTTTATAGTTGCTGCTAAACAGTATTGTACAGAGCCAAAGCCATTTGCAGCAAAGAGCCCAAGGAGCTGAGAGAGAACAGAATTGGAACAACTGAAAAACTGGCCAAAGGGATATTCCATACCATATGACATCATGTAGAAGGAGTTTTGTAGGGGATAGAGTTCATCTATCTCTCTTCTGCCGTTCAGGAGGTAAGCTGGGCACCAATTGGAGTGATGCTTGTCACTCATAACTATTATTCTTTTCCTTTTCTCTAAGTAAACAGTTTTATATTAATTAAAAAATAATAATAACAATAATAAAGCTCTGAAAGGTGGAGATTGTCACTGCTGCTTCAGCAAAGGCATTGCTAAGCTACCTCAGTCATCTTGGGAATGGGTCCTGCCTAAGACAGAAAGAAATTAAGTACTCAGGAATTTTTTGTTCTTTTCAACATTAAAAGAATAGAACTCGGCTTAAATGAATATTCTGTTGTTATGACTTAAAAACTTCACCATCAAAGAAGAAGTTCAAGATGCAAGCCTCAGTGTGTAAAGTTATGTACACTGTCTTTTGGCTAGGAAATGGGTTATTCTTAATTTCTTGGAACACAGACAAACCATCAATTCTGACCACTGCATTGCAACACTGACTAAGTTGAAGCCTCAAACTTCCAGAGTCAGCCCAGAGAAGAAGGCAACCTTTCTCTTGCAACACGAGGCCCATACCACTTTGAAGACCTAGGAATACATTGCCCATCTTGGCTGGACTGTCCTACTACATCCACCAGATAGCCTGGATTTGACACCTGACGTCCATCTGTTCGAACCAGCAAAAGAGACTGTGTAGGCAAATTTTCTTAGTAATGACATTGTCATACCAGTTGTGAAACAGTGAGTCACCTCCACTGGTGCAGATATTTATGAGCAAGGCTCATAAAGGCTCTTTTTCATTGATGGTGAAAATCCATAGCAGATGGTGGTGACTGTGTTGAAAAATAATGTTTTGTAGCTGAGAATTTGTTCTATCAAATAGGAGGAATTACTTTCAGATTCACCTACATAGCACTGACTGCAGTGGAGGAGGTTTTAGTACTAAAAGCTGTTATCAAGAACTACGTGCCTTACAGATACAGGAACAACTGTCTGCCTCTCTTGGCTTCATTAATGCTTCATCGAGCCCAGCTTGGACAAGAGATTCCAGAGCCTTCTACTTTTAGAAAGTTTTTTCCTGTCAGAACCTGACACTTCCCAAGTAGGAAGTATCAATTTCTATGAAAACTGAAAGGCAGGTGTAGCTTATGGCAATAAAATACTTTTTTTTTTTTTTATATATGCATCCTTCATTTATGCTGGTAGCCCAATAATGTGAGGAAAATAAGATGATCCACAGACTCTAAAAGTCACACACACATTAAAGAATCTTCTACTACATACCTTGCTGACAAATTAAACTGTGAATTATGTACAGGAGCAATTTAACGATCAGTTTAAGGTGAGGAACAACTGAGAAAACTGCAGTGTCTTCCACAATTCATGAAGAAATGAACAGAAAAATAAACATTCATCAGTTACATTATTAATGAATAATGTACTCCTACAGTTCACTTCTTTCTCCATTCACTGCTACTAGAGTACATGCCGTAACTACATTTTTTCTTTTAATATTTTTATCTGTTACAGATACAACTCGCCTTTTTTATTTTTGTTTTATTTTATTTGCTTCTGCACTTCATCCAGCTCTCCTCTGATGGCAGCTGTGCTTGTGGATGCATTCAGATTCACCAAGAACTCAAGAGAAAAAGGATCCTTTGAGACCTTACAGATTTTATATGAGACTTTAACCTTTGTGGATATCTCTGTGTGTCAAACTGATGGTACACTGGAAATCATGATTCATCTCACTGTCTCTCTGTATCTCTGGATATCCGCTAAGTGCAAGTAAATCAGTCAGTCCTAGTGTCACTACTCCTAGCAGGACTTCCCTCTCCTGTGAAGGATTGCAGCACACACAACATTTGCAAAATAAGTGCCATTTTTGCCAGCATCTCATTCTTAGGGGCTACCTGGCCGCTAAGGAGCACACAGAAGCCTGAGTTTAGAACTGTAAAATTTAGCCAGCTGCCATCAAGTGAGCTTAAGGTGCATTTCATCTGCAACATCTGATTGCGTCTTCATTTCAGATGCAAGAAGAACTCCTAAGATAGATTACTGTGCGAGACAGGAATTTTTTTCAATTTCTCGCAGGAGAATTATCCATTGCTTATAGTCTGAAAACAAGCCTGTCCTATGAACCTGTAGGCACAAAGAAGCCAAAGGCACCAGAGGATTAAGCATTCAAGTTCTTAAATGGTGAGGCCAGAAGGTGGCCATTACACTAAGGAGGCAATCCCATACGTTGGTCAGATAACTATCCACAGTCTTTTTGCCTGTTAACACATTTGAATTGCTGCCAGAAAGGCACTAAAGCTTCAGGTGTTTGTAAGCCCACTGCCAATAGATCTTGCAACAACTACTGAAATCCATGAAATGTGCCTTTGGAAATTTTTTCCCCCTCCAGCATTACCTTTGGTGACATTATTAAGGGAAGAGGATCACTGGATTAACAGGTTACACAATCAGGAGCAGCTTGGAGTAACTGAAATACAAAGCTGAGCTCAAGACCCAGAGTGGAAGGTAAAGACTTCTCCTTGAGCTAGGACAGCTTTAAGATATCTTGAAGCTATGCTGAGTTGGTTCATGTCAGTGCATCTCACAGTTATTTTAAATTGGAGTCTGCCAAAATTTGTAAGGGACCATTATGACAGAGATCACAACTGAATAAAGATTTCTGGCCTGTCCCCTTTGTAAAACTTACTACAGGGTTGTAGGATGAAAATTAAGGACACTATTTCCTTAAAGCTCTCCCATGTTTTCTGACTTCTCAGATAATCTTTCCCTTCTTCAAATCCCTTTATCATTTTATCTCACTTCCCCTGGCTTCTTCCTTTGGCCTCACCCCTGGTTCCTTCTACAATCTGCATGCTTCCACTCTCTTCCTGCCCTCAGCTGCTCCTTTTCTCACTGAAAGCTCTCTCTCCGGCACTAGATCTCAGATTTGCCAGGTATGCTTTAGGCCGCTGTCAGCTTTATTCACATCTTTTGCCCTTCTCCCCATGTCTTTCTCTTCACACCCATCAGCTGCTGTAAATTTTCACATGTATTTGCTTCCCTCACTAGCTTTTTCAACATATGAGCTGCAGCTTCTTTCACTTTAGTATTTTCAATAACCTGTATTCATACTTCTCAGGCTGTCTGCATCCAATAGATGTTCACTTAAACTGCGTAAAACTATTTCTCATCTGAATTATTCTCTCTCTCTTTTCTTCTTTGTAAACGGTTGTCTTGAAACACTTTGTACAGCTTTCCTGTCTGCTGTCTCCTGAAATCACAGTCTTCTTTAATGGATGGGTTGGAGTTAGTACAGTCCAGTATAAAGCTTTAATTTGCCTACACCATTTGTGCTTCAGTGGTTTCAGTTCTACTCAACAACAACAATACATTACAAGAAAAATGAATATTCTGAAGCATGTACTGTATTTACACCTGGATTCTAATGCAATGCCTCAGCTGGATAGCCAGGCGTGTTCTCACATCACTTTGACATCACAGAACCTTTCATTCTCATTCCTTGTTTCCTGTTCCTGAAGTACTGTAGCAGAAATGCTAAGTCACAGCCTGAAGCAGTGATTGAGCACCTGGTGGGGAGGCAGGGCCAACCCAGGGGAGCTCAGGTGCAAGCAATGGAGCTGAGTGACCAGAAGGGGTGAAGCCAGGGTCCACCTCTTCCCAGACCTCATTTAAGGGTTTGGCAGTGAACATTCCTGCCTATCTGAGGCCTTCCATGAGTAAGCAGATTTTTCTTTTTGTTTCTGTATCCACAGTTGCTGAATTTGAGCGTATCCTCACTTGTTGCAGCCTAGGACTTTGCTACCCTGCTATTATTGCTGTGCTTTCCATTGCGTTACAAATACTCTTTCTACTTCACTTAATTTTAGTTTTTGTTTTAATATTTCCTGGAATAAAGTTGTCTAAAAAAGAAAAAAATGAATTAAGTACATCACACTGTGAAAGACAGAACTGGTTTTCTTTTGTTGTCTCAAAGTTTGCTTCATGAGGCCTTCCTGATGATAAGACTCTGACTAACAACTGTTAAGTGTCCTTGGGGGTGGATGGTGGGTGTCATTGTGCCATAGTGTTTCTGCTTACGATTGCAAAGATAAGCAGAAGCAGGACGAGCAGTTTTCTTCAGGGGTGCTGCTCGAAGGAGCTGACCACTGCAGAAGGCGATAATGCTTGTGTCTGGCGACAGAGACCCCCCCCCCCTTTTTGCTGGCTTATCTGTGGGCCAGGAATCCCTACTACAAAGTATGTTTACCTGCTTGTTTGGAAGTTCAGTGTTTGCTCGAGATACGTTCAGATAAGAAAAGGACATCTGGAAAATCTGTTTACACAAGGAATGGGTCAGGATGGGATTACTACTGTCAGAGACAATGGGTCTTCTCGTCAAAGGAGACCCCCACAGCTAATGGCGGGGCCATACGTCAGGAATGTAATGAACAACCTTACCGAAATGGGGGATAAAAGGTCCTCGCTAAACTGGGGAGACAAACTCCCGAAGACACCTTTGACGGAGAATTCCCTGAGGGGAAAACTTTGTCGGAAGAACCCCGGGACCGGCTTGCTGCGGAGTTCCCTGGCTGTCTCCCATCCCCCGCGGTGATCAGACGAGTTCCTGAGATCAACGGACCGACTGTGTACCTCGCTGGACCCACGGTGGTGACTATCTCTTTTGCTCTCTGCAAAGACTCCTTGCTTATATTTCCTACTTTCCCTATCGCCCACCTTCCCTTCCCCGTCTCCCTAAAAATGCCTAGGACTTTAATAAACTTGGTTGGACCAACATTTGAACCGTTGCTTCTTAATCTCACGCCGGGTATACACATATCAAAGAACCTTGCCTCCCTCCTACAAATTGGGGCGAGACACACACCAGAAAAAATAAGAAAATAAACAGATCTATTCTTAGTGAGACCCATTAAAAAACACCACTAAATGATAAAAGCACTCAAGGGATTGTGAGCATCCTTCATATTTTAACAATTTCTGAAGCCCTCTCTCATTCACATTAGTAAAATGTGTGTTAGTCTGAAAGTAATGCCTCCTATTTGTTTCCATGGGAACTGCGACAAAGAGCACAACAACCCTAATTGATTGAGAAAATTTTGAGCTATTAAGCACTACTTTCTTAACTGCAGTCACCACCATCAGCTATGCATTGTCACCATCAGTAAACAAGAGAGCGTATTCTGTACTCGCACAAATTTGCAGCAGCAAAGGTGACCCACTGTTTCACAGCTGCTATGATTGCATTGTTGCCAGGAAAACATTGCCTATGTAGTCTGTCTTTCATTGGCCTGAACAGATAGAAGTCAAAGGGTGTCAAATCTGGACTATATGATGGTTGTGGTAGGACAGTCCTGCCAAGACTGACAAGATGCTCCATGGTCTATAAAGTAGTATGAGACCTGGAGTTATTGTGGTACAAGAGAAAGGTTGTCATCTTTGCTTTCTTGACTCTGGTTGTTCAAGTTTTTAGCTTAGTCAGAATTGTGATATAGTGGTCAGAGATGATGTTTTTTGTGGATACCAGGAAATCCAGAAGCATCCACCCTTTTCTATCCCAAAAGACACTACACATTGTTTTACCTGCTGAAGGCTGTGTCTTGAATTTTCTTCTTCAACAGACAGTTCAAATGTTGACGCTCCACTAATTGTTGATTTGACTTTAGCTCATAGTTGTGACATCACATCTTATCACCGCTAACGATGCGATCCGAGAAAACTGTCACCTTCAGCCTTGTATTGGTTCAGTAGGTCCTGACAAATCTGCACAGCATGTGTTTCTGTGTGAGCATTCACAGGATCCATTTGGAGCGAAGTTATTGGTGTTCCAACAATGCCACAACTGTTTCCAATGCACTGAAGCTGATATTCACCTCCATGCACAGTTCCCTGGTCATGTTCTGCTGATTCATTCAGGTGAGCTGATCAAAACACTGTTCATTTTGTGGTGCAATTCCTGTGCAAGGCCATCCAGAAAATTGCATGTCTTTCACTTTGCTGTCACCACTGCTGAAACACACTACCCACTGCCTCACTGTATTCACATCCACTGTTTGGTCTCCGTCAACATTCAGCAATCATTGATGAATGTCAATTGATGCCATTTTTTCTGCATGGAAGAATTCAGTGACACACCTTTGCTTCATCTGCACATTCATGTGATGTCGTTTTGTCAGACTGCCCTCCTGCCGCCCTCTGTTACACAGCAATGAAAAGTAATAGAATATTGTCAGGAGGGTTCAGCCTCTACTGCCGTAGCACCAACATCCACCTCTGATGTCGTGGGCCAACATAATTAAATAGGAGGTACTGCTTTCAGAGTAGCCCTACCTTACAATATTTTCCCAAAGATAACAGAACACTGCAGTACTGTTTTCTGTACTTCCTTCAGTGGATTTATTCTTTCAATGATGTGATCCAAAATGGATCTCTAAAAGCACCATCTCTCTTTTCTGTTCAGCTCCACATGAAGTTTAGTTCAGTCCCACCAAAGTTGGGTGTGCACTGATTCTGCAAGACCCAGATGTGGCCCACTGAATAGTTACCTAAAGCTAAATAAACTCCTTGAAGTTGTGTGTTTAGAGGAGCATTCGCATCTGATGTTACTTTATCAAAACAGGAGCCATACTACAAAAATCTTTCCTATGGCCTCACTGCTTTTACCTATCTCTTTAAATAAACATTCCTACTAAAAACAAACAAACCAAAAATACACCAGAGATAAAGACAGGACTGCAACTGTTTGATATTTTTCTCTAACACCTATTGAGGTACCTGGGAGTTCTTTTTCTCACTCAGTGGCCTTTTAACATCAAACAGAGTATCTATTTTAGGACAAATAATCCAAAATCTGACTTTACTGCAAATCTTTAGTGCTATCTCTTTCAAATGGCAGTGTGCTTACTTATTAAGTCCTGTCCTTTATGCCTCCTTATAATAGAAATTGCTTAATGTAAGAAAATGCAAAGAAAAGCTGTCTAATATTATTCAAAAAAAGACTGAAGCACTAAATCTTTCTTAACTATGTCAATTTGATTTTTCAACACAGAGGTCAGTTGTTCTTTGTTTGTTGTTTTTTTTTTCCCCTGCCATGGAAGCGCATGCAAAAATTTCTAGTAGAAACTAACTTTCTGAAATGTTAATAAAGCACTGTATAGCAGAAGCATGGAAGGTAGAGCTCTTATTAATCCTTAAAAATATGCCTTTAGAAATGTAGTTATCACAATGGTATCTCATTGCCAGCTTCCTGCTGCCTTATTGCTACCTCCTTCCTTACCTTCTACATTTTTCTTCCCAGACACTGCAAATACACTGTGTGAAAAAAAATGATGAGGAAAATTCATTCTCATACTGAAATAAATAAAAACTCTGGGTGCTAAAATCAAAGTCAGTCTACTACTTTTTAAATGTCCTTTCTGGTAAAAATCAGCATGAACTGCGCAAAACCTGAAATAGTCAGAAAATGTTCCAAAGACACATACACTGACATCTTCGTGAAGAAGCAACTCATTGATGGATAAGGGTGCCATTCACATGTTTTATTCTTGTTCTCATAGGAGATGAAAACCGATGATCTGGCAGAAGATAAACCCAGTACTGCTGGTACATCAAGGGAGAATACTGAGAAAAAAAGGTCTAAACTTCTGAAAGGGGAAGACTTGTCCAAGGAGAAAAATCCTTTTTGTAGGCTGTAGAAACGGGACTGTTTCCTAAAGCATGAGGTAGAGGGTGAGTCATTTGAGGTTGAAAGTTGATCCAATACACTTGTGATCCATGTAGAGTTACTTTAGACCTGAGAATGCCTTTTTTCAAGTCAGGAAAAGATAGGGGGCAAAAATACATCATTCATTAAAAGACTCACTGTTGGGCTGCTTTCCAGAGGAACTCGTTAGTAAATTTAAACTGTTTGCCTCTAACTTGCTACACTGAGCTCAATGGGGTTCTTCTGCTGCAAAGCAGCAGTTCCTCCAACTATAGTAGTCCTACTTAAGCTGGTGCTTGAATAACACTATCAGATAAAGAAGATACAGGATAGCAAATCCATATTGTCAGAAATTCCACATGTTCCGTGTAGCAAGGGAATGAATTATTTTTTTCTTTTCACTCCTTTTTTTTTCTTTTTTCTTTTTTTTTTTCCACCCTTCAGCTGAAAATCGTTAGAACGGCCACCAACAAGGGCAGCTTCAGAAAGACAGTTGGAAATTTAGCACCAGCAATAAAGCTGCTGCAGCCACCTCTGGCCAGTTAGTTGACTGGCAGTATGTAGAGAGCTTACAAGAGCTAATTACTTTTTTTTTTCTTTTTTTTTTTTTTTTCTTTTTCCCCTCAAAATCTCTGTGAGAAAGTTTAAAAGATAAAATGCAAGAAACAATTTATGCAGGGAGACTCACATCTCTGCTGACAAAACCAGGAGCTTATGACTCACCACACAGTCAGATGCTGCAATGGGAAGGGGAAGAGTTGGCCTTCTCATGTCATTAACACCCTCAAGAGCAAGACAAATGGGGACAGGCAAGTGAAAACCAGAGGCTGGGTTTCAGATCAGACATTACTGATTCTGCTCTTTACTTGAAAAGCAGGGGCTAAAAGCTGCACTGCCAGGGATATGTAGGTCAGCATGGAAGAAGGTGGCATTGTTACTATCTTGGTCAAAATGGCTCCCTGGCCAGGGCAAGCACAGGAGGGTACAGGCTTGATGGCTGACAAGAGTGGTCATGACTCATATTCATTCTCCGATCTCTTCCTGGGGCAGCTCTGGTATAATCTAACCCTTAATATGCAAGTTACTGTCGGATAATACTATAAATATGGAACATCAAAATGTCATTTGCACAGTCACTTTAAACAGATATGTCCTAGCACTCTCTTTCTTCTGTGCAGGAAAGATAATAATCTGTTAAACTTTCTCCTGGAACCATATTTTAGCATTTTAATTAGAGACCCAACACATGAACTAAACACGCTCTCAATAAAGGGCACACCTTAATAAAGTCAGTACAGCATGCTTCTGTAACCCAGCAAGGTCGCTACCTGAGCAGAATTGCCAACAAGACAACAGGCTTACTGCCACGATAACCAGCAAAGTTAGCAGGGCCCATTTCAGGAGGCCGCTGCTGCTGCTGTTGGCCAACAGAGAAGTGCAGAGAGGTGATGAGCTGCCAGTTATTTACACCGGTGCTTATCCACACATAACGGAACAAATTAATTTAGTTATAATTTCTATTTCTTTCCAGTGGAGGGCTGCTGCTGGCCTGAACGCTAATCACTGGGTGGTTACTGGTGGCGGCCGCACTGTGGAGGCAGTCCAAGCCTTTCTTCCTCTTTTGAGCACTACCTCCCTCTGCTGTCCTGCCGCAGCTCCGCACTTTGACTGCAGAAGGTGACCTCCGAAGCATAACCAAAAGAAGTGAAGTGGAAAACTTGGACAAAACCCTTGTAAAATTTTTGCTTAACAATATTTTTTTTCATCAGAAACACTTCAATGTCAGGAAGGGTCAGCCCAAAACACTGGAGGCTTTCCAGTGGAAAATGCATAAATAAAGAACAGCTAGGAAATACATTTTCCCTTACATAGCTCCCCAATCAGGTTTCCATTCCTAGTAAGAAATAATAAGCAATAACAGCTTCTTCTCTGGGAGGGAAGTAACATGAATTTCTAAGCAGCTTAGATCCTCTGAGGAGAAGTGAATATGAGAAGTGTTCTCAGCTTTTTGATGGAAAGAAATCATGAGCTGAATGTCTGCCCAAAGTGGGGGGCAGTTCTTGAATGTAATTGCATCTATACACAAAATATGAGGACTCAGGGGGATCAATCCTGAATATGGCCTTAGAGGTATATGAGACTGGATAACACCTCTGAGAAACCTCAAATAAAGTTTGAAAAAGGTGTAACTCTGATACTTTTCATTGGCATGTGTGCTTAAGTTTCCTGTGAGTTTGGTGATCTTCGTCCCTGCTTCAGACAGCATATTAGCAGCTTCTCCCAGAGACCTGGGGTGCTTCTTTCTTTGTGGATGAGCAGAACTCCCAAGTCAATCTTAGTTCTGAAAGGTAAAGGGATGACTCTCTTAGGATTTTGCTTTGATTGATGCTTTTCCATCTTTTTGATGAGAAAATCCAAAAGTTCATTTCCTTTCATAAGCTCATAATGGATATCATACTCTTGAAGCAGCAAAGTGAGCTCACACTAGGTTTGCAGTGTCAATAGCTATTTTTATGTTTCCTATATCACAATGGATGAACCATGACAATAAGGTCCTAAGTGATAAAAATGCTATTTAAATCAGATTGCAAGCATGAAGCTACAGTCTAGATATTTTGCTTTTTCAAATCTAAGTAAGGTAGAAATTTGCTGATTGCACAGCATTGAATTCTTGCCAATTTTATTCTAGGTTCTATCATAATTTCATAAGGACCAAAATTTATACTTGTTTCGTTACGAATCTTTCACCACAGTCACTGTATGCATGTGAGGGCAGATGTTGATCCTTGCTATTTAATATCTATATATTTTTCAGAGTCTTCTCTCAAATTCTCAGTGCAAGACACAGTGAATGATATTTTGTTTACACTAGCATTGGGTTAGGTGTTGAAAATGTCATTATTCCAGTTTTAAAGAATGTTGAAAAAGATATATTTCTCAGTCAGCATCATTTTTTTTTTCTTCCATGACATCTAAGCAGAAACACTGAGAGAATCTTTCTCCATACAAATTAGGGCAGAGACTGGAACAGAGGTTCAGCATAATTCTGTAGCTCGGTTCTGTATGCCATACATCTTAAACTTAATTAATGATATCTGGAAAAAAAAAAAAAAAAAGGTCTTCTGCTTAACATTCCCAGTTTGCATCTGACCCATGTCTTCAAAAAACAGTACACTGCCCTAGTGAAGCTACAACATAAATAAACCAGGGTGCTGTGTCGGATTATAGAGAAACCTGACCCACAGACATTAATCTGGATCCACATCCAGGAGAGCAAGGAGTTTTCATATCCCTCTGACTTGCTGTGGATCCCAATATTTCTTCAGTAGAAGTCTGAACTCCATTTAAGAGCCTTCTCAGAACAGCTTCCTCAGCTTCTGGTGCTTATGTAACCTAACAACAGTGTGTTCTTTCTGACAGTATGAATAGTTTTCCCTAAAAATTGCTCAGGTTTGATTCAGGTATTTGGTGACTGGCTTAGCATTCCTACCTTTACCCCAGATTGTATGTAATCCTGGAAAAATTTAAACCAAGTAACAGAAGCAATGCCATTGCAGTGTTTCTCTAGTATACATAGAACCAATGTTTGATCTAGTATACTAATGATGTTACTGCTTTAATTAACTGTGCTGCTGTGCCTACTCTGGACTCTTTCCCAAGAGCTGTTCAGGTTACAGCATAAGGCAAGGACAGTAATTTTCTTTTAAGTCTTTTTTTTTTTTTCTTTCTTTATTGACAGGCCTGCCAAGCTCACAGAAGAATCAATAACCAAATATTCACATAGGATAAGATTTACAATGCGTGTTTTGCAGACAGTAACAACTGAGACCTCAGAGCACTTACTGAAACCAGCAAAATGACAACTGATATGTCCTCCAGTGAATCCATGTTAAGACGTTCTGTCTGTAGTAATTAAAAACCAGGTAACCTCACCTGTGCGAGAAGCCTACCATAAAATCAACTCCACTTAATAGCATAACTTGACACACTGATTTTTTACATCAGTTGCCATGTCCTCAAAGCCAGACACTGTCCCCTCTATGCTAAGTAGTATCTTCCTTAATACAGAGCTTACTCAAAGAGAGTAATCTGCTATTCAGTGTGCATATTCTTCTCAAGTGATCCCTCTTACATTTTCTGCTATTTTTTCCTTCAGTGTTATCTATGTGATGGTCTGGTAACGCACTAATTAATTACACTCAAAATATTTTACATCAGTTATTTTTATCTTTGACATAAATGTTGTAATAATTATATATATTTTTCAATTCTTTGGGTGTATTTAAGGAAGTATGCTTGCCGTTACCAAAGTAGCCAAGTTCTCTGCTGTGTACTACTAGATGAGCAAGGTCTAGAGATCACTGAGCACAAAGATTCCTTGTGCAGAATGCTTAGTAGCAAATGAAATGGATTCTGTTTCTTCCTATACTCCAAAAGCACCCTTAAATTTTTGTCAAAATCTGAACAAATGCATTGAAACAAGGAATCCTCTCCATACCACTTTTGTATGTATATTTGTACATGTACGGATGCAACAACTTCTATGCAAAAAATACTGGAGGGGAAAAAAAAAAAGGAACTAATCTCATCACAGGTTATTGCATATAGGAAGTATTATAAATATTATTAATTACTTGGCTCTCTTCCTTCTCTGTCATATTTCCCTCAGGTCTCTGTTCCATACTCAAGGCCATTATTTGATGGGGGAGGTATAAAGTCATAACAGGCTGATGTAAATTTCCTTTAGATGTCTTATATATCACAGATAACACAAGGGAGATGAAACAGCAATTTTGCTCCCTTTCATAAGTAAAGGTAGAAGAAATGCTTCATCTGAAGAGAGCTAAACTGATGCTTATTCTCCAATTGAGGCCAGTGTAGTATATTATTCTTCAGATAAATCTTTGATAACACTTATTGCATTTTCAAGACCCCTTCTGGAGAGAGGGCTTAGAATTCTGAGGAGGAAATGAATAACTCCAAAGCTGAAGGAGATAAAAGGGATGTCTATGTCAAGATTCTTAGACATGCTCCACCAGTCTTCTGAATATTATGTTTCTGCTAAATTAAAATCAGAAACTCATTAGAGATATTGAAAAAATAAAGTAGCTCAGGCAGTCACTTTTGAAGATCACCATCAGTCTCTGAGCATTTCAGAAATGTTTTCCAATCTGGAGTAGACATTTGGGTTGCAGGTATAAAAAAGTGCAGATGTAGATCTCTGTTGTGGATAATTTTGGCACCTTGACTTTCAACAATAAAGCAGATCCTGTGCAGTTATAGGTATGGGCAAATCTATAGCATTAAGATAGATCCTGTGTTTCTTTACCCATTCAAGGCTGTCTTCAAAATTGGGTAATAAGTACCAACTTTGACCCTGTTAAGTCAGTATACAGCTCAAGAGAATCTGTTGAAATCCAGTTCTTGTTCAGATATGACCAAGAAGATGCTTCTTTGCACAGTTTTTTACTTACAAGTTTAACTGGTGAGGCAGAAATATGTTTGGTCAGCTGAGTAATGTCTTATCCTTGATGGGAAGGATTGTTATATACTCAATGTACAAAGAGATAATCACAACATTTTGCTATCAAAAACAATCGCAGTACATTATGAGCAGAGTAAAACTAGGGATGAAAATGAGTGTCAAAATCTAAGTGGGTTAATATAGTCTGGAAAGTAGGAGGGAGGGGAACTACACAGTCATTTATAATAGAGTATCAAGAATTGATGAGGAATGAGTTGAGGAGCCAGGAAAGCATCTCAGTAGCACAAGTTGGCATAGATTATTATTGAGCCACATAATCAAGAAGATAAAATATATATGCATAGTTCCTGGAGAATGGTTTTCCCAGAATTTTGTGTGCTATTGATTTTTATTTCACTCTAAATGACATATTTGGTTTTCTAAACTGCTTTCACTTAGACACTGTAGTGGTAAAACCAGAATTGGCTGGGGAAAAAAAAAGCTGTTGATGCATTCAAATATGACAGTGAAATGGCCCATATAAGCACTCGAACAGACAGAAACTGGCAATATTGTAGATGTTCTTAAAACTTCAAGGGTCAGGCTCTACCAACACATTTAATCCTATTAATTTCAGTGGGAATTTTCACTGATAAAGATACTAATCAGTAAAACTATGGAGAACAGCAACCAACCTTTTAAAGGTGATATCACTATGAGACTTCTGGGTCTATTACAGAGCCATTATAACAATTCTAATACATTTATCTTTCTTGGTATATAACATTTTTTAAATTACTTTGCTTTATATTATTGAGGTCTTAACCCTATATATTTGCAATCTCAAAATTTATCTTTTGTGCTAAATATTTCCACTGTATGGTGCTGAACTGTAGGGAACTATCGTATCTCCATCTTTAAGGCATACTTTCAAAATGCTGATAACACCATATGATAAGACTGTCGTATATAATTACCATGCCAGCAGTTATGAGGACATCGGTATCTGATTCCCTTAGGTTTCAAATGTATGACCATAATGTTGGGAACAGCTGTCCATCAACAGCTCTTCTTATCAACATCCCTGTGGAAGAGTTTAAATATCTTTTCTCAGTGCTTTCAAACTAATGCTCTCTGCTCCTCTTTCTGTGGCACACAAGGGCAGCCTCACTGCCAGTCCATGCTCTAATCTCAGTGAGAAGAAAGAACTGCCCTGTCTAGAAAGATATTGAAGGTCAGGTTAATCAATCTAAAACAAAAATGTCTCTGCATGAAAATGCTTATTTTGTCTGAATCCACATTCATTCCTCCCTATTCAAACACTGATCTTAAGGTCCCCATTTCACAAAACAAGTCTCATTGCTGTTTCCAGCAATAGATCTGCAATAATCAGCTGATGAGGTATGCTCCATGCCTGTACTTGTTCATCCCATGCCATACAAAATGTCACACTGTTTGAAATGTGACACATCATAACGTCATCCATTTCAGTCACACTGCTAGCATCATCTCCATTTTCTGTGAGCCTGTCCTGTAGGAATCCAATCCTGTCAGCGTATAGCAGCAGATAGTTGGCCCCTAGTTTCTCAGGCTTTTAGTAAATAAGTTCCTTGGAACACTGAGAAGAGCCATTATTATAGAAAAACAAAAAAATAGTTACATTTTTACAGCTAACTCCTTAGCTGGTGTGAATTAGAAAAGATTGATTGATTTTGTGTTAATTCAACCATCACTGCCCTTACAGAATAATGCTGACTGGGGATCTGACCCTGACCAGACAATCCTCTGGAAGCTGCAGAACCACGTTTTAAGAGGAGCAGCACTCTGAAGTACATCCTAAGTTTAAAAATAAAAATAAAAAAATAAAAAAAAATTATGGAGATAGCTAGAGGGACAACTGCTACAGTGGGACAGCTGTAACCCTATCCAGTGGGATAGCCATAGACTATAGCACAGAATTCCCTTGTAAGATAATGTATGGTTCATCCCAGAGCAAGTCCTTCATTAAAGACGTTCTCAGATCCAAATGAATCCAATCACCAGAGACAGGGAAGCCAGGCTTCATGTGTTTTACCATCTGCAAACTCACTTCTTATGCTATCTTGTCATTATTTTTTTGATCACTGAAGCTTACCAATATTAATTGCCATGAAAAACAGCCTTTCTTGCATGTTTTTCATTACTATTCTTTCAAACATTGTCCTTGTCGAGTCTAATGCATATTCCATCCCTGTTATAGTTCCTAATAAAATTCTTTCCTGTTTTATCGTTTTTGGTGGGTTATGAAATCTGTTTCTATAATAAAACTGAAGTTTAGTTTGACAATTTATGAAGAGCTTCCTTGAATTTTAGAGACATTACAAACTGTCAATGTCAATCTTGAGTGTAATCTTATTAAAAAAAACTTGAGGTTAATTAGGAAGGATCTCATCCTTCTAAATCCATATAAGCTTAACATAATAATTGAGAGTTGAGATCAATTACTCATGGCATGTCAAGGGTACGAACTTATATGGTAATGATTGAGTGCTTGGCCTGAATGTTCAAAAGTCAAGGTTAGAAAGCATGCCAAATGCACATTTAAAATTTCTTGAAGTCACAAGTGGGAAGAGGGACTGGGGGAAGGGGATGAAATTCTGCTGTGGAGGTCTAATGGCCTGGATGCATACTGATGTGAACCTTTGAGGCCAAGTTCAAAAGACAGCGGAATAGTAAATACAGAGAGAAGCTGGGAATTACTGAGTCTGAAAATCAGACTGGCAATAGTTCAGAAGCATTTTCTTGCATTTCACAAGAAGAACTATCTAGTATCTAGTTTTTCTGGTTGGTTAATAACTGTAGCTAAAGTAAGACCTTCTGTCTTATGCAGTGCATGAGACGTTTGTTGTGCCACAGACTGACATTAACATGACACTGACCCTCCCTTCCAAGCACAATCTTCATAACATTCTCCAGTCCTCTGGAAACACACTGCCACTCCTACTTTAATCATATCAAGACAAGGAGAAAAGGAGAGTCCTAAGGCAGTCTTGCTCACCCTGAGAGGCAAAAGCAAGCAAGAAAAGAAAAAAGAAAAAAAAGATTGGAAAAGACTCATCTTGTTTTCTGTTATTATACTTCCTGATTTTCTTTTTTTTAATTATTATTATTATTTTTCACTGTTAGTTTCCTTTCCTTTCCTTTCCTTTCCTTTCCTTTCCTTTCCTTTCCTTTCCTTTCCTTTCCTTTCCTTTCCTTTCCTTTCCTTTCCTTTCCTTTCCTTTCCTTTCCTTTCCTTTCCTTTCCTTTCCTTTCCTTTCCTTTCCTT
>JAPSGF010000033.1:1603100-1864005 GCA_035772895.1 Perdix hodgsoniae
AAAAAAAAAGACCAGTCTGTAAATTCATACTGTCACCAATATTCTTGAAGGAGCTGGCTCCCACAACTGGGCTGGATGTGCATGAGTGTGTCTCTCTGTACCAGAAGTCAGAAATAAAATCCTGAGGATACAGAATTATAACATTTCTTAAAGCCTTATAAATGACTAAATTGCAGTTGGGTTTTTAACTATATTAAGCAGGTTCTGCAGACTTATTCTGTAGGTCAGAAGAGATGAGGAATTCCAGACGGGAGTTAATCTCGAGCCTCTCAGACACACTGGCACAGGTAGTTTGCTGTGCCTAATTTCCCCCATCCTAAAAATGGGATGGTCTAAAAGCTACACTGTGAGACTAAGCACACTGAGAGGCTCTCTCCACTGATACGTTGCAGTCTACTGTACTCTTTTTAAGTCAGCTCCAAACAAATCAGCTCAGCTACCAGGAGCAATATAAATTCTCAGCCTGCATTCCACCATGGCAATTTGCATTGCTAGCTAATGCCTGTTCTACTGAGCACTACCTTGACCGACCTATACTGTCCTGGTACCAGGCTAGCCCAGTAAGGAGTACTGACCTTCTGAGTAGCTCAGGACTCTAATGGCAATGTAGTGTCTGCATAACCTTTACGAAGTGAAATGTTTTGGTTCTGCAGCATGCAGAGCACATATGGTAAGAAAAGTACTTGTGAGACTTGTGGAATATTTCAGCTTTTTTGTTATCACATGCTAACCTTTCTACACAGGGAGATTTCTAGTGAGCATTCCCTGGAAGCTAGTGCTTCTCTCTCAGTATGCTCACAAAATCCAAGCCACCTGAGACCAAAGAGCATCATGGCTACGGGAAGTTTGTCAACTTTGTTATTATGTATGTGGAGGCCACTCTGGTTAGAGCATTCAGTGAGCTAAATTCCACATTGCACACTATTGTATCTACCATATAATAACCCAGGTTTAGGTTTATGATCAAGTTGCTGCATGACAGCTGTGCTGGTGCAAAGTCTGGTTTGTGTGTTCCCATCCAGATGACAGAGTTTTGCCTTTGCATTTGGTGTGAGGCAGGGGCATGTACTGGGATGGCATAGCTGATGCCATTTAATTTGTCAAGCCACAGTAGCTTCATCATGTGTTTGCACTGTAGTGAGCACAGGGAATGAAGGAAATATGCAGTAAAGTGGTACAAGAGTGAGAACCACTCAGGAATCAGGGATAAATGAGGAAAAGGAAGAAAAGAAGCGTAGTGTGTTAAGGAAAAAAACAGGATAAGTGATGAAAACTTCTTAGTAGCTTCATATGGACCTCCCTCAGAAGCATTTCATCCCCAAAAACATATTTTCTGTTTTCTGTTTGTTTTTTTTTTTTTTTTCCCTGTAAATCTAGAATACAATTTATGTCTTCATTTCTGAACCTATTACTTCAAACCATATAAATGCTTAAATATTTACAACAGTACAAACCAAGAGAAGCCAGAGCTCTGATTTTTTTCATATCCAGAAAATACATTTTAAAAGCTTGTGTGAAAGCCTTTTTGAAAGTCTATCTTCTGCTATTATCATTGCAAATCTTCAGTCTATATCTTGGCTCACGGAAGACCTCAAGCAAGTTTTTATTAGAATAGGGGCAGCTTAGTCTGTAGAGTAACTGTATTTTCTCAGCAATCAGCTATTACATATAACACCATTAAGCAATTAGGCTGAATCTTTAGTTATCATATGTAGATTAAATACTTGCAGATGTATCTTTTCTATCTACTAGTTCTGTAATTGTCAGCCCATAGCATGATTTAAGGTCTGCCGAACAGTTCTGGAATACTCTCCCATGCTAATACTTGACAACTACAGTTTTCATGACTACTCAGCAACTCTGAGAGCGCTGTGTAGGACAATGATTCCTTGGCATTTTCCCCCCAGATTGCTGTCCCATATTCAGACTTCTCTTATATTTTCTGAGATCAAGCACAGAGGCAGTTTTGCCTTCCAATGGAGAAGGCACTACATTGTCAATCTGAGACTGATCCCAAGGCTCTTTCGGGCACAGAACTGTTCCAAATGACATTTCTCTGCTAGCAACATATCTTCTAGCAACGTAGCACAAAACCCATGGGCCTTCTAGAGAGTCAGTATGCCATTGCCGCACTATTCCAATCAAGACTACCTACCATGTTTACCATGTATAATGCAGGTCAAGTCACTTATCTGCAAATTTTCCAGATGTGTTACTGGCTTGTACCAGTCTATTTAAGTGGAAGAGTCAGGTTAGAGACCTATATGATGAAGCTTGCCCTCTAAAAATAAAACCCTTCTTATTTCCATGAATAAGGTCAGATGAGATACAGTCACAACCTTTCCATGTATTCTTTCACCAGCATCTACTCCAAACAAAACACTCTTCAGAAACCAAGTTCCGTAACTGTCTCCACAACACTTTCTGGCTTTCAGAGATACATAACCACGTCCTGATATACTAGAACCTTAGGTTCAAGATTAATGTTTTCATACTAAAACTAACAGCAGAATGGTGCTCCATGTTGTTGCTTCTAGACTGGGTTGTAACTCTAGCTTAGTAGTGGTTGACTCACAAATCAAACACTGTCTTTGAGAAAACTTTCTGCAGGGTTGACAGACAGCTAGTGTACTTTGTGACATTTTCTTCCTTGTTAATTGACAGGAAGCCTGAGACAGTTTGAACAACACTGTGTACAGCATACCCAACTCAGCCAAAGCTCATTAAGGTTCTTGTCTTCTCTCATGTGTTTTGTCATGCACACTGCTGCACCCCTAATGGGCAGCAGTTACGCTGAGATTAAAGATCACCAAATACCTTCAATATACCAATAAAATTGCATTTCTCAACTGTTTACACATTGGTGAATGTTCAGCTGCTTTACCAGATGAATGATGAAGATGAAATGGCTGTTCTCCAGCACCTGAACTTAGTTAAAAAGTGACTCTGAAACCAGTTTCAAGGGGTGATAATTTCAGAGAATGTGAGACAGATGCCAAAAGATACTCATGTTCATAACTACTCTGATCTGGTTGCTATTGAAAGATTCCTCCGTGCCGAACAATGTAAGGCATATTCATCTTTGATCACTTTTGAATATATTTTTAAAGAATTAGTCTGGATTTGGCCTGGGAGTCCCACTGATTTGCAGTGCAATCACTTAAGTTAAAACTCCATTCACAGTTGAGAGCACTGCTGACCTGAAGAACTACAGATTAGATGGGGAACGTATCACTGTATTTCTTCTAAACTGGTTGTTACATCTTTCCTCCCTTGAGGACTTTGCTTTCTTTTTTAAAGCTGGTGGAATGTTAAGCTACTGTAATATTTTCTAACTGGTTTTGTTGTTTTAGTACTGCCAAACAACAGCCACCACCCCATCTTCTGATGCTTATGGAAGTAGCTATACGTCAGGAAGTTCCCAATAGAGGAGCCTTAAGCAAAAACAGTCTTCGTGATAAAGGATGGTTGTCAGATCATGGCCTTTTTTTTATTTCTCGCATTTAGAAAAAAAAGGAAAACCATTTTTAGAACTGGTACTTTCTGAAAACTTCCCACATTGGGTTTCTGTGACTCAGAGCATTTGCAACAAATCAGTAAGTGATTAACATTTTAAGTAGTAATGAGAAGAATATCAAAACATAGTTAAAGCTGGTGAACACTCCTATCAGCAGACTTAGGGAGGGATAACAGGCTACAGTAGGAAGAGCAAGATACATGTCAGCAGCAGAAGTGAATGGGTTGGCCTTATGTAAACTCTGTGCCTGCTAATACATAGGACAACAGCAGACGAACTGGGGGTGTGAAGAGGAGTGAGTAAATTCTGCAGGAAGCATTTGCTCTAAGCATTCTTACTTTTCTTGTTTTCACTACTGTAAATTTCCCTCTCCCCCTGCCTTCCCATTTACGGATCAGCTGGGGTGAGTAGCAGCTGTAAGAACCATTACATTGGTAACTTCAAATTCACTTTTTTGTTGTTGTTAGGAAAGTAACATGAGCTTGGTCCTTCACTCGGTGAGTCTGTACTGATTAACATTGGCCAGGGCCATCCCTTAAGCATCATTCTCACACAGTAATTCTACCAGCAGTAAATAAGGAAAATAATTCAATGAGTGCTCAAATGCTATGAAAATGACAGATGAAAGCAGTCTCTGCTTGAGGTATCAGAGAAAACATTTTTGCCTTGATCGGTTAAATCATGGAACAGAAATATAAAAAACAGCTACAAGACATCCAAAGTGAAACTTGCCAAGAAATGGACATGATTCAAGAACAGACAAGTCAAGGGGATGTACAATATGAGAAGGATTTCAGCCAAATATGGGTAGCTCAAGAGGAGCCAGAAAGCATAACAGAGATTTTTAAGAACAGATTTGACAAGGATCTTCAAGGCACACCGCCTTTGTCAGTAGCTGATAGGAGTCCTGTCAAAGTCAAGAAGTGACAGACTTTCTTCACCATGTAAAGCAGAGGTACCTCAGTCTCAGCATCAGCAGACTGAGACAAAGTACCCACAGAGCATATCAGGTTAATCACCCAGTTCCAGAATGAATCAGGCTTGCAGGAAAATCAGCCAGGGGAAGATGGTGTTACTAAAATTAAGTGTTCTAAATTAAGTGAAAAGGGAAGAGAGGAAGGGAAAACATCACTGTTTTAATGATATAAGCATTTTGTTGTTTTGTTTTTAGGCTTAAAGGACTTTCTCTGTGTTAGAGTAATTAATTAACAACAGAAAGCAAAAAGGAATTAGCTGGGATTAGTAGCTGCACTCACCATTCAATTTGGAGTTATGTACGAAAGCAACACTCAAAATGCAGTTTAAAAATTGTACACAAGATGGCATGAGGATGCTCCACCAGAATTAGCTTAGTATTTGGTGCACCAACCCCAATGCCCTTATATGACTCTACTGTTGGAAACGCACAAGGACAGGAGCTTAAAGAATAAGCTGTTTACTCAGAGCTGTACCATGGTTAACAAACATACATACAGTAATATCCTGAATCTACCTTGACCTTTAACCAAGAAGCTCTGTTGTGTTTGAGAGATACAAGGTCATCTCTTGCAAGCACAGCTAGCCCCAAATTGTGTGCGATCCACAGGTTTTAAGATGCACTACTGAAAGCAGAACCAAGGGTTATGTCAGGCAAAGTTCAGGATGTGAAAAGCTTTAATTTGTGTATTGCACAATTATTAATAGGCTCATGAAATCATTTTGAGAATCAAGTAGAGCAAAGAGGACGTGAAAATAATTGACTCATTTACACTAGGATTAAATATGGGAAATAACACAAAAAGCCTCTGGAAACATGCAAGTTTGCTGGAAGAAGAAATATTACAAACAAAACACTCAGCTTTAACCACAGATAGTGCCTTCAGACAATGCCTATTGTAGTGCTTCGGTTGAGAAGAATTACAAGAGCCACAGAACAGCCAAGGCAGGAGATCACAGAATCGAATCATCTAATCCAACCTTCTGCTCAGAGCAGGATCATCTGCAGGAAATTTTCAGGTTTTGCATGACTTTGCAGTCTCTCTGGAAAGCTTCTTCCAGTATTTAACTACTCTCACAGTAGAAAACTTCCTTCTAACATTAAATGGATTTTCCTCCATTTCAGCATATTCTCACTGCCTCCTGCTTTGTCACAAGGTATCACCAAGAAGAGTTTGGCTCCTTCATTCATCAAGTGTTAATACACATCTTCCAAATCTGTCCAAGCCTCAGGGAGCATCTGAAAGCCTTCTCTCCTTCAGACTCAGCAGTCCCAGGTCACTCAGCTGCCCCTCAGAAAACAGATGCTCCAGTCCTTTAATCTTCTTTGTTGAATCACTCCTTTATGTCCCTGTTTCTCTTGTACTTGGTATAGTCCACCACTGGACCTGGCACTCCAGATATATCCCTCATCATGCTTCAGCACCCCCCTTCACCAGCTGACAATGCTGTTACTAACAAAACCCAAGAGACTGCTGACTTTCTCTGTAGCAAGGATAGACTGCTGGTCTATCTCCCGGTCAGCTTGATATCCACCAAGATAACTTTCTCCAGAACTGCTTTCTATCTCATTGGAATCTGGACTGTATGGGTGCCTGAGATGCAGGATTTTATTAAACTTTCAGACTTCTGTTTGCCCATTTCTCCAGACACCTGAGGTCCCTCTGGCTGACAGCACAATGTGTCTATCAGCAGCTATGCAACACATACTGACTTGCTGAGGGTACACTCTGCCCCATCATCCACGTTATTAACAAAGATGCTAAACAACACTGGACCCATAACTAACCCCTGGTGCGCACCAAAAAGAACAGTCCTCCAGTTAGACTTTGCACCAATGATCACATGAAAGAATGTACCAGTAAACAAGGATATTTCAGTCAGTGTAAGAAAGGCAGCGTTGCTGTTACTTTGGAATAATTGCTGAGAGATACCAGGTTTCTCCAGTCATTGTTTCAGGGGAAAGACTGAAAAAGACCTGAACCTAATGCTCTCAAATATCACTAATGTCAGATCAGGTGTGATAAAGATAAATGATAGTGTCAGGATTTGTAAAAAACAACAAATAACAGACATAAATGGATTGTGCTTAAAATACTGAGTACAGACGTGGGGAAAATGCTAAGCTTTCAACAGAAACAAGTACGTCCTCTATAGTTTTAGGCAGTAATAAATTTCTTGGTTATTCACCAGATAGTCGTTTTTTCAAAAAACGATTATCACTATAGTCAGATGATGAGATTTGGAGACCTCAGGAAACATATGGATTTTATAATAAGACCAAAAACATCAAGTGACTTATTCACATTTAATTCCCAGTAAGGGCTATAAATTTAATAGAAAAAAATAAGGTTATTAACTACAGCAACATAATTTTCCATGTGCATCAGTGAACTGTGTAAAACATCTGAAGGGAAACTTGCTATTGAGAAGACTGCAAACTAGATACACTGAGAAATCTTGTTCTGTCCTTGCTTACCTATCCTTTAACAGCCCTACTTCACATCACTGAAACATAAAATATAAACATTGTTATTTAATGTTAGGACATGTTTGTAATTGAAGATGAAGAGAAAGAAGATCTGTAGGGAGATCAGTACATGAAAAATCAAAAAAAGAGAAAAGTAGGATGAAAATGAAATCAAAAGGCAAAAGCACCCTACCCTACAATAACATATTAATTAACAGCATCGATGAAAAAAGCATCCTAACAGATGTAGGTATGATTTTGTGAATTTTGGATAGCAGTGATGAGGCCATTTTCCACCTCTTTCCATTGCCTGCTTTCATCCTCACTTTTTCTCTGTTCCTTGGGTTCCTGAGACGTGCTAATACATGGGTGTGTTTTGAAACCCTTTCTAACCCAGAGCCAAAGCCATTTTGCTGCAGCATCACTCCTGGCTGTACTGAGGGCTTGGTACTGAGACAGAGCTACAGAAAGGTGGGAACTGGAGCTAAAACTGTACTTGTAAAGCTAGATCTTAGGCATCAAAAGTTTAATCCTTGTTGCAGAAATCTAGTCAACAAAAGACTTAGCTAATAGGTGTTAGCTCAACTTTAAAAAGCAATTAAAATAAGATCCAACCTAAAACATCTGAATACTAGCTTCTGCCCAGTATTTGCCTCAGACAGGAAAGTCCTGATGTAAGGCAAGCCTGAGAAGACAGCAGCTATTACCTGCTTCTGTATCTTGAAGCACAGGTATTACTGTCAAACACAGTTCCCACTGTTTGAAGATTTCCTGGACAGGGAGCACCATTAAAGAATTCATTAATCTTTACTTTGTTTTCATACTTTGCTAAAGATTAGGCATTAGTCAGTGATTAGGTTGTGAAATCTAAGTACATAGATTGCAATCCAAAACTTTGAGAAATTTCTTTATTATACCCTTACTAATTAAAATAAAATGGCAAATCAGAGTCACAACAAAATTTTCTTCCAGTACCCATTAGATTTGAATAAAGCTGTAATTTAGTGGGATATCTAAGCAGTTTTTCATGTTAACATTATAATTGCTCCTTAATAAAAGCCTGCACAAAGCAAAAAGTGACAGTCCTATATGTTTTTTTGTTTGTTTGTTTGTTTGTTTGTTTGAGGGGAAAAAAACATCAGTTTGACTCAATAACAGCATGAGAGTACCTGACTTTTGTCAGTTACCTACTCTCACATCCGGAAATATATCATTGCTCTTGAATTTGCTGTCTCTTCAGAGAATATCAGCATGAAGGAATGTGCAAAGGTCTGCCTTCAGTTCAGACTGTATGACTAGTGTATTTGAACCATGACAAGTAAAAATATAATTGGCTAAAAATACAGGTAAGCAGTAATACAGAGAGGAAGAAAGAAAAAGAAAACATAGAAAGAATCATGCTTTAAGTCAGCTCCCAGAAACCCATACGCTCCAATGCTGCTCCCAAGGGAAGATGATTTATGCAGCTCAGGCTTCAAGATAAAGGTATTATTGCAGTCTGTTGTTCCTTGTGCAGCATAGGAGAGCCCTCCAGGCAACCTGCTGTGATTTTCTTCTATTTCTTTCATTCCTTAACTTTCAGCTGAACTTATTTAATTAGCTCTCCAGCTCTAACATGAAGATCCTTTGCCTCCTCTCACCCTTTCCAGTTGCTGAAGTACAAACCCAGCTGTCTCTCATTGTCCCCTAGCAAAGTGCCTTGTGTGTATCCTTGTTCAGAGTCTATGTCCCAGCTCTTCCTCTCTAGCAGCTGTCAACACTCCAGAAGTCCATATATATAGTCTAGTCTGCTGCTAATTCCCAGAGGTCACCCTAGAAAACATCAGTTCAAAGAAAATTCCTACCTCCCCCTCTTTATGGTTCTTCTGCCTTGGGACCTGTAAAATAAAGTTGATCACTTCCTATGGTTTTAGCCTGATTTATCTTTCCAGTGCTATTTTATGAACATCTATCCAACTGACTGTCACCACCAAAGCTGTTTCTAAAGTCCCTCCTTAATTTGTTGTCTTTCTCTGGAGAGTCTTTGAAGGTCTCTCTCTCACTCATTTTTGTCACTTTCTCTTTGGAAAGAGATAGTACAATTCCCCTTTGTGACTGTGTTTTATCTGTGACAGACTTTCCCTTGGTGTCCTGCTAGTGTCAGCTCTTCCTCTTCCTGAGCGTTAGAGTCATACAACTCAATTCCCAATGAGCTCTACTTGTCTTTTCAGTACTTTCTTATAAAGAGGTCACAACATGAACCCTGTTCTTCAGACTCTAGAAGCTCTAAAGAAAATCGACTACTAAGAGACAAGATTGGTGACTTAGACAGAGCTCATCCATTAAAATTAGTCGCTTAGTTAAAATCAATGGCGAAAAAAAAAAAAAAAAAAAAAAGTGGTTCAGTGGAAATTCATTGTCATCTAGAAGCATATATATCTAAATATGATGAGGCTATTTGCACCACCAAAGTACTTGTTTACCACTCGAAAAAGGCATGGCGGTTTGGTTGGATACCTCAGTATTGCATACATTTAAAGATGTGTGACAAGAATGAAAACCAAAATAACTCTAAGTTGACAGGCACTCTGCCTCTGTCTTCAGCGTCTTCCTCTTAAGATGATCAGAGATCTTATTTCATATTATTCTTATTCATATCACATAGCAGTGTGCTCTTGCAGTTCAGAAAGCCAATGATATTCTGGGCTCCATCAGAAGAGGGGTGGCCAGCAGGGACAGGGAGGTGATTGTCCCTCTCTACTCTGCCATCATGAGGCCCCATCTGGAGTAATGTGTCCAGGCCTGGGGCTTCCATACAGGAAAGATGTGGAACTGTTGGAGAGAGCCCAGAGGAGGGCCATAAGATGATCAGAGGTCTGGAGCACCTCCCCTATGAAGACAGGCTGAGGGAGCTGGGCTTTTTCAGCCTGGAGAAGAGGAGGCTACAAAGAGACCTCATTGCAGCCTTACAGTATTTAAAAGGGGATTATAAAAAGGAGGGGAATCAGCTTTTTACAAGGGTAGACAGTGATAGAACAAGGGGAGTGGTTTTAAGCTCAAGAAGGGAAGGTTCTGATTGGATGTCAGGGGGAAGTTCTTTACTATGAGAGTGGTGAGGTGCTGGAACAGGCTGCCCAGAGAGGCTGTGGATGCTCCATCCCCAAAGGTGTTCAAGGCCAGACTGGATGGGACCCTGGGCAGCCTGGTCTAGTAGCAGATCTGGAGATTGGAGGTTGATGGCCCTGCCTGTGGCAGGTGGATTGGAACTTGATGATCCCAGGGGTCTCTTCCAACCCAAGCCATTCTATAATTCTAAATTATTTCTTCATTCAGCTTTGTATATGCTGCCAGATATGGCAGAAACATTTGAAGTATCTTAATTGTTCGAGTAGAATAAGGACACATTTTCCAGAACTGTTTTAGGCCATCTCAGCTAGCTCTGTACACTACTGTATATGCTACACTGGTTGAGGGGTTATAAACACATTCAGTAATTAATTTTATGTCTTTGTAACACTTTTTACTCACCAGCAGATGTTATGTCATGTGAGTATACCCATCTGTCCCACATATGTTTCTAAAACACAAAAGTCAAAGGCTAAATGCTCCCCCCAGTGTGGGTACACAAGGTTACTGCTAACATGTACTACTGTTATTTTTTAGACAAACACATTTATACATAAAAGCCAGCTATATGGCACGTGTGAAAATAGTTATATTAAATCTAGAAGCATTGTAAATCCAAGATTTTTATAATGTAGATATATCTCCGTTCCTATAGTAAGTGGAAGTTTAACTACACATTCTGGCATGACCAGAAGCATCAAAAACATAACCTTTGAGAGAGTAGTGCTTTCAAATATGTAAAATACTGATGCAGAAATGAAAGGAAATAAACTGTTCTCCTTATCCGTTGTGAAGAGGACAAAAAATAATGGCCTTAAATTGCACCAAGGAAATTTCAGTTTGACATTAGGAAAACCTTTTCTAAGTGTAAAGCCACACTGCTTGGGCTGACAGAGGAGTCTCCTGCTGGCAGTTTTTAGGAACAAGCCTGGCAAATATCTGTCAGAGCTAGTGTAAGTAGGGCTGATCCAGTGTCAGAGCAGAAGGAATAATCCTTCAAGATTCATCCCACCTCTCTTCTGTATTCATCTATACCTCATTGAGAACCAGCATTAGGCAAAGCTTGATTACCTTCTTGAAAAGTCTTTCTTACAGTGTTTTTCATAGAATCAACATGATTAGAAAAGCCCACTAAGATCATCTACTCCAACCATTCATGCCTCAACATAACCATAATCCATTAATTACCGTATTTCATCAGACAAATACAAAACTGGCTGCAGCACAAAATGAAGCAGTTGCCACAGTGGAGCTACCTGTTTGGTGAACACAGAGCTGCTCATGCCCACAGAGCTCAACAGCTCTTGACCTGCTTGTCTCCTTGCTGGGGATGCTCAGACAGCTCAACTGGGCAATCAGATAAGAGCTGTCCCTGAGAATGCATAATTCTCAGATATTATTAAGACAGCCCCTTCTATAAAATCAACGTGTGGCTCTTTGAATATGTTTATGCTCTGTAAGATCCATTGTAATACCACAACAAATTTCCCTACATTCGAAGGCAGATACATAGAAGAAGATAGAATATTTACACTCATATGAATAACGAATTTGTAGTATTCTGTTCTGTAAGCATCTCTGTTTCTGTAGTGGTGAACTTGAAGGGTAAAATAAAAACTTCTTGTGCTAGGCAAAGCAAATGCTCTGAATTTAGAGTGAAAGAATTCTACAGTGTATTTTCTTAAGAAATGGATCACATGCAATTCAGTGATAGAAATACTGTTTCCTAACCTAATTTAATAATGCAGTCAGAATGACCTCTCCTTCACACATTAATTGAGAAAAAAGAAGAGTCTCCAACAGACTAAACAGAAGCTACTCTAGTTTTTAATCAATAGTCCTATTCCCACTGGCTATGTATTTCAGTTCAGAACATTGTAATTAAATACAGTGATGAGCTATGTATCTTTATGAATGAAGCCTCTTGTTCCCATCTATATAGATACACACACATATATATATGTAACACTAAAATGAGTTTGCTGCTTAAATCAAATGATGAGTCTAAATAGAACTACACTAATGACCTTCTGGAAGAAACCTTCAATTTGATGAAAAACCCCTTTAACACTGTCAACGAAATACTTTATTATGGGTTGTTTGTTTTTTTTTGTTTGTTTATGTTTGTTGTTGTTGTTTTGGTTTTTTTTTGGCCTATTCAGAATACTGAGGTGGTTTTTTTTTAGTTTGTTTATTTGATGTTTTTTGTTTGTTTGCTTGCTTTTGTTTGTTTGTTTTTGCCTGTTCAGAATACTGGAATGATACAATAGTGGTAGCATTTGGACTGAAAAAAAGTACATATTATAAAAGTATATTATAACATTCCACTAAAAATTTAAGAGCCTACAGGTATCATATTCAATATCATACTCAACTAATAGTTGAATATACATAGTTGAGGTGAATAGCTTTCAGTCCTACATAGATGTTTTGAACTTATTTTCCCTTGAAATATGCAGATTTAAAGTAATTCATATGAATGTTCTAGCCTAAACAGGTAGACTGGAAAGTTCACATACAGCCTACCATTTTGCCCATAGGCAACTTATGAAATTGTAATTAGGGTTACTATTGCTTAGCAATCACATGCACAGAAGTACTAAAAGATTTAGGAAACATAATTGCATTTCACCATTTTGCAGTAATAGACCAAACTATGATTTCTTCTCATAAGCAAGAGAAAATAATCCTTGTTATTTTGCTAGTTAAACAGGGTCAAAAAGCCATACAGAGGTGCTATGAGGACAGGGATATCCTCAATCTAATCCTAAGTGATTAGTCATGTATCTCCGGTGATTCTGCTTTGCATAAGAATATTCTTTTGCCCTTGACTTTATCACAGGCTAAAGTTAATGGGCCAAATGCATCCGTTGACTAAAGTGGTCTTAACTCCAAGGGTAAGTTCAGCTTACCGTAAAGAAACATTGTTGGCAGAAGCCTAGAGAAGTGTTATCATAAGAAATAACCCTACATCCTGGCATCATCTTGTACCAGTGTTGCTGGGATATATTCAAATATGCAAATAAAAAAGAACAAGTGTTGTTTTCAAAGTGTTATTTCTTTGTTTAGTGAGGAATACATTGATTTACTTAATTTTTCAGTTCTAAGTCTCTCAGAGCTAAATATATTTTACTAAAGGCTCACTTCTCTAAGAATCACATGCACAGAGCTATCCTGTATGTCCACATGATCCACATGATCATACAGATTTCCTGAAGAAAATTAAACAATGGAAAGTTTGAAACACTTTGTGTTTTAAACACAACACAACACTTCAAACAACACTAAAAAGTGATGCAAGCTTCAGCTGTTTGTACTTAGCAAAAAAGTATGTTGAAAAGTTTTCCATTTATTTATATATTTTATTTTATTTTATTCTTTATTTATAAAGAAACCAATAGTTATTACAGGACGATAAAGCCTCTCTTACTTGTGATACAGTTTAAGATTTTGTGAAAGATGGGAAGTTCAGGAGGAAATGCTTTCCTCTTTAAAAGAAAGAGAAGAAGCTTCTGGAAAGAGCCTGCAGAAGGATGCATTAGAAAGTAAGGGCCCCATCAGGTAACAGAACTCTCCTTAGCACAGAAGCTCAGGGCATTTATTAGCTCATAATATTAGGTTGTGAGGATACAGTTCCAATCCAAAACATGTTACCTAACTCAAAAAGGGTAAATTGATTCAGAGGATCACAAAAGTTCTTCTTCAATAACTCACAGAAGTATCAGCTCAGCTAAATATACAGCTAGCAGACTCTTCTAGATCCCCCTAACATCTAGAAAATCATAGAATCATAGAATCACCAAGGTTGGAAAAGACCTCTAACATCCAGTCAAACAGTCCACATATCAGCAATATTTCCCACTAAACCATGTATCTCAGTACAACATCTAAAGGTTTCTTGAACACCTTCAGGGATGGTGACTCCACCAACTCCTTGGGCAGCCCATTCCAGCTCATGACCACTCTTTTAGAGAAGTAGTATTTCCTAACATCCAACCTGAACCTCCCCGGGTACAACCTGAGGACATTCCCTCTAGTCCTATCACTACTTACATGAGAGAAGAGGCTGACTCACACCTAATCATAACCTCCCTTCAGGTAGTTATAGAGAGTGATAAGGTCACCTGAGCCTCCTCTTCTCCAGACTGAGCAATCCCAGCTCCCTCAGCTGCTCCTCATAAGGCCTGTGCTCCAGACCCTTCTCAGCTTTGTTGCCATTCTCTGGACATGCTCCAGGGCCTCAATGTCTTTCTTGTAGTGAGGGGACCCAAGCTGAACACAGTACTTGAAGTGCAGCCTCACCAGGGCTGAATATAGAGGGATGATCACTTCCCTGCTCCTGCTGGCAGGGAGGATTTCTGACACAAGCCAGGATGCCATTGACCTCCTTGACCATGTCAAGCACACTGCTGGCTCATGTTCAGTCAAGCATTAAGTAATACCCCCAGGTACGTTTCCTTTACACAGTCTTCCAGCCACTCTGCCCCAAGCCTGCAGCCTGGGGTTATTGTGGCTCAAGTGCAGGATCCAGCACTTTGTCTTGCTGAACTTCATCCCAGAGCCTCATCCACCAGGCAGGTCACTTGATCATAGAAGGAGATCAGGTTGGTCAAGTGGCATCTGCCTTTCATGAATCCATGCTGGTTAGTCCTGATCCCCCAGTTGTCCTGCACATGCCATATGATCTCCCTAAATATGATCTGCTCCATAACTTTTCCTGGCATTGATGTCAAGCTGACAGGCCTGCAGTTTCCAGGATCCTCTTTGCAACCCTTCTTGTAAATAGGAGTCACACTGGCAATCCTTTAATCTTCTGGGACCTCTATGAGCAGGAATGCTAATAGATAGTGGGAATTGGCTTGGCTCTCTCTGTTAGCTCTCTCAGCACCGTCATCTATCTCTTCGTCTTGGTTAGGGGTTCTATAACAGACCCCCACCAGGATGTCTGCCTTGTTGGCCCTCCTCCACATCCTTCCTCATAGAGACTCTATCTTATCATTCCCATCCCCAAGCTCTACAACATCAAAGCACTCTAACACAGAGAACTGTGACACCACCACTTCTTCCTTGCTAGTCCCTTCTGAAAAGCTTATAGCCATCTACTGCAGTATTCCAGTTGTGGGAGCAATCCTACCATGTTTCCATAACGGCAACTAAGTCACAGTTCGCCTGCGGCACAGTGGCTGCCAGCTCCTCCTGTTTGTTACCCATGCGGTATGCATTGGTGTAGATGCACTTCAGCTGCACCCCTTGATTTAATCCCAAATCCATCATTGTTCTCGTAGGCTCATCTCTAGTGAGCCTAGTTTTATCCCCTTCCCCCTTCACATCTAGTTTAAAGCCCTCTCAATATGCCCTGCCTCCTGGGCTAGGATCCATTTTCCCCTTTTGAGTCAGGATGGAGGCTGCCTGTGATGCCAAGCTAGGACCTTTTTCCACTCCTCCTCTTCAAAACACCTCCCTCTGCTCAGCACTGCCAGGGGAGGGATTCCACCACCATTTGGGGGGTATCACCCCGGTGTCTTCTTGCAAGTTCAACGGCGAGTTACTCCACCAATCTATCTGCTGCTCACGCTCTCTGATACCCCTTAATCTCTCCACCTCCTCCTTGAGCTTCAATGCCACACTGAGCAGATCATCCACGTGCTCACTCCTCACACAGGTGGAATCCCTGCCGCCCTTCACCAGCAGCAGCAGGCTCAGGCACTCACTGCAGCCAGAGACCTTTAACCACCAAGTGTTTAGGCAGGCACTCATCTGAGTCACCACATTCTTCCTTGCCAGAGCATTCTGCCTAGTGGAGACCATGGCTGGATTCGTTGCCTGGGAGGCAGCCGATAGATGAGCTGGCCTCCCGACTGGACAAAGATACTCCACCCTCCTCATCAGCCTTGCTTACCTGACCTAAGTGAGCTGCCCATGCAAACTGCCGCACTGCACCCTTCTGATATGCCTCTGTGACATCATAACGCTGCCGCCACGCGGAGGACAATGGCACCTGGATCTGCCACCTGACAGGGCCCCCCTCAGCCAGCCGAGGCCATTCCATGCTTTGTCACACAATGTGTTCCCTCCAGAGCTGATCACCTCACCTGTGCCGCAAGAATTCAAATTATATTTTGAATTCTTTTTGCCAAAGCATGTTCCTGTCTAACAACAGTAACATTCCAAAGGTCTTGACAACAGGTGACCTACCACAATATTATTTTTTATGACAAATCTATAAATGTAGTTAAAATAATCCTTAAACTGCTGAAGTTTTTTACAGCAATTCATTCATTTCTTGAGAGAGAGGAACAAGAAATAAAAATCACACGTAGCCCTTAGAGATGCCATACTGTGGTTGTGTCTCTGTTAAAGATGACAGTAGATAATAGAGAAGAGCAGTTCAACCTCATCTCCATGGAAATACTGACTAACACAATTTTTGTATGCACCCAGGAGAGCTCATTTGGCAGGAGTGTGGCCAATGAACTTACCTCGGTGAATCAGACCAATGAGATACATTGCTGGATGCAACATACAGGTCTAATGCTTACATTTTAAAGTCAGAATCATTATTTGAACGTTATTTGAAGGAAAGAGAAGATGTCTTAGAATGAGAGACTTAAAGCCATCTTTTTTTCTTATCTTGAAGCTCAGCAACTGATTTGAATTCAGTTGAAGACCCTTTACTCTGAAAAATTCATCTGTAAGGAAGGAGCTCACTGGTTTAGCAAACAAAATCATAATATAAAAAAAAGGCAGAAGTCTGAAGCCTAAGTAATTCCTATTAGGAATAAGGAACATAAAGTTAAAAGTCAAATTAGATGGGAGTCTGTGTATGGATATAGTAGGTTCTCCTCTTTCTGGGGCATTTGAGAAGACACTGGCTGCATGTATAAGAGCTTTTCTTTATTTAATAAAAACTATTGGGCTTGTATCAAAGAACACTATATTGTCTCAGCTAGACAATAGCATGAAAGTACTCACCTTACTTAAGATATAGGATCTAATCAGCTCTTCTGAAAGCTAAAAATGCTCAGAAATGAAGGTATTACTAAAATATGCATATATATACATATATTAAAAAAAAACTAAACCTTTAGGTAAATAAGAATCTCACATGCCAAGTAGAACGCAAGAAGTGTTCACAGAGCGCTCTCACTTCTACCCACGCTATCCTTGCAGGCAGGTAGGACCTGCTTTTAGTCTTGAGCTACTCAGTAATTTTTTCAGTGGTGCAAACTCAGTGCAGCCCTGGTGACACTTGGTGAGATGTTTCTATTTCTCTGAGGATATCTCAGCAGATTTTCCCTCTCTAGGTGACCTGCCCTTTCCATTCCTCAAACCATACACCCCAAGCAGGTTCAATTCCTTATAACAGCAAGGACTAACACTTTTTTTTTTTCCCCTAAGGTTACAATTTAATCAATTTAAGGAGCATAATTCATCTTTGAATAACTATACATATATGTAAATATACATGGATTTTAGACTACTTAAATGGTACATGTACTACTATAAATATATGTATGTATATACAGAGAGATATAGATATCTCTTTTGATAGATATATAATAGATATCTACTTTTGAGCACCATGAGATAAAACATATGAAATTTCTTCCTCAGGTCAGACAAAATGGTTTAAACCTAAGGGCTTCTTCTGGATTCTGTTGTTGGTCTGTGTTGTAATTTGCTCCCTGTACCTCAACACTTCACAGCAATTGTTTTTGTTGAAGTGAGGAAGTTAGAAGTTTCCTAATAAATAGTTTTTAACAAATTCTCCAAACTCCTTTTCTTTAAACCAAAGATTCCAATTGTTACAGCATTGAGTTACAATGAGAATGCTATGGCAGACCTGTCAGCATATGAGTAGATAAATCTGAATTATTCCCATGTCATCAAACATATTGCTTGTGGAAGAAACAGGCTTTACCATGCTTTCTTATCATATATTTTAAATACAGAAATAAACACACAAGTATACTCTAGTTCCTAAGTACCAACTACACGAGGAGGAAGTAGGTCCGCCTGACACTGCTGTCTTCAAGTGATTTTAAAAGATCCCTATATTACAAAATAGCAATAGTATTTAATGATACCTCAGTGGATCAGCCACTAAAGGAAAGTGGTATGCACGCTTAGCGTAACATTATTATCACAATAATATGTCCATACTTGAACACAATTATTTACTCTGGAACCCTGAACTATTTTTGTTCCCCTGTCTGCTCAGGGAGTGCTGCCTCTTCTGCTTACTTCTCCAACAGAAGATGGCATTTTCACTGAACCATGAACCTGCTTTGGCATAACAAATGCTCCTGGATGCTTCTCAAAATGTGTCACAAAGTGAACATCCTTTGTCTACTCCAATTATATCAGTATTATTCCCTTCTTCTAGCTGTCATTAGAGTATCTTCTATTTTCAGCCTTTCTTATAAGTGTTAAGACCTTTCTTTCTCAATCACTGCACTTGTGTCTGATCACAGAAAAAAGTCACCATGTGGCATGATGAGGAAAGGGGAAGTTGCCATTTCCTTAGCCTTTGTTATGTCTTTTACCTATGAGAGGATCTGATCCTGCATTACTAATGGATCAAAGGTCTTCTACTGACTTCAGTCAGAATTTCTAAGTCTGAAAATGCATACAGGCTGAAACCATAAAACTTACTATAATTTTTGGAGCCAGCCAAGCTAAGTTCGATATTCAAGATGTTTGCTGGAAGAATGTTTTTCTCTACTAAGAGAGCACTTGGAATAATGTAACTTTTCTAAATAGCAATGTACTTTTATTTACATACCCTGGAATATTCCAGCCCCATTTACACTGTATTAATTCATTTAGCTCTGTTACCAGAATAATTTGTTCAATTCAAAGGGCAGGCCTGGCTGCCACAAGGCTTTTTGAGAGGAAAATCTTTGCCACTATAATGCTGTGAGTATTTCATATTGCTGGAGGCTCACTTGCATTGGTGACACAGGGCTGTGGATTGGAGAGGGGGTGATCTGGACACCACAAAAATACTTTTTCTGTATATGAGTATGAGAGGCTAGATGTCAGTCCCAAACCCAAATTTCATTCCCCTCTACACACATGTATTTGAACAAATTTGAGGTAATTCAAGAGTACTGTATTTTTTCACTGCAATTTTTAATGAGCACCAGTCACTTCAGGGTATTAACACCAGCCCCTGAAATGCCCTGCTGTGGTGATAACAACAGTTCTCCTGGCAACTGAGATGCTGGAGCTTGCAGGCTCAGCTATATGACAGAGAAGTGAGGAGCAGAAATAACTCATCCGTACATTCTCATAACTCTTCTGTACATTTTCACAATCCACATTCCTAATATAAGGAAATTTGAACAGCATGCAATGTTTTACAGCCACCCCACACAGCTGAGTCCAACAGACAAGAGCATGCCACCTTCACTTCATGGAAATCTCTGCCAGACTCTGGCAGCAAGGCTGGACCCTGGTTTTTGTACAGAGTATAGGAACTACACAGGGAATCTCACCCTGATAAATTGCCTACTTTCCCTTGTATACCACAGACAAAGAGTATTTTCTGCATCAGCTAAGGGCAATTTCTCAAAAGAAACCACCTAGCATAAATTCAAAGCATCTTCATGGACCTGTGGTCCCTCACTTCAGAGAGTACAGATGTTCCCATCCTTCCCCCTGCACCTCCAATACCCCGAGTTCCTCAGGATGCAGGATCAGCCCCCCCTCTTTCATTCCAGTGCATCTTAACACATAGCAGACCTGCATCAAAAACGGTAAGGCTCATTTAACCTGGATTAAAGCCAAGGTTCAGAAGTATGCATACAAGGGCTGGAAACCAAAAGGCAACAGGAAAAACAGAATACAAGCTTGTTTGCAATATTTCATTAAGATATTTACCCAAAACACAGTTCCTGGACTCCTGATCACTCATTTACATAAGCTTCCCCTATCCTCATCTGCTAGTCTATATTATTTCCTTCTGTGCCATTTTTGATGGCTTTTCCTAGAGACTTCAGAGACCCTTTCCCATTCTTCCACCTTTTGCTTCCTTTCAGATTAAATGCTTCCCTGAAGGCTCGCGTGACCTGTAGGCATCTATGAGAACTTTTGAGCTCAAAAGCACCCCATTTATCAGACTGTACATATTATAGCTGCATTTTGTCATTTTCTTATCAAAACAATTCCAGACATAAGAATGGGAGACTTGATGAGATGAATCTCAAAGCTGATGGCTCCCTGCAGCTCCAATTTCCTGTTAGGTCCTGGAGATTTCTAGAGAAATCAAGGAGGTAGGAGATATTACATGAACTCAGTTATTTCTGGTTGAAATAAAACTATCTGCTTTAGACTGCATCTATTTAATAAAACATCAGCCTTTAAATTACTTGAATTATCTCATTTGTAATTTCTATATTCAGAGAGCTTCCCTGCGTAGCTATCAGTTTGTGATGTCCTTGTTTTCAGAACACCTGTAGTATCTGTTATATTTAATTAAAATAAAAGGAATATGTTAACGGCACATCTGTGTGACATATTTTTCTAGCATCCTCCTTTAAAGCTAAGGAATAGTGGCACATGTTCAATAAAATAATCTTTATTACTCAGTTTCTCACTGTAAACTCTATAAAATATCATAAAAAAGAAAGTAGGAGAAAGTGAAATCTCAATAATGCTAAAGGTTTCAGACTCTCTGGAAAATGAGTTATTTTCTGAAGCTATAGGCTTAGAAAAAGGCCCTTTTCACCAAAAGATTTAAACACCAGTACAGCCAGCTCTGCCTTGCACTTCCTGTACTGTAAAGGTTATGATACGCCAGCTAGAATCAACAGAGTCAAACTGCAAATTAGATTACAGAGCTGAAAATAATTAAGCAATAATGACAGAGTAACAGGGTATTTCCTGGGGCTTAATGACCTGCAGGGAGGAGCTGAGGCTAAACATCAGGAAGAAAACTGCTACAGTATATTTTTCCTGGCCTTTGCATGTACAAAGGGCAATGCCACTCTGCTGCTACTCCCAGAGAATTAATGCTCACAGGGCTAGTCCATCAGATTTATTTATTTGCCACCAGACCCAGACTGGGGCACTCAGCGCCCTGGCTATGGCAAAGTAATTGGAGACAAGATAACAGAAAGACAGCTCTGTCTCGGCCAGTTTTTGTCGTGTAGGGATAGGGGAATTAAATCAGTTGTTCATTGCAAGCTTTCGTGCTACATGGCGTGGGCGATTCCAGCCCTCTCCTCTCTGCACCAAGTCCCACAGCCTCTTCCCAGGCACCTCACTCGACCTTTCTTTCAATCCCACACTCCATAAATAATCTAATTCCTTTTATTTGTCTTCCCAGCCAGCTCCAGCCCTCTCCCCACAGCTTCCCCTTCGCCTCCCACACAGGGCAGGCAGCTCCCTGCTTGTGACCCACTTGCACGGAGCACACAAGGTTTGTTTCCCTTTGCTTCCTCCCCGTGCCCCTAGCAGGCTCTTGGTGCTCATACTTCAGACTCTCTCTGTGGGGTGCTGGGGTGAGCATATCCCCCTCCATGCTAATGGCTACCCCGTGCTCCCGGCTCAGAGAGAGAGCACTAAGCCATAAGGGGCCCGATCCTCTCATGTTCGCAGCAGAACTAAATCTGTGCTTTCACCAAAGAATGACATTGCTAAGATGTGATATTTATTTTTTCTTCTGGTTTAGGCTTTTCCTCCTAAACTGTTATCCTTTAGAGTCTTAGTTCTGCACAGTGGATAGAAAGTAGATGAAATATAGGCCTTTTTCCTTTTCATCTTTTACTTCCTTCTTTCTCTCTTTCTCTGTCTTTCTAATATAAACAATGTTTATGCCAGCTCCTGTTAGTGTCCATTAAAACAAAAAAATTAAAGCATATATTATGCCAGCAAGATAAAGACTCCTCCCAAATACTATTTTTTTTATCCCTAATCAAAACAGAGTTACTACAGACTTAATAAGCTAAAGTCATCTCTTGTGCAACTGTGCTGGAGTCAAGGGAGTCACACTGGGAATGGATTTGGCCCATTCTGTGGAAAACAGAGCTCAGAGGTCAGGGTGACCTGATTTGCAGCAAGAATGTAAATACAAGTGATAGAGTCTTTATATTTTAATCTCTGAAACGCAGAATAATAATCTAATTTTTAGGCCTGGGTTTTTGCTCAGTGTGGCTCAGAAACATAAACCCAAAGTTGTGTAATAAACCAATAGTAAATTGTACATCAAAATGTGGATCATCATCACTTTTTACCAAATGAAGATCAGTATTATTAAGTACTATTTACACACCTGGATCTGCAAAGTGTTTCGCGTGCCAGTTGAATGAGCTGGAGAGCAGAAATCTCATTGCCTATTCCTAAAATGCAGCCACTTCTGTGACGAAAACCAGCAGCTGTTAACACCACACAGCTGTATCGGACAAAGGCTTGGGGCATAAAATGAAGATGATGACTCTACTTATACTAAATTGCAAGTGAAGTGTAAGTAGGTAGAAGGCACAGTAATAATCCAAATGCAGGGGGTAATACACTGCTATTCTCTTGACAGAAGTGGGAGGTTGTACTTACAGAAGCATCAGCCTTATCCAAAACTCCTGCAGATCTTTGCCCATTAATGTCACAGACAGTGATCACCTGGGCACTGGTGGATAGAAAAGATCACATCTGATAACTGTATCTTATCCTTAGAACACTTCAGCATTCTGTGAGGAGAACTTAACTCCTTAAACCAGCCTCTTTAATTTGTGAGTTCTCACAGCTCAGTGCTTCGTGGATCATAAAGATGCAGCCTGTGACGAACAAAAGGCATTTCCCACCTTTCTCTCAAGCACAGTCTCCTCCTTTTGTGGTTAATTTGGATGCTTGATGTAGACCTGGCTGATGGAGATACCCTGTCATCTTCTCCAAGCTTCCTCCCTCCAAAGGAAAACAAATTGTTCAGAAGCAGTGACAGCATAAAGGGCAAAATCTGCCATCTTTCTTCCTCATTAAATCAGTTATCTTAAAATAACGTAGCTAGGGATTTCTTTAAAGCCTAAAGTTCCTCACGAGGGGAGTGGAGGGGCAGCACTGAGCTCTGCTCTCTCATGACAGTGACAGGACCCAAGGGAATGGCATCAAGCTGTGCCAGGGGAGGGTGAGGGGTGGGTGTCAGGAAAAGGTTCTTCACCAGAGGGTGGCTGGGCCCTGGAACAGGCTCCCCAGGGCAGCGGTCATGGCCCCAAGACTGACAGAGTTCAAGGAGTGTCTGGACAACGCTCTCAGACAGACGACCTGATTTTTCAGTGGTGCTACGTGAAGCCAGGAGTTGGACCTCATGATCCCGATAGGTCCCTTCCAACTTGGGATATTCTTTGATTCTATGAAATACTGGCATGTATGTTAGCATGTATGTACTCTAAATGCCTGACAAATGCATGGTGCTTTATCTCCCAGCCAGGACTGTAGATATGGCCGATATCACATCAAGCAAGTGGATTCTCCAGTAAATTTCATTATTTTTTTTAAACAGGACAAGTCGAAAAAGGTGTTTTTCAGCCTCATTTGTAAGAGCAGCCTGCTAACTTTTCATTCCACATGTGCCATCTCCAGATGCAAACTGCATAACTTAATAGTTTTCCCAGCTCTCTTCAGATCCTGTTTGTCAGGAAGTAATTTCAATGGGGTTACAAGATGAGAAAATACAAAAGCCTGGTAACGCTTTCATTGTCAGAGAGGCACAAGCTCCCTGGATGTCCCTGCAAAATATGGCATTCCTTTAAGTTCCCTTTTCTCCCCTCCCCAGTGTCCCCAAAGCCTCAGGAGAGGCCCAGTCCCTTCCCTCTCGGTGACAGACATCCCGGCAGCAGGGAGCACATCACCACAAAGCAGCCTGCTAAAAAAGTATCTGCCTGGCTTGATAATAATAACAAGAAGAAAGGGAAAATTTTCCTAAGAACCATGAGACAGATGAAAACGTCCTTGGGTCTGTCAGGCAGCAGAGTAGAAAACGTCTTACAGTCAAAAAGACAAAAGCAGGGAATAAAAATGCCATGCCAGCAGGTGAAAGCAAAGCCTTTTCGCTTCGTGTCTCCCAGGGATAGGGTGGAAAGACATGCATTTCTCCATGGGTTTTTTACCCCCCCTCTTGTTTATGCACCTCCAGCTGACCTGATTATGTCAATGCCTCCTGAAACTCTTTCTAACAACTTCTCTCCATCGCAGTGACACTTCTGATGAAAGCAGCATTGAGCTGACCCGGGGAGCTGCAGCAGATTCCTGGAACTGGCTGTGGCTCCTGTGCCACTGTGAACTTTGCAGATTGGGATTTGCTACCCTAAAAGGAGAAAATGGCAGGAGGCAGGAGGAGAGCGCTGCACTGTGCCCATCACCACCGGAGAGAAAGGGAAGCTCAGCCTGGTCCTAACCCGGCTTTCATGCAGAGCTTTTTGCATTCCTCCTTTTTTCATCTCCTCTTTAGGGAGGGCTGTTTACATTAGGGCTATCAGTGTTGGAAACAAAGCATGAAGTTTCTTATGACATTAAAATTACCCTTCTTCAGGGAACAGGGCACTTGTAAACAAGAATGTCTTAAGACATAACATAAACTCATTTTGTTAAGTGTAGTGCGCATCAGCTAATAAAGCAAGTCACATTTACAATTGGGACTACAAATATGAAGGGATTTTTTTTCTTAGGTGATAATACGCTTTAGAAGGAAATCTGCTTTTCTTGGTGGAGAAAGCTAGGAAGCAGCCAGAAAACAAACCAGAACTCAGATGATGACTCCCACTGTTCCTTCACTTGGTCAGACTCAGCTTCCCTTTCTGATTTTGTTGACATGCTTACTACAATTTACTTTGATTTCCTTAAACAGTGACAAGTTCTGAAACTCACCAACTCTGTAATTTGCCTCTTTTTTTTTTTTTTTTGGACTATACATGATGGCAAACAAATATTAACTCATTATAGTGATATCCACCAGGATAATAAAAGTTTTTTACAAGGCAAAGTAAAGTATACATTTCTGGGCTACCATCAGTGATTTTTCAGCACTGTGGAGTCCATGTTTTTTTTTCTGTAGTGCCTGTGATCCCTTATTTTATTGTATCTTCACCAAGGTCAAACATCACTGTTTTGTGTTTTGATTTAAGTTTTGTGGCACATCCAGAAATCAGATCTTGGTTACTAGTAACAAATATTCAAAATCTTACATGTCCAAAGAAGTACTCCTTGGGCACAGTACCCAGCAATCCTGATGACTCTGTGTCTAGTAAGGTAGGATTTGAGGTCAAGATGTTAAGTCAACATACATTTCTGAACTGCCTCCATAATACCATCCTGTGCTCCTGGTGCCAAACAAAACCAAAACCCTTAACACCATGAGCTACTTATTAATGTCACTTTTTATACATTATTTTCAGTTCCTTGCTCTAATACTTGACACTGGGAATACTATCTACCTTATGTAATAATGTACAATGGACAGAGGAAAAGCTTTATGGATATTTACAGTAAAATAGCATAAAAGATAATATTACACATCTGAGAAAAAACCCTCTGTTGTCCCAGTGGACAGATTGAAACGTGTCAGAGGAGCAGCATATTCTCAGATCAAATAGGCCGTGCTCTTAAACATTAGATTACTTTTTTTAATTGAAGAAGCTGTGCAAGTAAGAAAATTTTACAAAAATAAAAATCTGATCATTCATGATTCATTCATTTTCTATTTAGTATGTCTTACATTGAAACCAGAACACTCCTGTCGCTTTTTCCTGTTCATTAGTACATCTGATTTAAACCAGTATATATTTCTTATAAATATATATGTATATAGATATTTATATACATTTTTTGCCTCACAGCTCTTCACCAAGGAGTATAAGGAGTAATATATTTTATTACCTGGCTTTGGTTATGCACAAGGCATGAGACAAGAGCACTCTTTGATTCTTATGCAAGAAGTCACACTGCTGAGAGTAAAATAATAAGCAAATAATAAGCAATTTTGACAAGAAGATGAGGACTCTTCTATAATAGAGTTATATGTTATCACTTTCTGACAAGACAATACCAAGAGAGGAAGGTTTCTCTCTCAGTAGCCAGCTTAGCCAACAAAGTCTGCAATGTGATCGTCAACCTGACTGGGAGGCTCTTCAGTTCAGTTGCTGGAGGTGCAGGCATGGCACAAGAAAAGTAAAAGCAAACAGGTGAGTTGTTCTCTGTCGTGCTGGCTTACAAGAAGTACAGCAATGGAGCATGAGCATTAATGGAGCATGATCTTTAATTAAACATTTTCTTTGATTTGCATGCAGCTATCTTATCTGCTTGTCCATTTCACAAACACAGTGTTTTCAGTGGGATCAATCCCATGGGACTAACTCAAGTTAAAAAATAAAAATGACACAACTTTTACAGCTCACCTTAAAGAAGGTAGGCTCAGATGAGCATGCAGTCTGTTTTGCCAATAAAAATGCCTGCTCAGCTTACAACTATTCACCGTGTTGTCTTGCCATCCTTCACTATAGTCTCACATTTGACTGCAAGCACTTTTCAGCAAACATCATGTCCTTTTTATCTCTGTATAAACTACAGCATCTCCTCTGCAGAGTCAAAGAATGAAAAGCATTCCATCAACCAACCCGGCCTGAGTACTAGTCACTATAGACAACTCTTTGCATGTTATCAGTCTTATTATAATCCAAGAAAACAACAGCGAAGGAGCAAGAAGAAATCCATGGTGGAATTTTTCAAGCTCGTCTTTGAGAAACACAGAGAGGGTATAAATGCACACCTTCAGAGGAGACTGATTTCAGGCTGTTGAACAATCACTTAACCTCTTCTTGTTGGCAGGATTTCCTTCTTGCAAAACCCCCCCATGTCTGGCGCTTTGAATTAGGGTCTTCCCATGACATCAACAGGCTGCCCAGAGAAGCTGTGGTACCCTATCCCTGGATGCACTCAAGGCCAGGTTGGATGGGAACCTGGGCAGCCTGAGCTGGTGGGGGGCAGCCCTGCTCATGGCAGGGACTGGAGGTAGGACTGGATGGGCTTTAAAATTCCTTCCAACCCAAACCATTCTGTGATTCCATATGATTCTGTGACCACAGTGTGAGGAACAAAGTAACTCATGCACAAAAAAAGAGCTGCAGGGGACTCTGAGCACGATTCAGTTCCACCTACAGATTTGGCATTTGGCACTCAGTGTGTCGGTCAGACACCCACGGCTGCACTCAGACCAGCCAGCAGCTGCTGCAAGCAGCACACAGCCACACGGCGAAGGGATGGATATGTTCCCTGCCACTTTTTACAGCTATCATGTTAAAACTACTGTGGTGTGACTGGTTCAAAAGTGCACCCAGCATGGCTAAGTAGACCAGTCAATTCACGGGAGGTGAAACTGTATCCTCCCTGAAGACAGGGGAATCCTGCTAGTGATGGGCACAGGGTTTCAGCCACTCTCTCCAGCAGTGGGAAGGAGGTACCCTGATTAACCGCATGTTATTTAGAGCTACATCTTTCCATTCAGCCACAGTAGGTAGGGTGTACTCCACCTAAATGCATTTGCAGGGATTGTAGTTCAATTATTTCTCCTTTCTGTCTCCCACTTTGACCAGAATTAAACCATAGTAACTCTTTGCAAGGTGGAGCAGGTTTTCTTTTCCTCTTCCTTTTCCCTACACGAGATGTTTCAGCCTTGATCATTTAGATTTAAGGACTGAAGGGCAGATCGTGTGGGATGTGACATTTATCAGAACTCCTCTTTTATTCACGGTTCAATGTGCAGGGCCAGGTGAGAATTCTATTGTAGAAATTTGACAAATTCTGTCCACTACACACCTATGTAGAACGCAAGGAAAAGAAAAACAACCTATGTTTTTCACAGGAGGGTGCAGGACTGAAAACAAAAGTTATCCAAACCTTATTCTGACAAGGTTTATTCCTGAAGTTCATGTAAACCACTTAACTAGCCCTCTCCATTTGTCTGCAAGAGGAAATAATTGATAGGTTTATATTTTATGTTTTCCCATCACACCTGTATGCTCCATCCTGGAAAAAATACAGTTCACTTTCGTCCTAGCAATATATCCCTATATCACATGGTTACTGTGAGGATTAATCTAACTTCCGAAAGAAGCCCCGTGTGAGTGCTACGTATCCCTATTGCTGGGTTGTTTTGTGTTTTTTTTTTTCCTACTGACATCTCTATTTCCAATAAAACCTGAACATATCTCCATGCTCAAGAGGCAAAAACAGATGAGTCTGCTGAGTTCTCTGAGGGACAGCAAATGCAGGTCAGCCAAACTGAAGGACTCGCCACAGGGAATGACTAGTGTTTGTCCACCACTGAAATCTGAGGGAAAGCAGAAGTTCACTGCTTTCCTGGGCACAGTGCTGCATAGAGACAGATAAATTTGTAGAGGTCTGATAGAGGGAGGCACCGCCAGTGTCTAAGCATGCCTAATTACCTTTTTAATCCCTGCCTAGGGACAGGCTCTGATACTTTCTCACACAAATAGTTCTGCAGTACACAAACTCATGCAGGTTGACACTTTCCATCCATCCACACACTAACATACACATACACTCATGCTGATTTTACACATCCTGTGCCTGTGCACTCATGGTGAAATTGCAGAAGGGGCTGGTAGAAAGGTTTCTCAATGCTTGTTATGATAAACACCCTGCTATCAGTTGCCTGTAACTTTGCCAAATTTCTTGTCTAGCTCCAGTTGAAATTTTCTGTGCCAAGTGCATACCACAAGTCAAATGCTTTTTGGAAAATCTGTACACTGAAGCATTTCAGACAGTTCAGTGATCTGAATCAAGCAAAAAATGTAGTTATGTCTGTACTTAAAAAAAAAAAAAAGAGAGAGAAAAAAAACTCTTAGCGACCTGCTTTAGAAATGCTCTTACTAGACCACATTTTGCAGCAGGAATTTAAGCTTGACTGGAGGACACAGATATTTACTTTTACTAGCCCCATGAAATATTGCTCACATTCTTCCTAGTGACTGGTCTCTGAAGCATCCTACCTTGCAGTGGAAAATCTGAAAAACCTTCAGATCTAAAGGGTACTGAAGGAGCAGAGGAAATCCTACCTTGTCTCCTGGTCTCCTGAAGGTGATGAGCCTAGTCAGCCTAACTAGGCAGTGATTTTCATGCTCTTCCTTGATGACAAGGCAGGATTCATCCTGGCGCAAAGGTGCAGCAGAAGGAAGCTGGATTTCTAAGTACAAAATGATTTGTCCTCTATACAGGCATGTACTAGAGTGGGCTAATAAGGCCCCCATAGCTCTAACTTGCTTTTTTTTGCCCTACTTGGGCTAAACTTTAGAGGCTAGAAGCAGGAGCCAAGGGGAGAAAAAGACAGATGGAGTGCAACCCTCTGTCACCTTCAGAGAAAAGGACATTGCTGCCTGTGAAGCTCCCCTTCCCAGCCCTTCCCTGTCCTGATGGAGGGAACTGACATGAGAATGTGGGAGGCCCTCAAGTCTGTAGAGGCCTTACTCTCCAACCCTGGCATGGTAGAGGCTCCACTGTGATCAAGAGCCTTTCCTGCCTCCCCTCCTCTCACCATGAAGAGGAAGCCACATCCTCATCCAGGAGGAAGGCACTCGGCTGGACAGGGGCTCAACAAGACCCATTGTTATTGCAGGCCTCACAAAATAAGATTCATATTTATATATTTAATTAAAAAACAAACATTCTATGAATTTTCTAATGTGTAACAACTCAAGTGTTCTTCCCTCAAGCATGGGTTCTGCTTAGCAGCAGTATCTGCTCAAAATTTCACTTCTTCAGTGTATAAATAGCCTAAATCCTTTCCAGGGTCAAAACTCAGGAAGGTAGGCAAAGAACAGCATTCCTTCTAGGTATATTTAATTAACACAGTCCAAATCCAAACAGAAAACATCAGAAACCTCTGTGGGTACTTTGAGTTTCTAGCAACTGTGCCCAAGTGTCATTCAGCATCCCTCTTCCTATAGATTTGGATCCCATACAACCCAGAGTAGATCTCTGGCATATGTGATGTCCCCAGTTGGTGGTAGCATAAGATTAATATTAAATAGCCATTTATTATTCTTCTCACACATCAACCCTTACAGTCACGTCTGGAAGCAGAGCTCTTTCCCAGCTACCAGAACATACTGCAGATTTCCCAAGGATGCCCACTCCTCTATCCACCACTATAGGCACTGCCCATTCTGTACATGCCTGCACCCACATGGATGTGCTTCTGCTGATGTGGGTGTTCAGCTAATGGGGTTGATGCTAGTCTGAAATGTACCTGTACAAACCCAGAGCGTGACTGTCAGGTCCTGACAGTACCCATCTCAATCTGCAGAGCTACTTGAATTGTATGACTCTATATGGTAGCATAGGCAGTGTTTTTAAGCAGTAGAAAAACAACTATAAACAGCAGCAAACCAGGCTAATCTGATGACTTTCAAAGCAAATGTGCATTTTTGCCAAACTTTTCGAGACATGCACTTTTCAGAATTCTTTTTGACAGGATATACAGGGTGATCCCCTAAATAACTCTGTGATTTGTGTCTTTGTTGTTGAAGTTGTTTCTTTTTCTTTTCTTTCTTTCTTTTTTTTTTTTTTCAATGCTCAGCTGGCTTCAATCAAGTGGTTTGAAAAATCATACAAATTCACAAGTTTGAGATGCATGCATCCATCCTTATTGCAACATCTAGCCAGCCTCAAACAAATCCTTCTGAAAGTCCTAAAATAGCAATTCCACGCTCCAGCACATCTGCTTCCAGAAGTTGCTTTGCATTACTTTTTGGACTGTTTTTCTACACCCAAACATAAATGAAACAAATTTTACAACTCTCACAGAGCACTGTTGAGTTCCTCATGGACTAGACAAATGATGGCTATGATTGAGAACACCATGATATGATATGGAAGAAGTGTTTAGAGAATCAAAAGATATTAACTCACTTGTGTTCTTTCTTTTGCTGTGACAGAAACACGGAGAGGATAACAGTTACTGAGATTTTGCCCCAGAAGCTTACAGCTTTCTCCAACAGGCAAAATTTTAATTCAACATCCTTTCTATTTTTTTCCAGCTAAGTTGTTCCATGTCCAGCTATGTGGCTTCAATATAATTCTGCTTTACACTCCAATAATACTAATGCTGGGAGATTTAAATGAAGGTTTTACTGCTTTCCAAATTGTTCCCCAGTCTAGTTCACAGTCAGTAGTATACCAGATGAACAGATGACCAAAAATAATCTTTGTCTTGCTGAGACAAGAAGCAAAGATTTTTCTTCCACTTATATGAATGTATGATTTCTGCTCTCACATACAGAACTGACAAAACTACTTGTTTGGTTATTTTCTACTCAATAAATCCATAATCTCCTGGGCTGCTGAATATCACTATGTTTAAAGCTTGAAGAAGTAAAAGCCCAGTCGAATAAAGAGATAAAATACCTCACTCTGTAAGGAAAATTTTGCTCTGAGGCAATGCTAAAATACTGCTGCATGTCTTAAAGGTAAAGACCAACACAGTCTGAATTACAAACCCTCCTGCAGTATCTAACAGATTCATGGCTTCTTCTCCCTTTTGCTTGCCTACTGTACTTGCCAGTTCCTGGAAAATAGTTGTCTGTGTCACGCTGTCTATCCAAACAATATCTCCCTTGAGTTTTAACTGTTACACAAATAAAAATATGACATGAAGGAAGATAATTTTGGCCAATTTACATTTTTTGTGTCTGTGGGTTAAAGAAAGTTAATAAGAGAGATTACTGTGTATACTACTTCCATACTAAAAATGTTCTTCAAGAGGTTAAAAGTTCAAAGTTGAGTCAAAGTCTGCACTGCCTCCGCTCTTCCCTTTTAATTATCCGAGGTCAGGAAGTTAATAATACCAGAAATCCCCAGTAGAGACCTCTTGCTCAGTGCATGAACTTTAAACTTGTTCAGTTTTTTTCAAAGGGTAAAAAGTTCAGTGAAAACACAGTGGATTTTCCCTCTGGTCTATACCAATTCAACCTCAAGGGTTAAAAGTTTAACTGTAAAAGAAAAACCTTTGTTCTCTGAGCTACATTTAAGGAGATCACTTATTAAAAGGTAAAGAATTCAAGTAGCAGCTAGAGTCCAAAGTTATTCTATTCCATAATAGTGAAAATATCGCAATAAAAGGAAGTCCTTTGATCTGTTATCACTCCTCTCAGAAGCAACTGTCAAAACTTATTTTTCTCTTTATTTTGAACTTTGGACGAGCAATGGAGCCACATGGGTCCCTAAGGCCACGTGTATCCGTTAAACAGGAACATGCTGCATTTGTGAATTTGTCCTACATTTTTCTGCCAGACAATATCTTTTCCCTGTTGAAACATTTACGGCAGATGTTTCTCCACCAAGACTTTTTGCACAGTTTATTTCACACAAGATCAGGTTCACCGGTTCCATCGATAGTGAAAGTGTCAAGTGTAGGTGTTTGTGTTATTTTCATTCTCTGAAGAGTAAGATTTGCAAGCTGACCATAGCAACCATACAGGTGGAAAACATACAAAACAGAGGTAATATAAAATAGATTTGCTTTTGTATAACACTGCTCAAGTTTGTGCTGTCAGAGCTCCCTGAGGGGTATTCAATAGGTGGAATGGGAGTGACACTAATCGGTGTGGTTCAAAAGGTTTCTGAAAGAGGAGAACCAAATAAAAATGTTACTTTTTGTTTTTAATCTTTGTCCCATGCAATGGCCAGTACGAGCATTTACGAAACTTAAATAAGAAATGCCCTTGACTTGAAAAATACCAGATTGTAACAGATGAACTTGGGACAATTTCAGCCTTGAGAAACAACAATTTCTAATTTGGGTTATCATTAGGGAATTTCTCATAACGTGAGTTTCAGATAACTATGATGTCAGTGGTCATTTCACTGGAGATCAGTTTGGTACTGTTTCACTTAAAAAGAAGATGAATCTCAGCATGTTGGTCCCAATGTATCTGCAAGCAAAAATGTCTCAGTATGTCTGAAAGTGTTGCTTTGGCCAATACCTGTGATTGTGATCTCTGATACAAACCTCAGCAAAATTCAGATGAGTTCTCACTTCAGGGTTCTTTAGATCTGATCACTCTCAGAATATAACTGTAGACAATTTGTCATTCTGTTCCATCCAGTCCAAACCATGGATGATTATTCAGTTTTGAGAAATGTAGCTTTAAATCTAACACAGCATTTGAATTTCTGTCAATTGGATGTGATATACACTTCACCTTTCTCATAGAATAATGTCCACTACTGTATCTATAAAATAACATGCACTTCACAATCTCTGTGCAAATATTCGTTATTAAGAAGTTTACCTTAAATTACCCTTTCAATTTTACTTTTCCTACAGATTTTGTTCCATTTAATCTGTCATTCATCAAGTACTTCTAATGAGCATTGTTTTTTCATCATTTTGGTCACTTTTACACTGTTATTAGATAAGGAATAGGGCAAATGTAAGTTTTCTCTAAATATTCTGAGATAAATTTTCCCTTTTTTATGTGGTTAGCAATTGACTGTGACACATCAGCTGTTTCAAGTTCAGTTCGGTAGGACAGCTTTACTGTTTTGGCAGAACTGTTTGACTAGTCTCAGAGGTCCGGAAGTCCAGCTAGTGATAGTGACCTCACAAGAGGGTCTGTTTGGAACAGCTCAGCCGTATTTACATCATTCTTTCCAAAGGCATTTTGGGGAAAAAAAAAAAGAAAAAAAAAAGCCATAAAAGCCATACAATCACCTCAACCTTCTCAGCAAGCTCTGCTTGAACTCCAAGCTTATAAATTAGTAACAGATTCTGTAGGTTACAGGCCATCCAGGTGCAGGAAGCAATGACTGAATCTGATTATGAAAGTTGTAATAGATAGGATAGCATAACTTTTTATTGGAAGATGTCCTTTTGGGGACCTCTTAGTAAAATTGTCATTTTACTAATTCTAATTATACTTAATATCAAAAGAAAGGCAGACTGCTCAATATAGCTGACATTAACAATATTTGTGCAAGGCATAACTCTTTCATAAACACAGTCTGAGTTCAAGCGATTCCAGGACCAAATTGAATACCTGGCAATCATACCTCCATAAATTATGATTTTAAAAGGAGCTTATTTTTCAGCTTCAGTATCACAAGCACCATTCTAGTTCACTTTTGGTACTCTGTCTACACATATGCTTTTTTGCCCTTAATCCTAGGTGTTTCATGTCTCAGCTCTGCCTCTCTACAGGCTAACTCAAATAAGCTCTTGTATCTTAACCTGTAGGCTAAAAATCTATCACTTTTCTTTTTAGTAAATAAAATTATTGGCAAGGTAACTAAAATATATTTTACTCTCTTGAAGTTGGATTTCTTTGGTAGTGCAAATCTAGCCACAGAGTTCAAAGGCAGTACTTCGGATAGTTTCTCTACTCATATCTGTTATCATGTCATCCCTTACACACACATGCATCCCATACGAAAGCACTTCCAAGTGCAAAATTCAGCCTCTGACCAATAGGATAGTAGTTTTTTCTGAAATGAGAGATCTGAACACCAACCATCATTGAGTTGCATTAGGAAGAACAGAAGATTACACTTTCCACCTATCCTCTTAGCTGGCAAAAAAGTCAAGTGTTTCTGCTTCCCTGTTGTCTCAACCTACAACACTGTGCATTATTATACTATGCAGCAGTTCAAAGGAAATGAGCCTGTCATGAACTGTGGGAGCTTATATGTCTTTACACATGCAGACACACAGCTCCCTGCATCAGGGATGATGAACCTCCCACTGCAGAACAAGGAAGGGCAGAAACCTCCAAAATTTCACCAAAGTAAGTCACCAGCACTTGTGAGAAATGTCCTTCTTCAAGTGAGAATGACTCAGCATACTTATTTTTGGATGTTTTTATCAGTTGTGCACTTTGTCAAGACTCTACAATGTTTCATCTGTAATTTTTCCTTTTAATTCTCTTCTCAGGCATTATGCCTATTTACTGTAAACTCAACTGATAAAGCTCTGTTCCTTGTCCTGCAGGAACACACTGCCATGCTAGAAACTAGAAAAAAAAATCAAAGTAATTTGAATGTCTTTCCTACAGAGAAAGCTCTTCTGGAGGAGCTGCTCCATATTTTGACATATTCCATACAAGAAAAGAAGAGAACATGGATTCAGTCATCATGAAAAAAAAAAAGTCACCCATGGATGACACACAGTCTGATACTACAGCCCCTAAGTTTAGATAATGGATCTCTTTGAACAAATGGACCTTCTCTCATAATGTTGCCTCTGCTTATCTAAAACATAAATAGACAATAACTAGATGCCAGTTTCCCAAGGTATATTTCAGAGAAAACCTGTTTAAAAAAAAAATCAGTGGCAAGGCAGTGAATAGCACATTGCTTTTTACAGACAACACTAAGAAATTTTTTGGCTTATTATTATTATGTATTATTATTTTGGTGTAGCATTTTCATGTATATTATGTTACTAGACTGGAGCCATCTAATCAAAAGAAAATGCATCTTGTGAGAGAATGATCATATGATCTACCTGACAGCTGCAGACAAAGGTGACATGCAAAGTTAGAGTCTCCTCTACACCTGAAACCTTTACAGGCGATTCATCTGCAACCTCTGTAGCCACAAACAACGTATTTTATGGAATCTAGTTAATATTAATGACTGATTAATTTAGAGGTGAAATTCTCTTCTTCCCAGTTCAAACTCTCTTCTGAGCTCAGAATAAGATATGTTGACCACCATTAGTCCTACAGTTACTGATGCCAAACTTGTGTATCATACAACCAAGAGGAATGAAAGGAATAAAACAGGAATAACATGAGAGTTTTCAAATAATCTATCAAGATTCAAAGCCCTGAAGTAATAAGCCTTTTTTCCTTTCAAATCAGCAACAAAGGGAAATTCTTGTGAAAAAAGACTGAAGCAAGCTTTACAAATGAAAACATATGGCTCATCCCTTCCCCCTCATTCAGAGAACCCACATGTAGGGAACAGCTCATTCCAGATTTGAATGTATTGGATACTGAAGTACAGTTCCTTCCAAAGATGCAGCCAAGCTGGAAAGAAGACCTCAATTAAAGCAGAAGAAGGAGCATAGAACAACACAAAAATGGCTGTGCCTTCTTGTCAGAACCAACTGTGACATGAGTAGACAATGGATTCTTTCTAAAAACCCACAAAATAGCTTTAGAACACAGTTTTTGCAACTAACTTGTGTGTTGGCCCTCTTATTCTTCTACAGAAAAAGAAATTTGAGAAATTTGAAAGAAAAGAGCTTCAGGCAGATTTCTTAAAGAAGCTCACAACCTTTCATGAAGAAAATTTACTACCAAAAATTATTGGGTGATAACTCGTATGAACATTTAAAAGATTTGGGCAGTACCCAATGGAAGAAAAAAATCTTTAAACTATCCAAAAATACGAGTAAGCTATGTAGAAACTATTAATTATATGCAACCGATTACAATTTAAAGTGTATTCTTAAATAGCTTCTTGACTGAGAACAAATGCCTCATTAATCTGGAACATATCAACTCAGGACCACAAGAAATGTCAAGCAGAGGATGATAACTGACATGACATGGGACTCAACATGCTGAGTGTGCTCCATCCCAAAGGCTCAGAGAGAGAAAACAACCAATGCAAAGGTCAGTGGACGTGGTGAGTTGGAAAAAAATCCAATGACATTTGATTTTTTTTTGTTTAAAGTCATACTATTACACTGTGGAGTTCTAAAGTGGTGACATATCATCACATCTGAACATTTTTTGGCAAATGGATGTTCTATCCCAACATTTCTGTAGGTGCGCCTGTGCTATTATTGTTTTTAAGAGTCTTGCTGCAGCTGCACCCTACTGTATAACTACATAATAGTTTCCAGGCAAATGCAATATTACTCTGTACAATCCAAGTGAATTAGGGGGTGCAATCACACTGGAATTCCAGAACTCATGCTATGCATCTTACCTCTCAGCAGGATACTCTGTCCTAGGCTTTGTACCTTGTCATTCAGGAGACAGCTAGGTTCCTCAGCACAAGGCAAGCCCTTGGAAAGCTCCAGAAATACTTAAACATGCGCTTTAAAGTTGCTTCAACTTTCAACATATTTTAAAAAGGTTGGTGCTGATTTTCAGGGACCACAGTTTAATATAGAAATCTTTCACTCTTAGATTAGAGAGTTTAGAGAGAAAACATTTATTCCAACAATATGTTTTAATTAGAACTTCTGGTGCAAATGCAGATCTCTGGTGTAAATTACAAATAAGATAAAAGTGCTTTTACCTTAAAAAAATTTATTCCGTCTGTAGATTTCATTCAGCATCTCGGAACTGGCAACGCAGCTAAGAACAATCTGTTGAGGTCTACTCTGAAGTACTACCAGGAGGAGAGGGTAACAGCAGTATTAGCAAACCTCTTTCAGCTGTGATTTCAGCCTTAAACAATTAGGCCACTTGGTCTCTACACCATGGTTTGAAATGAAGAGGTTTGAGTGACTTTTCTGTTGTTCTAACAACTTACCTTTCCAGGAGTCTACGTAAGCAAAGCCCTGAAAGTATCCAGTTATGACCTGCAACTGCCATCAACTGTATGCTGCCTTGATCCCTTTATGGCAAGAGGCCTCCTTTGACAAAAGTGCAGGTTCACATCACACTACCCTTTTTAACAAGGGATCCTACATAACAGCTATGATCAGATAAAATCATTTATTGTAATTGATTGTTTCCCAAGGGAAAGGGGATTTTCTGTAATAACCAAAACCACAGATGGAGAAAAAAGTGCACTTTTACCTAAAAGTTGTTCTGTCATTACGAAATAAAACCACTCTACTAACATTCTCCCTCTGACTGAACTTCAGCAACAGACCACTAGAGTTATCCAGTGAAGTATTTATGGGAGCTGCAGCTGAGCTATCTCTTATCTTTAATCTCCTGTATGTCCCAAATTATATTTGCTATTGCACACAGTAAAGTTCAGGAGATTTGCTGAGACGAGGTAACACCTGCTACTATTTCAAAATGTTTTTAAATATAATTTGTGTGTTAACTTCTAAATATACTTTTGCAATTGTGTTTGTAATTATATTGAAAGGGAGGTTTGAAGAAAAATTAGAAAAAGAATAGGCACTAGAGAACTGTCTTGAGTGCACTAGCTGCCCAGATTACAATGCAATACAACATAACATACCTTTTGTATATAAACAATAGAGCTTCAAAAGCAAGAATTAAAATCAAAATCTCTCAGAGAACTTGACTGAAATGAAAAACAATGAAATAACACTTTGTCAAATATCTCTTAACTACAAATGCAACAAAGGACATTGCAGATTTCACAGAGTCTGGAAGAGAGTCTGAAGAGAGTATAGCTACATTCATCAAATAAAGCACAAATTGCATGTAAGTCATTCTAACCTCTCTGGATGCTGCAGCGGGAATTTTTTTTCTTACCACTCCTTCATTTTTAAATGGCATAGTTAAAAATAAAAATGTTAAAAGCGTGTTCTGAAAATGGTACCATAAATGGATTGTGCAGTCAATTTTACTGTAGCTGTTAGTCGTCGCTCATGCTTTTCCAGCCTACTAGTTCGCTTTGGGGAGAGACTTAACTCCCAGCACTCACTCACCATCACAGAGGTTGCTGTGTTTCAACTGGTGACTGGGGAAATTGTCAAGAATACTGCATTCTAAGTATGCTGGGTGCAAGCAAAAAGGTTCTCAGGAATAATTGTGCAGGTAGATACTTGCACAGGTGAAATGTAAGATCACAAAAGGGTTTAGATAGCTATGAGCTCAGTGATAATACATTCACATTGCAGTTAGTGTAGGGACTCCAGGTAGCAACGTGATTGGCAAGGTAGAAGTGCGCAGTCAGTTCAGGGATATCCCTACCTCAACATACACAACTCTGTTTTTGATGATAGATTACATTTATCATGCCCACATGGTTACACATCAAACAATACAGCACTGCAATAATTAGGAGCTAGGGTCACTGTGACCTGATGATCATTTGCAGTGGCAGAATGTTCAGTTCATGAGCTGAGGCTAGGCCATGCACTCTGAGCCACGTCCTTGACTCCTTGCCAACCTCCTGAGTCCTCCCTTTTGCACTAAAGAGGATATATCTTACTAAATCGAGTTCAAGACTTCAGACAAAGTGTAGGGAAAGTGAATGAAATTGTGACCTGTTCCATATATCTTAATCTGTAACAATCCCCTCAGTGTATTGGATCAATCTCCCTCGTATCTCTATTGCAATTCTCTCCTTCCAAACAACCTCCAAACATTGTCTCTCCTATATGATTCCCAGTGGATATGTCTGTTTTGGCTCCATCAGTTCATCACCAAGAACTCACCAATTATCTGCCACGACTCCTTTTGTATCTAATAACATTTATCAGTAATTTAAACAAGTGTGCATATTTTAAAAGCATACTTCATTTTCACAATTCCACCTAGACTATAATATGTTATATTACAGTTATAAGTCCTCAGATAATCTGTTGCTTCAATTAAAACTAATCCTTTAAATAAACTGCAGAAAACCAGCGACAAAGGTGAGAATGCTGCTGAAGCAGAAGTCTCCAGAGAGATGATATGCAAAGAAGTTAATGAGAGCTTTCTCGTGTACTACCCACAGATGTCACTTGCACTGCTTTTAAATCAGGTTCTGAATGTTTTTCTGATATTTGAGTATTAAGGGAACCATATTTGGCAGGCTACAGTTGCTTTCTTCTCCATACTTAATGATGATGCTGGTGGTCCTTTGGTGGATCCAGATTTGGTTATGCTAAATACAGTGCACAGAAACCCATCAAATCACACATGCTGACCCTCAAGCAAGTGAAGCATATATGCCTGCCTCACCAGAAAGGATCAGACTGCAGCACTTTTAAGGGAACAGTCTTGGCTCTTTAATTTCTGTCAGATCCTCATCATTTTGCTAACATGAATTTTAGGGGGTGACACTGTTTTTTTTCATGTTCTATTGCTTTTTAGTTTTTATTTTACTTTATTTTTTGTGCATGTGTGCTGAACTATCTTCTTTCTTTTGGTTGAAGCAGTCCAACAATTTAATCTTCATTAATACCTTTGGTGTTCATTATGGTAGCATTAATCACGAGAGTCACATTTGGTATCAATCTAAGTGTCATGCATGCTTTTCCAGGAATTTCACTGTAATCCAGCATTAATTAATTTACAGTTCCTGTCAATTCTGATTGAAAATTTAGGCATCACAGCACAAAAGTTGTTTTGAGAACTGTTGAAGCCTTTGGTACATTCTGTGTGCTCAGTAAGAAATTTGATGATTACTATTACTCCTGTTAAGAAATTATCGCTTACAATACATCCCATAGATCAACATTAAAATGTATACCGTTGCTTCACAGTGACGTAAGTCCAACAACAGTCAATTATCTAAAAGTTAAACAGCTTTGAACAGCAATTTAAGCTATCAGACTAACTTCGTACAGAGGCAATTAATGAGAATTCCTACCCCTTCTGAAGTGCCTCTGATTCTCCTAATTCAGCCCGAGGAATCATCAGGCAAGGGGTAGTAGCAGATTAAGCATACATGATTGTGTTTGCAGCCATTGGCTGGTCGTGGCCTCGGTCTCCTAAATACTCAATCTAATTTTAAATCTGAGATTTCAAGTAATATTCCAGATGTCCTTCTGCGATCAGGAACTTAAGTACTGACACTGGGAAAACAGTATCTGTAATTTCTTACTTTTTCTTCAGTCCACAGTTGTCTGTCCAAATATTAAACCTGAATCACTTAAACCACCAACTAAAACTCTGCTTTAACTGCCTCTGCTCTGTTGTTTGCTATCAGCTTCATATTTCTTGCATTACACAGTTGTCCATTTGATGCTCTAAATCTACTAATGACATTTCTCAATAAATCCAAGCAAAACAATATATATTTAAAACTTACAGTCTTGCTGTCATGGTGTCTCTCACTACCTTTCATATGCTGTTCTAATGGGGCTAAAGAAGAAGATTTCTGTTTTCTGATTAGGTTTCTTGCATACTACCCCTGTACCAATGTAATAAGTCCTAGATGGCACATTATGACAACATGATAATTTAAAGGAAGACATATTCATAGAGTAGGAATCAGGAAATGTAGATCTCCGATATAGTCTTCTTGTATGTTATGATTCATTCAACCATACAGCCCTTTCCAATGTAATGAATTTTGCCATCTGCAATGAAGAAGAAGCTATTTTGAATTCATGGGGTTTCCATTCATCTGTCAGAGCAGATGATCAAGCTTCTGCATATAGCTGAGTCCATAAAATTCAAGTGCAGTCTCATGTGGCACCTTGAAAGAAGCACATTCTGCTTCAGCCTAAAAAATGCTTCTAAGAAGTCACTCCAACTTGAATAAGCTATGCAATTTCAGTCCCACTCAGGATAATAGAACAGGGCACTGCATAGACAACACAGTTCATCCTCCACCTTCTACTTTTGGTTGTACGTTATATCACTTATCTCTGTTGTCCTGTATTGTACCACATTGTAGTTTAGAGACAATAACAAGCACAACCTTTTGCTATTCTTACAATTACACATCTGGCATGCTACTGTCTAAAAACTTCAGAGCAAAACTCAGGCAAAAGCTTTATGCCTCAGATGTCTAACATATGCTGTGCCTAGTAATCTCTGCAGTTTTGTTCATAAGAGCCACTGAATTTTCATTTATTTAAAGACATGTAATGGAGAAGGAATAACTGTCTCTTGGCTAGCCAGTTTCTTGGTAGTAGGAAACTCAACTCACAGGAAGAAAGGATTCTAAGCTCTTGACCTGCCTTACATTACTACTTGTGGTAAATTATTTCTACGACATCCAAATACACTTATGCTTTTTAAATATAGAAACTGGTAAACCCAGGTTAAAAAAAAAATCAACTACAATTCAGACTGCATCCACTTCACATGCCTGCCAAGAAAAGACTGCTGCAAGAGAAAGACATTCTCCCTCTGTCAGCCTAGCGCTAGTTGAAGGTCCCCAGTCTGAAAGACAATTATATTAGAAAAATCATGCCAGCTTGAAAAAGAATGAAAAAGTCATAATTTTACAGGAGAAAGGCTAACGAATGCTACAGCGGCATAGCAGTAAGATTCTTAGAAAGTATTGCATAAAACCATGTATTAGAAAGAACAATGCTATTATAGTAATAACATATAATTATTTCTTTGTACTTATCTCACCCCAAATTGGGTTACTAAGAAGGTAAGAATAAATACTGTCACTTTACAGCTGGCATACCACAGAGCAAAAATATCACTCTAAAAGTTGCGTAGTAGAGTATATAATGAGCTCAGACAGCCTACACAACTTTGGCTTCAGTATATCATTCTATTTCATTAAAAACAAACCTATGAGATTTTTGTGCAGAAGAAAACGGTGTTTAATGGTTTTCTGAATGCATGAAGCTTAAGAGCCCAACTACAGAGTTCTGCAATCTAGAGTACCTGTTTGCCATTATTCAGAGTCTACGGAAAATAAATAGCTATTAAAAAAAAAAAAAATGACAGTCTAGAAGAAAAATTTAATGGAAAAATTAAAGATGTTGCAATAGTAAAATTTGATTTAACAGCACATAGTGTACCCCAATACTCACACACAAGCTCCTCAGGGATCCCATTCTGATTATGTGTCAGAATATCCAGATATAGGTATTATTACAGGCTACATATGCTTGTGTTATTTCTAAAATTGTTGTTTAAAGGTTTTATTTACAGTACTTATTGAAAGATTACTAGAGAAGCCTAACTAGATTAATGTAAACATGTACATACCTACAACAGTAGAGAAGTAAAGAAGGAGGTTAGTAATCAGTTGCATCCTAGGACAGTGTGATTGAAAAATGCAAACTGTTCTGCAAAGGACTTCGAAATTTCTGAAGGCTAAGAGCTGTGCCAGGCCATCTTAGCTCAGGGTCATAACAAGTGCCACCTCTGGAAGCTCAAGGCATGTTAGATGGCTCAGGCCTCACCAGCAACTTAGAGAGTTATTAGAAGGCCAAATATGCAATCAGGTCACTCTAGAAAACTGACCCCAGGGTTATAGGCCTGGGGAGGGATTTGGGCAACTTCACAACCTGCAAGGAAGGACTTGAATGACTTACAAGCAGCACAAAAACTCTAAGACTGAAATACATTTTAATCTCCCATCATGTGGTATAATGCAGGAAGCTGCTTGAGCTGGGGGTGACAGGGCTTATTCTCTTAGTCAGAGCTGGTGCGTTAGCAAGAGATTATTGCTGTACATGTATTAGAAAAGGAAAAGGATTGCAGTGCATGTGACGTAGGAGAGAAAGGAGGTTACGAAGCATGAACCAGAGAAGGGGAAAGAGCTACAGGCACAATGGAAGGAGCATGTGATGATCCTCGTGACTTGTAATGAAAGAGCTGGCATCCTCTTAACCAGATCATTTATGCAAAGTTGAAATTGTAGTAACTGCATCTCAGAAGAAACTATCAATAAACATTCCTTGTGAGAAAAAACACATTAATTTGTGAAATACATATTAGATTAGCACATTTTACAGTATGCTAAGCATTTCTGTGTTGTCCTGTACCGTAGCTATTCATTTAGATACACAGAAATTCCAATGCCCACTTCGTATACAGCTGAAGTCCTCAAAAGCAAGCTGACTCCACCACTTCTTCTAGGGCTGAACCCGTGCCATTGTTTTTCAGAATCAATGCCTAAAGGTGTTTCCAAGGCATGACAATAAAGTGTTGGCATTCTTACAAATGAGAAAGCACTCTCTTAAGATTTGCATGTACGTGCATCCCTTTAGGTAGATTTTAGCTTCTGAATCTTTCATCCCTTTCATCCCTCTCTTTGGAACAAGATAGAATTGTGCCACTTACCGTTCACTTAAAGCCCCCATTGGAGATAGAGAAGGTATTTAATACAGTTCACCACAGTGTTATCACCACGTTTACACTATTACAAATCATATTAAAAGTCATAAGGTCGCAGATCTCTCGAGTTATGACAATCCCATCACTGTATGTACCTAAAGTAAGCAGTTGGTAGTTCAAGTCAATGATTTACATTTACCAGACATATGAAAGGTGAGCAATTTTTTTCCAAAAAAAACCAATATATGAGTTATTAAATGTTTTGATCTAGTAATTCCAAGTGCTCTCTTGTCATTTAGTGGGGGAGAAATCAACTAGAAAATGCCTTTTTTTTTTTTTTTATATATATATAATTGGAGTAGACAGAAATAGCAGCAAGATTCCTATTTCTTCTATCAGGATTTCCCCACATATTTTCTCTCTTTGATTTCCAGATTTTTGCAGCTTTATTTCCTTGTTGCTCGAATACTGCTTTATTTTTCTCTAGACTTGGCAACCTCTGGGCTAAGTAAGACTTCTAGTCTCTCTTTTGTAAGGGTGGGTAATTATTTTAGTATCATCATACCCTTTTCCAGAACTTTTTTGTCATTTCTTGACTGTACTACACTTAACGACAGAGACCATAACTTATATATCATTTTATTACCAAAAACTGTTTGACTTTTTGCCCTGTTTCCCTGCTCTGTTGCTTCTGTTGCTGACATACCTTAACCCTACTTTACTATGAGACAGCTCTTGATGCTCTATATTCCTTGACTTTTACTGCTCTAGAGTTTTGGCACTACTATAGTGTGACTTGCTGCCTGACTGCTGAACAGCTGGTTTTACTGGATTCGATGTGTAACTCATAAGCTTTGGTGTTGTTTTGGAGCCTGTGGAGAAAAGGAAGGAGAACAGGGTGGCAGGAAACTGATACAGTTGAGCAGGACTAAGTATGGAAAAGACATCCAATACAGAACTTTGACTAGGGCCATTATCAGATCTTCCCCTTAACTATGGTGCACTGTATTTTTGCAAAACTAGCTTCTTATCTATTAAAGATGAAGCTGAGAGCTCCAGTTCATTGGCCTAGTTACTTGCTAAAGTTATCTCCAGAGAAGCAGCATTCCTAGCGACTTTAACAGCATCATTCCATCAGAGTTACTTTAAACCTTGGATATTTCACTTCATATTACCTTCATTATCAAGTTGCTTTTTTCAGCAGCTTTGAAATATTATATAACTTCAATCTCCTGTGTCCCTTTGAATACAAAATATTACTATTAATCCTTTTGCAAATGTGAATCTAGGTTATGTCACTTCTTCCTTATACTTTTGCTGAAGTTGATAGAAAATGCAGCAACAGTCTTTTCCAAATTTAAACTTAAGTACTTGTTTCAATTGTAATAGTATTCTATTGGCCTTTAGGCAATATATCAACTGAGACAGACATATTAAAAAAAAACATTGGATGCACTGAAACTGATAAAGCACCAATACAGTCTTCTGGGCATTTTCAAATCTGTAGACTGAAATCGCTATGGAATTTAAACATGCATCAAAAAATACAAGGCTGAACTTTTTTTTTTTTTTTTTTTAATGGTATTTTACAGAATCTAACTTCAGTTTTGTATTTCTTCTCACAAATTACTAAGAAGATACTCAGGCAGGAAAAATATACATTCAGCTAAGTAGTCTCCAATACACAGAATCACAGAATCATAGAATCATAGAATTTCTAAGGCTGGAAAATACCTCTAAGATCATCTAGTTCAACCCTCAGCCCATCACCACAATGCCCACTAACCATGTCCTTAAGTACCACACCTACACATTTGAAATACATGCTAAGTTTTTGTTAAAGTTTGTGAATATACCCTCTGTACTCACATTAAAAAGCATTGTAATCCAGCCAATTAAAACAGTGCTGATAAAATAAGTTCTATTCTTATTGAGGATAAGAAGTATCTTTAGCATCTACAGGCTGCTAAATGAAAGTGACTTTGACTTCCTGGACAAAACTGCTTCAAGTTCTGTAGATATAAAAATGACATCTTATCTTTCTCTTTGCTTAGAGTTTAATTCACTGTTCAGTGCTGAATGAAATCAGTGGTCATTCTTCATTTAACTTCAGTAAGTTACAGATCAGGCCAGGAATCATATTATAGCTAAAGTAGAGATGCTGTTGTACTGTCATCAACTCCGCTGATGTAACGGAGTCCTGCAACTGAATAACCTTCATATCTGAAATTTCCTAGACTGAGAAATAGATCATGTATACCACTTCTAATTTAATAGCTGAGAAAAGAGTCCATCCCAAATTGTGGAAACAAACCTAAGTTTCCGAAGTTTCACAATATACAGTAAGACCTGTAAACACTAAGGAATTTTGATTTCATTTCCGTAGTGGAACTTAATAAATAAATTGTCAGTTGTCCAAAGCAACTGATAATCCCTGCTTGACAATCAGTTCTAGCTCTTTTCACTTTCACTATCTGTGCATACAATTATGTCAAAATAAGCCAGTCTGGAATGAAATAGCATCACTACATATCCAATATGCAAATTTTACATGACCAGAACATGATTATGTTTTCACCTTTGTTAGTTTTTCTTCTCTCGTGGCCCACATCTTGCCAGGGTGCTTCGTCTCAGAGGCTGAGGCTATATTCAAAAGATTTAACAGAGACATCCAAATCCAAAGCCTTTTCCTGACAACCTTGTGATTTTGACTGAAGATTTTCAGGGTGTTCTGAAAAGATTAAAGTATCATCTTCAAAGTGATCCTCTTTATATAAGCAAAGTGGGGAAGGAGACAAGTTTGAGGCCGATGCAAGCCCAGAAATGATCTTGTATTGGCAATTTTTCTACTTGGGAAGAAGCTGCAAGTTAGAAGCTTGGTGTTTGTTACAAAACTATGCTAGTCAATATCCAACATTTGGCATTAGCAGCATTAACGGAGTTGTTTGACTGCTGAATATGCCTACTGTATACCATTGCACAAGAGCATTTATGGAAAAGAGCAGGAAGCAAACATCAGAGCCTTGGCAGAGCCTTGGATACATCCTTCATTCCAAATATGATTCTGCTGATGATCAAAACAAGATTTCTTCCCAAAAGCACAAGGACATCTCATCCTAATTATTGCTGATCTGGGGAGAGTGCTAGCAAGGTAAACATGTCAATCACTTTGAACCTTGTTTCATCAATTGTGGCTGTGAAGCTAAACAGCTGCCTTCAGATAGCTCATACAATAACCTCCACCTTCCGTATACTAATGGGAAGACAAACATCTCTGGATGACAGGAGGGAAACTGAGGATAGCCTGAGGACTTCCAGAAAATAGGTATGCAATCCTGCTTTTATTAGCAAATGATACCTTTTTTGGGCTTTCAATCTCATGAGGTTAAGCTGATGACCTTCAGTTCTCTACTGAAGGTACATTCCTTTGTCATACTCCAAGAAGCATTACCAAGGACAGAAAAATGAATAGGCTAGATGTAATTATAAAACCTTGATAGTCTCTGCTGGGAACAAGAAACTACTCTAACTTGGAGAATGAAGTTAAAGATTCTATCAGACCAGCTTGGCTTGCTGAGGATTTGCAGACTGCTGAGTCTTGAACAAGAAAAATCACACAGTTTAGTCCAATTGGTAGCACTTGGAATACGAATTCTGATCTGAAGAAGTACTGAAGAAGACAATAACTGGAAGATGAGAGCAGATACTGGGGGAAGAAGTAATGAATGCTTTCTCTCCCTTATAATCAACCTTAAACATCCACTATTAGACACTCCAAGCCAAAACACTGAACAAAGATGAATCTTGATCTTGCTGAGTACTGAACTCTTTATAATCTCTCTGCTTTTCCTAAGCTTGCCTGTCCAAGTATAATGATCTCAGTGTTACCACAGACAGTCTGGAAACTGCCTGGTCATGAGGCACCAGTATATCAGAAGGATGAGCTCATGTTATGAACAATCTGAACTAATATTTCCAAAGTATAAATAGGAAGAAGATGCCAGATTGCTCTTACATAATGGGCAATCGTATTTCTTTTTCCATAGATATGCAATTAAAGCATTCTTAAATGCTTCCACCACCTCTTCTTTTTCATAGATTCTGGTGAATAGTCAAAGGACAACAACCTTTTGCTTCTATACTTAAGCATGTTAGCAGCTACCCTGTCATCCTTGGGGACATATCTTCTTATAGCATTATTATATATAAGATTTTCATTTCATTATTTTGACCATTGCATGAAGGTGAGGAGTCTTAAGGGAAAAGACCATATTGAACTGCCAGGATCAACTTTCTTCACACAAAATGTTACTCCAGTTCCTTCATCACCTTTGTGGCTCTTTGCTGCTTGCAATCCAGTAGCTCCATGTCTCTCTTGTACTAGACAGCCTAGAATTGGATATAGTACTACAAGTGTGGCCTCACCAGAGTTGAAGGAGGGAAAGATCACCTTCCTTGATGTGTTGACAACACTCAGTCTAATGCAGCCCAGGTTACCACTAGCCCTCACCCTCTAGACCCAAAGTGCAGGGACAGCAGTGGGGCCCACTAGCAACACTAATATGCAGTGAAGGAGTTGGCAGGGGCCAGGGGCCATCTGAAGGGTTATGCCAGGATCACAGGGAGACTGGGCTAGGAACAGGACTGGAAAGGGGAACAGTTGCCCAGAGGTGGCATGGTCCATGAGGAGAAGGTTTTGGTTCCATTAGAGGATGATTAAAGTCTATTGCTGCCCCTGGGGCTTCTTCAAGGAAGGCTGGAATAGTGGTTTGTATTAATTTTCATGAGTGTGAATATAACCTTGGTTTCCTGTAAACAAGGTAAAACATACAATGTATGCTGTGCTATTTTTCTATTTTCCACCATAGATTGCAGTGAGATGTGTAATGAAGAATGCTCAGTCATGAAGGATCTGCCAAAATAGTTCCATCAGTCAGACAAGAAAAATACAAAAGTTTTCACTCACTCTTTTGAAGATGAGCTGAAATGGCTCCAGTGTCTTTCCACTCTAACATGATTTTTAATGAAGTAACCCTCGGAAAAAGAAAAACCCCTATGGTACAGATTCATAATTTGCTGTCTCCCTTAGTCTGACTTAGTCATCAGAGCACACAGACACACAAGAAGATGTCCTGCATCACAAAAAAAATCATCAACAGCCATAGTACATATTCTGCTGAATAGGAAGCCTTAACCTGTAGGCTTAACAGCACAAATAAGTTTTTTGACACTGCACAATAAATGAAAAATAAGCATTTGCCTCTACCACACCTACAGGACAGCTCACAGGTCACTACTGCCAATAATGAAACTTCCATACACACCTATATCAATGCAAATGTCAGCCCTTCTGCTTAACTGGAGATCACACTACTAGTTAAAAAAATACATAATACAGATTTGAACCAGCTCTACGAATGTAGGTCTAGCACAACATGAACCGAAATAAACAAAAACCCGACTCAATGGCAGTTACAGTAACTTGCCCTCAAGCATAACAAGTTCCAAGGGACTATCTTAATGCACAAAAATAACTTAATAACTATCTCAGTTATACAACACTTCAACAGTTTTGAGAAAAATGTGTGAACACTAGCTAGAATTTCTCATTCTTGGATGAATCAGAGGGCTGCAATTAATAGCGTGGGCCCTAGAAAATAGGTATAAAGCATATTAGGATATATTTTATATATATAGTTGTTGAAAAAGAAACATTTTTAAGAGTCTCCATGAAATGTAATATCCTTGCAAGCACAACCATCAAACATAATTTCTGTTTGCTTACGACTGTATTTTCATTCAGCTTTAATTCTAAGCTTGATTGATTGCATCCAATCCAGCAATTCCTATTGACTTTTAATGGCTCTGCAGAAAGTGATCAGTGAACTAGTATGTTCTACCTCTTCTGTTTACATTTCTTTGAAGTCCAAAATAGATTTTCAGAGCAACATCTTCCCTCCTCATACATTCACTATGTTCGAGTCACTACAACTTTTCACTGAAAACATGCAGTTATGACACTGCGAAGGTATCACGTTGCAATACAAATTTTCACTTCCATTAAAGACCATATTAAAAATTACATTGTTTTCTCAAATGCTGCATCCTAAGCTGTGATTACAAGGCAAAGTTTTCAGTTTTATTCTGAAAACTGCTTATGTGAATAGAAGATGATTGCTTATTTTGAAGTAGTTCTGAAACTGATCTTCAATAAACTCAACAAAATAGATCAGTTTCCCTTCCTGTCACAATGTTATCAACAGTGCAATAAGACCAAGGAAAAGGTATGATGATCTCTATCTACTGGCTGAAAATCTCAACAAAGATCATTCTCTTACACTTACAAGCAAACTACTGATAGTCTGAACAACAGCAGACCAGCATAGCACTCAACCAGTGAATTCATATGACACATGCCATGATGCTCTGTACATAAACTGAACTGATATGCTCTGAGGATACAATTACACTTATGATTCTAAAATACATAACCTTGGAGAGAGTTCCTATAAAGGAAAGACAGAAAAATGAGTAATCAACAATTTGACTGGGACAATTACCTCATTTTAGTTTGCAGCCTCCACTAAACACTCCCACAACCAGCTTTAACATGCATCTGAGATTCATATATGTCTAAAAAGCACTTTGTTTTTAAACAGATCATGTGAGCTCATCCTAGCAGGTAACAAGCACTAGCACTATGTTTTGCAAAAATGAGAAGGCATTTATAGAACAGTGAATCACAAAATCCAAAATCTCTTTCCCCAAGGTTTGCTTGTGGTGGTTGTTGCCTTTTTTTTTTTTTTTTTTTTTTTTTTTTTTTTAAGTTATGGCCAAGACAGGTCTGTACTCAGACATATGGAATTGGAAAAATCATTTTTTCTTTTCTAGCATGTAGGCACACACTAAAGGCATGCTTTGAATGAACCATTGGGAAAGAGATCACATTGGTGCTAAAAGAAATGGTATTCTGTTTGGCCAAGAGTTTTTTTTTACCAAAAACAGGGAAGAAAAGAGATGGAATTGTTGCTTCCCATCCTATGGCAGGTGGCAATTGATTATTTAGAAGAGGTCAAGCAATATTTCATATGCAAATATGTCAATTTTGGATGAAAAGCAGCACAGGACTCATCTCCAAAGTCATGCTCATAACTCAAAGGCCTTACTGGGCCAGTTTCCATCAGCCACAGTTGAAGACTATGGCCTAAAGAGCACCTTCTTTCCTGCTGCCCATCCCAGCAAGTGGCCACCTCTGTCTGGGTACTGACAGAAGCTATATGATATTTCTCATATCTCTTTCAACAGTGGTAGAGAGAACCTAGCATCTCCATATGCAAAAGAAATTGTGTACGTGCTGAAGTCACGGGGTGCCTGTCTCAAACAGTATTTGACATTTCCACTGGGGGCTTTCAAATCACTTTATAATCGTTAATGAAATTAAACTTATCCAACATCACAACTATACAGGCCTCATACTATGCTATACTCAAATATACTGATTCACACAGAACTGTGATACGGGCGACCATTAATGGAAGACGTCATTAAAAGCCACTTTGTGCTGTGGTACGTATCAGATTTTGGAATGATTCCATCTCCGTTTCACAAAAATCTCTCCCTTAACATTCCCATGGCAGTTTTTTGTTTGTTTGTTTCCCCAGATTCGAACTGTCTCACAGAAGTTTTCTGCTTGTTCACTTCTTTCTATTGAGAAGAATATTTAAGATACTTAAACCAGTTTTGACCCCTGTCAAATTTAAACCTTATTTCCCAACTGGCGACAAATTTTAAAAAGGTTTGGTGTTTTGCTTTTTTTTTTTTTTCTCATGCTGATTGAGACCACATGAGTTGCTCCTTCAGTATGGCTGCTCAGACCTGAAGAGTTTTTCAAAATCGTGTGAGGCAGTCTTTAGCGGGATAAAAGAACTATAATAGGATAACTCCTCAGAAATCAATAAACAAACATTCAATAATGTAATGTCTGGCACTCAACTTTTCTCTACCAGGTGAAACATTTCTCAATAATTGAATTTACCTCGGATCCTTTAGGAATGTTGATGATCCATGCAGCTGCCTGGAATTAAAAATTGGAATATGATTCTAAGTAATTTTATTTAATATGGAATAGAAAATTATCACTGAAAGTCTTGTGTCAGGGGTTCTTCATCATCTTATCTGAAAGGATTGTGTTGAATTTTCACTTGATTCAGCAGTCATCCATGTTCTTATTGCAGAAGCCTCCCAAATACCTGCTGAAAGCATCACTGAAACGATGAAGTGTCACACAGAAAAAGTGGTGCTGCATACTAAAGGAAACCCAGGTTGGAGGTATGTCCCCTGTGCAAAAATCTCAGGCCAATTCCTTTTTGCCGCATCAATGCTTTCACTCTATTATAGCATGGGATTGAAAAGGAGAACCCTGCTCTTTAACTTCTGGCCTTACAGCTGAAATGGAGGAGGAAAAAAAGTAAATATCCCTATTTTGTATTTTCATCTTTCAAGAAATATCTTTTTTTTTTTTCCCTAAGGAGTAATTACTTGCAGATAGGAAACCAAGGAATGAGCTTGGTAGGATTGTACAATTAAGCGTTGTCCAGTGGACATAATCTACGCTTTTGTTTGTTAGAAAATGCAGTTTTACAATGGTTCTCTTGTTTTCTCTCTTTTTTTGGATGGCTGCTTTATATGTTATGCTTCCAGAAAACTACTTCAGCTAAGATACGTATTACTGTAATTACCCTGCTGAAAAAGAGGCACCGCAGGTGTCTATCAGGTAATGCATATTGGCAGAACCGCATCAAAGAAAAGAGCATCATAGCGTTGTATTAGCTAAGACTTTTATCCCCGTCAGCGTGTTTCACAACTCTGTATACTTTCGGCATACATAAAGAGAGCTGTTTGAGAGAGTTGCTCTGTGAAATCTGAAATGCTTTTTGCTGGAGGCAGGAGGGATAATAAACAACCACCGTGCTGCAGCCAGAAGAAGGAAGGGTGGGCATTGCACAGGGAGCAGCAGCAATCCAGTGCACGGGTTCCTCCTGCAGACACGTTCTCAAGTTCAGCTTGATGCTGTTCACGGGATGCACGTGACCACTATATTTTAACAGGAGGCTCGAACAAAACTAACAAGGAACAAAAATGAATCTGATGTTTTTAGAAATGAAGTCGTGGCCTACTTTTACTTCCTGACCTCGGGCAAATGATTGACATTGGAGCAGACTGTGACCTGTTTAGACTGGTTTAGTGTGTCAACTGCCACCTGGTTTTATGTCATTGAACATGTAACGAGGCTCACTAAATAAGGCAGAGCTAACCTAAAAAACAGCATCAGTCTTCACTTATATTTTTAGGTTGATTTCTTCTCAAATAAATTTAAATACCAGCCTGAGTCCTTTGCTGTGGAAGTCTGCAAACCTTCCTGTGCTATCAGGAGAGATTAAGGATTCTAGCCAGCAATACAGTGTCATTATTTGGGGTTGGGTTTTTTTCTGTTTTTTTTTTTTTTTTGCTTTTTTTTTTCCTTTTTGACCAATTCTCTTGTTTTGGTCTGAAGACCCACAAAGAAACAGCAGGCTAAAAACAGAAGATTCTATGTCTTCAGGAGGGAAGAAGGAAGGGAGAAGCCACATGCCAGCCCCAGCAACTGACCAATGCGAGTGCTCACCAGCAGCAAGTTAACACTAACTGTTTTTATTAGAAGAGTTGAGTTCACGAGGCAACAGGGACTCTGTAGCATGTTTTTCCTAATGGTGACCAGTACAGTTGCATCTGATAGCTCTGCCCCAGCCTGCTCCAGCCTACATTTCTGGGTGCCCTGCTCAGGCTCTCAGGTAGGCATTACCTATGTCAGACTGCCTACACCATCTACTGGAAGCTGAATATTTGCTACCTTTTCTTCTCCACCATCTGCAACGAAGTACTGACCTTGTCACATGCAGATAGGCTTTTGGTAGCCCTGGCCTATGGGCTCTGCCTTTGATCAAGGAAGCCAGTGATGGACAAGACTGTGCCAGAAGAAAGCGTCTTGAAACAGAGAGTAATGCTGTGACTGAAAGACCACAGCCAAACTTGATGCTTGTCTTGCTCTCACAGAGACATATTCTTGCTCCTAATAAGCTCATGTTAGAAGCAAGTTCTGTGTCAGCTGAAGCTTAACCCTTTTACATTTTTCCCTGACTAGGCACTTCTTAAAAAAGGGTAATGATTTAGCCTCATTTTCTATGTTATTGTAGCATTGGAAAGTCTTGGATCAGACTTTTGGGTGTTCAGTCAACTTCTGGATTTGCTGCAAAGCAATGGCTTTAGGCAGCGCCTGGGTTTTGAAAAATATGCAGACACTTTCTGTGAGTTATTCAAACTGCAATGCTGGGTTTAAACTCACTGACCTACTTTAAACTGCCTTTGAGTGGCTGAATTTCAGACTTATCTTCATTTTATCTGAATGTTAAATATTGCTTGGTTTTCAGAATTATTGTGCACGGCTCCATCTGTAGTAAATCTTTTCTCAACGTAGGTGGTTTCCCGTCTTCAATTTCCGTTACTAATTGTAGTCATTCCTAATGCAGACAAAAAGCAGTGTTCCAGGCTACAATGTCATCTATGCATGCTGTTATCCCTGAGACATCTGTGGCTTTATGCAGTTAAGTACTTCTACATCTAAATATATTAAAATAAGTATATGCAAAATAAGAATAATAGCAAAGTTTTTTTGTTGTTGTTCTTGCTGGTTTTTTTGTTTGTTTATTTGTTTTCCTTTAAAATCCCACTAGCTGACAGCCTATCTGGGCATTCATTCAATTTGCAGCAGTGGATCAAGCACATGGGGAAAGAGCAGCCACCGAGAGTATTACACAACAGGGCTGTCAAGTTGCCTAGAGAGATGCAAACCTTCAACTACTTCACATTTGCAGGCTTTGTCAGTTTGTTGCAGTTGCAGAACCCAGCTCCAGTACTTCATTCTTGGTGGGCAGATGTTAATATTCTCGTTTAGTGCTCCTGTTCACTTTCTGAGAGCTGTCTGTCAGCATCTCTGGCCTGCAAAGCATGCCAACTGTTATCACAGGACTTTCTTGCAAGGAATTTTCATGCTCCTCTGCAGACATAGCTGTGTAGACTTAAGTTTCACCAGCATGAAAAAGAACAGCAGTTTCAGACACCGACACGCTTCCTTTGTAGGGCACATTTCTGTTTGTGACTTGCTTGATTCATGGTGTTGTTGGGCTTCCTCCATGACTGGTGACACTGATGACTGCATTGCCGTTTCCTTACACCCAGCACTAACCTCCCCCCCCCACGCTCACTCTTGAAGAGAGAGGAGCTGTAAAGCCTTTGGTCATAAAGTATCAGCTGGCGCAGTCTCCCATATTCTTTGAGCGTCCTATTCCAAATTTCTCCATGGCAGCTCTAGCAGCTGTCATGCTTCCTTAGACTATCAACTCAGCTCTTCAGTAGTTCATAGAGTTGGGCATGGTAGAGATGCCATACTGGTTGTATTATTTGATTTTTCTTCCTATCAGCACCTCAAGACATGGTGCTGATTCAGCTGGCTGTGAGACTTAATCAAGACATTTGTGAAAAAGAGTTACATTCAGCAGGACAAGTCTTCTGAAGCCCCATTCACACCTTTTTGAGCAACCCCAAATTGCCCCTGCAAGATCTGGCCTCCAAAGCCTTCTCCTGCAGTGCCACACAGTGACCTTCTTGCTCCCAGGAGAGGAGGGCACACTGTTGACTGCAGCACATTCTCACAGTGGACACCTGTTTGTTTTTTAAGGCTGCACCATGTCTGACCTGGTCAGAGCAGCAGCATGACCCAGCTGGAGCTGTGTACTGGTACATTCGGTGCCAGGGCATGAGGGTGTGAAATGGCTTGACATAATCCGAGCGAGTCCAAAATAAATTCCACATGCTCTTGCCAGAGTTGACAGAACTTGGATCAGGAAGCACAAGGCTACTGGTTACTAGTCACAAAACACAACAGATGTGCTGCACGTTTTTAAAAAACACATTCAAAAGGCAGGTTTTAAAAGTCCCTGTTCTTCATCTTGGCTCACGTGATTTCTTCTCCTGCGTTAGAACTTAAAAATGATGCCAGTGGAATGTGCATGTCCTACAAGAACATTTCACCTATCTCCCAGTGCACTCAGACACTACCACCAAATGCACTGCTGGTGCCTTGCAGCAAGAAAAATGCTGAAACCATTAACTTGACAGCCATTACCTGCCACAGCCCTGCAGCTTCCCAGGCCAGGCCTGTCCCACCACCTCCAATGGAGCTCCTGCAGTCATCAGGCTGATGCAGCAGGCTGAGGTCTGGCTGTGTGTTACTTCATTATGCATCTGCTGGAGACTGGCTGCTAGATAGTGTTGTCTATACCCAAAACAACTTGTCACAATGGCTTTGATTGTATGCATTCTTAAATGAACCATTTCACAGAAGAAAACACTGGAAATTTAGTGACAGCAATGACTCAGCCAGGTGTTCAACTTGACAAGACCAACACTCTACTGCAACAGTGCTGGCTCCTGTGCTTCCATCTACACTTGAAGAAGTCCTCAGAGAGGGGTAAGACACTGGCACAGGCTGCCCAGAGAAGCGGTAGATGCCCCATCCCTGGAGGTGTTCAAGGCCAGGTTGGATAGGGTCCCAAGCAGCCTGATCTAATGGTTGGCAACCCTGCTCATGGCAGGGGGTTGGAGCTCAATAATCTCTAAGATCCCTTCCAAACTAGGCCATTCTATGGTTCTGTGATTCTGTGGTAAGCAGAAGTTAATGTTATCCTCAGTTGAAATTCCTCTCCTAGTAAAACTCCTCATTGGCTCCAGTGTCTCAGCCACAAAAGGCTCTTCGTGGCACAGCTGTAGTGTTACACCAAATGCAAACCATTCCTGCACAGAAGCCCATTTTTACTTTTTATTTTTAATTAGGAGCATAAAAAAAAGCTTCTTCAGAGACCTCAAGATTTGAAAAATGCCCAGGTTGTGAACACTCACCCAGTGCCCCCACAAGCACATACATTCTCAGAAAGGTTGCATGGAGAAGAGGGGCTGAGTGGACTGAGCCACAAGCAGACTGATGTATACAGTGTAATGCACATGATGATATATACGATGCAAATTATATATGATTAAACGTACTGAATTTAAATACACTGGTTCAAAATCCTCCTTTCACAGGAGACCACTGCATATCCCTGGAACAACACCGACCTTTGGTGTGCTCCGGCTTTAAAATCTGTCCATGCCCAGCTACACATAAGCGCTGATAAACTATTTCTAAGCATGTCTGAGACCTAAATTTCATAGCCTTCATAATGGCAGTATGGCCTTACGCCTACTTCTTTAGTTTTTGTTGATAAGAATCAATGACAATAGAGTATATTATTTCTTGCTTTAGAAATAGAGTATATATATACTATATAATATACAATAGTGTATATTCTATATATAATATATAGAATGGATAGATAAAAAAATATAGAATTATATATATATTCTATATATATATATATTCTATATATATAATATACAATATGAGTATATTCAATAGAGTATATATAGAGTAATATACAATAGAGTATATTCTTTCTTTCTTTCTCAATCATTTCTTGCTTACAGCACCATGCTTTACTTCAGTATATGAATATAAGACAGAGAAGGCTTAACGCTAAGCATGCTTTCTTCCAGTTGAGGCAGGAACAGCTGGCATTAAAATCCACAGAAGGAATTCAGAATGACACCGTACATTAAAAAAAAGAAAAAAAAAAAAGAAAAAAAAAAGAGTTATAAAAGAGATTGAGATTCACAATCATGGCTGAATTTGGAGTTGTCATGGTACCAGTGCTACTACGTGTGAATCATGGTAACATTAGATCACTCTGAACAGCAGCAGCAGTTTTGCCTGCACACAAAGCGACGAAATCTCGGAACAAATTGTTTCGTGCTTTTAAGGATCTCAGCTTTCACTCCAAACTAGCAGTCAAAGATTCAAAGTTTAGAGAGCAGCAAGATTTTGGACAAATTGGTAATTCTGTGCAAGTTAGGCCTATCTTTACACCGCCATGGTGTAAGAGTTACAACTCTGCAACCTGAAGATAAAGTCAGAAGCATGAGAACCACCACAGCTCTTCTCATAGCATTGGTCCTCACACAACAGAATCCTGACTGTAATCAATGCTTTTATTACCATGAGGCCTTTTGTACTCTGAAGAGAACCACGTTACCATAGCATGGATAATGCATCACTATCCTATTAAACATATTTTGCCAAACTTTGCTTCAATATGTAGGGTAAGCTTTGCTCCCTTTATTGCAATGCTCCTAATAATAGTGTGCAGCCAAGTGTAAAAGATCTTCTGTCTCCTCAATTAACAGACTATTAAGCTTTCCCCTAAGAGTAATAAACTCCTGTAATCTGGCAGGGACAGCAGTCCACAGATGCAATTTTTCTCCCCCAAGTGCAGCACTGTGTTTCCAGGTCTGTGTAGGATGTTCTAAACAGAATTTGCTGAGGAGAAACACAGAAGATATATTTACATTACCTTGTGTTAAACAGGTGAAAAGTCACCTGGCATACAATTAAATTGTTTCAAAATATTTCCTTTCATCAAGTATTCCTGCATCTTTTACTCATAGAACTCATTAAAGACTGTCTCTCTACATCTTACATTTTTGTACTTGGGGCCATAGGGATTCTGAGCATCCCTGGCAAATGTGCAAGAAGCCTGTAAGAGACAGCTGGTAAAAGCACTTTGTTTTGTCAAGATGGTTAATTTCACTGAACTAATATAATACCTGAAAAACAACATGCAATTTACCCAAATTTTTTATAGGATCATGGAATCATTAAGATTGGAAAAGACCATTAAGATCATCTAGTCCCAACCATCATATCTAAATGCACTTATTTAGTCTAAGTCTCAGTATTCTCCATTAAAAAGAAAGCAAGGTCAGTCTGCAGAGGTGAGGTGTTACCAGCACTCCTTAAGTTACAGCAAAGAATCAAAGTTCATATCCAAAAGAAATAACCCTTCAGGGTGAAAAGCAAAGGCTAAGGATTCATAGCTTTACAAAACCAAGGGCAGAAGCGGGTCTTAGGTCAGTTAAAAAAGAGCAAAGAATTTTTTCCTGAATTATATGGCCTGAAGACCTGAAGAAATACCATCCTCCTCCTTTTCTCTGTTGGTTATAGTGAACAACGAGGCTCATCTGCTACCTGTAGCCACTTGGCTCTGCTGTATGTGAGCAGATGCAGTGAGCACACTGTACTACAGAAAGAAAGAAAGCGTGTATAGGTCCATTCACAAGTTATATAGATGCTAAGGTCATCTACTTCATCAGGCTCTGTGTAAAAGCATGGTCGGCTTGAAAGCCTGCCAACAACTGTGTCAGCTGCATTTTGTGACTTTCTTGTCCCTTGCAACCAGAAATTATGAAAATTCCCCCAAATTCACTGGTAGGAAGTCTCACTACATTATTTTTTTTTCCATTTGCAGCAATAAGATGGCAGTGTCAGCACTGAGCAAAAGCTAGCCTTGGGTTACAGTGCAGGGACCACCCACACACCAGACGACACATCTCTGCTAGCTAAAAGCAGCAGAGTATAAACAAAGGGAGCACTCCGGGACTTGAAGTCAGCTTGCTTCATGAAGCCTTTCCTGATTTTACCTTGCTACTGCTCATTTTTCAGATGCAGATGACATTCACTTCTCTGCTAAACTCTCAAGGCCGGTCTGTATAGCCGCGTACTGCTCTGCCTGCCTATCTGTGCAAATACCTAAATACCCTAGATGTGAGTTGGCCTGGGCACCAGAAGCATTTCCAAGAACATTAGACCTTTTATCCAACGGTGCATAAACACCGCAGTACATATTTTAGAATTATTTCTGTATTAAAGAAAGTTTTTTGTTCTCCTCTCTCAACAATCTTCAGTTTTTTTCCTCATGTTTATGCCTGAGTTCACTGGATGTTTATTTGAGAGATTACTGGGGAACTCCACAGTGAAAGGCCCCTTTTCAAATCACCTCCATGGCACAGATTATAGATAAGCATTCTTGTTTCAAGTTAACATACAACATCCCTCCTCTAGAAATAAGGAATGCCAATACTTGGGTAGTGAATTTACCATTTAAATGAATCTTTCTCCTTCTTTATTTGTACTTTATTTACAACTTACCAAATTTCAGAAGATATTGAAAGTTGAGAATGAGCTGAGAATGAATTCCTGAGAATCATCTCAGCATCACATGTAAACAGCATTTCTTGACTAGCTCCAAGGCAAGGTCAGTTATTTTGCAGTTCCACATATGCATATTTTCCCCTCTTCCCCTTCCACCTTCTCTTTTCTTCTGCTGCCTTCAAAATCACCCACAAGTCCTGCCATACGCCCTTTCTCACCAGTTCAACCTGCTTCCCCTTTGCCCTCCTCCCCCTGACAGCCACTTCAGATGGGAAGTCATCGTTCTCCAGTGTCAGGGATAAAATCCACTCCACGCAGAGGAACTGGCGCCAGGTCCACTACAGTCTTCCAAAGAATTTCACCTCAGATGACTTCCCCCCTCCTCCTCTGAACTTTTTCCTTTCACAATACTTTTCAACAATGACCTCAGCCAGATTCCTTCGCTACTGCTAACTTGTACCAGCACTTAATGTACTTTATATGCTTCCAATGTTGTTTCTGAGTTTGTAATAGGCTGCGAGTTCCTTGAAGCATGTCTCGTTTTATTTTGCATAGCTCCAGTCACTCTGTATTTAATAAATAATGGCCACTCTACAAGAATGCTCATTGTATACCCCTGCTGTTTTAAATATCAGCCCTTGCATTGTCAGCTTCCTTCTTTTCTCTTTTGTCTACATGAGTCACTGTACCAGTGTTCTGCGTGTGTTGTATGGACACACGTTCACTTACATTGCTCTCTACAGAAACAAACACTGAAGTAATTCTGTGTACTGAAATTCCTTATTTAGCAAATAAATGCAAGTATTTTGGATTAGCTGGAGACACAGCCAAATGTAGAGATTTTCTACTTTTTCATTCTTCTTAGGAAAGTTTCCCCACCCTACGTTATCTGAAAGCACAAAACACTGACTGTGTTATTTAACAAAACCTATTCTAGACAGAAGGCCCCATGTTTAACATGCCCTTCTGTAGATATAAGAAATGTATGGCAGATAATAAACAAACAGCGTGCTAAAAATACACTGAAATCTTGAACACTGGAACTAAGCCTAAGTGAAAGAGCTTTATGGCTGGGCAGAACACAGTAAGGTGTAGCCCAGCTGAGAAAAAACAGACATCAAGCTCCCACAAGCTGATATAATCACAATAGGGCTCTTTCACTGCTGCAAGGTCTTATTTGCTTGTCCAAGCCTATTAGGGGTTATACCTGCAATGCAGCTGCATGCCTGGGGTCAGCTTCCTTGGGTTTCAGGTAAAAATCACTGCCACTCTCTGCTTCCACCTCAGTTACTCTCTCGGTTACTGAACATTTTCTTCATCCTCACTAGCTTTTAAACTTGCTCATTTAGTGCCTTGTAATTGAGATGTATTTCCAAAATATTTTTCCTGCCTGCACATTTTAACCTACTTTTACTCCAGGATCCCGGGTGAGATGACCAAGGCAAGGGAAGGGTTGCAGAGTGCAGTTTAAATAAGTGCTGCAGGGACAGGAAGCAATAGAGACAGGAGCTGTGGAATTTGCCTTGTGCTCTGTGATCGTTCTCTTGCAAAGACATTTCTAACAGATTAACAGAGCACAGCAATTCCATCATATCTAGTGATTTTCCCAACTGATGAGAATCTCCACATTAAGGTATTCTGTGCCATAGGGCCAAATCACAAGCTGTGTATCCTAACACAACAAAACTTGATGTAGGGCAATTGACATCCTCTTGTTTATCTTAGGTCCACATACAATGGATACTCCACTAGCACTAAACTCTCCCTAAAACAAGGAAAAGTCTTTTTAGGACTGCTTAACAGAGAACTCTCTACACGACCGTATGTCCACATGAAATCTAATGAAAACCTACAGTCAATTACAACACAAACCTGTGAGTTGTAAATCAGTTTGGTGACTGTCCCTCCTCTCCTGGTGAGGATGGTGGCAGGTAATGCTGCCAGTTGTGACAGGGTGCAGACTCAGCCTGATTTACATTACTCCTTCTCTTTATTTCCCAATACTGTAGCAAGAACTACCCAGAGACCCTTGCTCATGGCAAAAAGATTGTGGTGATGGCTGCTCACCTTGAGAAAAGAGTGATGTAGCAGCTGTAATTTCTGCTATGGAAAAAGGATACTGTAAATAGGGATTTTGGCTTTTACAGGAGCTGTATCTTTTTGACTCTGTAACATCCTTGCTCAGAAGCTATGGCAAGGCATCCTGGTACAACATCACTTATCCTGCAGCTCCATTTTACCCTGGACTTTTTCAGCAAGCCCAACCCCGGCACCATTTCCTCTGGGCTCAGGATGCTACCATCTACTCAGCTGGCACTGTGGACATTCCACCACACCAAGCAGCAGTAGCCAGCAGAACTCATCTATTGTGGCCCCTTCTTGGTGCCTCATTTACCCCCTGCCAGATCCCAGATGAGACCTACCACAACAGGAATTTGTATGCTATCTAAAAAAGGCGTAGAACATCTTTCCAAATGCTCCTTCTTTGACCAAGATACTGCTCTAATTGTTTCCTGCTCCTGACAGCTTTCTTGACGGAAGTTGAGGCTTTTTTCTTCACTACCTTCTGACTGGGATGCTCACTCCCGGGACTGGATTTATCCCCACAAGTGTCATTCTTGTTCATTCAATTCTTGTACTCATGGCTGCCAGTCCAGAAAAATCTAACAGTGCACCAAGCAGAGGAAGTGAGCAAACTCCAAATGGTGAGCACAGCTGCTCAGAGATAAAAGGGCTGTATTCTGTCCTGTAGATGCAGATGTTGCTACTCTAGTCAAGAGTTTGACCTCATACACTGAATCCTCTGGTTTCCTGAAAAGTATGGTCCACACTGCAGGTAGTCATATCCCACATCAAAACAAACAGCTCCAGAGCAATCATGTTTGCTTTGGGCTAACTGGGCATATGCTCAAAGAGTGGCACCTGGCACAGCTTTGCCTTTTATGCGGGGTAACATGAAGATAGTGGATATCTGGAAGCCAGCTGCTACTTTTGCAGCCTATGCTGTGTTTGTACTGCCAAAAATCTCCGTATCCCCTTGATCCAAACTGAGATATATAAGAACTGAACTAAACAGAAATGTATACAGCTCTCGGTATCCCACATCACTCCAATGACAATGAGCAGCATGCAGCCAGGTCAGAGGAGGCTTCTGTTCCAAGCAGGAGGAGGCTCCTGGTCCTGTTCAGGAAATATTCTGCACGCAGAGCTGTGGCACATTACAGACGTAGTTTGAAACGGGATGCTGAGCCATCTTTTTCTAGTGTTAGCACAGCATCAGTGTTTATGTCAGAAGAAAAACAAAGATGACAAGGAGATGGCAATAATGCCTTTCTTACCAGAATGAATGAAGTTTTCAAGTGCTAAGCAGATGTGGGAGAACAATAATGAAAAAAAATCCACAGAAGCCACTGGATATAAAAAGAAAAGTCATCTATTTATGTAACTGGGATTTATCCTTAGACCTTTGATGAAAGCTTGAAAGATTCATCACAATAGCTGCTGTCTGCTTCTAGACCGTTATTCCTTTTGCTTTTAAATTAATGGCTGCAAACCTATGCCACAAAGAAATCTGGGATGGCTCTTGGGCTGTTCGCATTTTTCAGCGGAAGATTTCAGTGCCTTCTTGATCCCTTAGCAGCCGTGGAGGCTTTGTGAGCAGCAAGTGGCCACCAGGAGCCTGCAGCTCTCTGCATCACCTCTCGTACACACGGTAGCACCTGGCCCACGGGGAGAAACCACTGCCTGCACCTCTGCTGTGTCCTCTGGGAAGCAGGTGGTGGCACAGCACGGGAGCAGGCCACAGGCAGCCAGCTAGACTGTGCTGAGGACATGTTCAAAGAAAAATAACAAGTGACTCCCTCTTTCTCGTTCTTTATAGCCCTACTCTGTCTTATACCATCCTTGTACTTGTACCTTTTATTCTGTGTCACTTTAAAACTCTTAAGTCCCAATGTTTTTGGTGGAAAAAAAATACAAACCAACTGGCGTTGCCACTTGCACTTTGCTTCTTTTTGCCACAGTAATCAGCGCTCTAAAGGCAAGGAAAGATACTGGGGGTAGATGTTGTTACAGGTCATCACCTCTCTTAGTGCACAGGAGTTACACAGTGCCTTGGGTGAATGCTGTCAGTAGGAGAAAGCAGCATGCAATACTCAGCATAGTTATACTGTAGTACCTTAGACAAGTGCATATTTCAAAGCAGGTTTTTGTCTAAAAATATATATACTTTTTCCCCTTGCCTTTTCTGCCATTCATAAGCGATGACTGGGTGACTGGATAGTTTAAAAATAAGATGAAAGGACCGAAAATAGTAGGGAAGAGGAAGGGAAAAAATAGCACGAAAGTTAACATTTGCTAGTATGACAAAAAGAATTACTACATGCAGGGATTAGCTAAACTAATTTCTTTCAGAGTTTCAAGCCTACTTTCAGACCAACAAACAGCCTTTTGTACTTCTGTACAACAAAATATAAGACAAAACCAAATTTGTGTTTTCTACCAGGAAGTAAACAAGAAGCATCCATATGTTTTAAGATGTAAGTGGTGAAATTGGACTACAAATAGTTTATTACCTCTGGCATGAATAGATACGTAAGGATTTTGCTTCCTGGATTTATCCAATTTTTGCTTCAGATGCTGATAAAGATTTCCTCTCTGCCACCACACTGATGGAGTGTGGGATTTGAACATAAAAGGCCCTTGGGAATAACATCGTTATAGCTTGCTAACCTCTTTCCTCTTTCTTCTCCCTCTCCTTGCATTAACAGCAGCCCACGAGGTGAGCAGTTGCTGCTTTGCCACAGCACGCACACAGGACAAGTCTGCAGACACATTCAAGTACTGTTGAAGAGCACAGCAAGTGAAGCAACACAGACTTCCTGTGCGACCAAAGGCAACTCACATGCAGAGCTACCTGTAAGGCATGTGAAACTCACACAGATTTCTTAAAAGAAAACAATGGTTATTTTTTTCTTCAGAGCCAAATATGAATAAAGCATTTTGGGGAAAAAAAAGTTGCAATATTCTAATGGCCAAAGTATTGACGGAACTTCCTTCCTTCAGGAACTCTTGGGAAAGCTTCTCCCAGGCATATGACTGGCCAAACACCAGAACAAGCAGCTCCAGAATAGCTTGTTCACCTCTTACTGTCCTCCTTGGTACTGGCAGTGAGACAAGTGTGGGTTCCAGTCTGGCAGAGCTTGTAAAACAATGGTATTTGCTTGTAATACAATGGTGTTATCTTTTGTCTACAAAGGTGTAGGCAAGGAAGTGATGGCAACAGAATGGAGGTGTCAGTGTCCCAGTGGCGGCCCACATCTGTTTTGCAGTTTTCCCTGGGAATCTGTCCTCAAGGACAAGAGAGCGGAGCGGAGGTGGCAGATTTTTAAGGACACTTTCCTTAGGGCAAAAGAGCTCTCATCCTTGGGTGCAGGATGTCATGAAAAGAAGGCAAGAGTCTGGTATGGCTGAACTGCAACTTGCTGGTCAAACTGGAGAGCAAGAAGAAAACAGGCAGTGGAAGCAGGGACACATAACCTGGGAGAAGTATAGTGATGTTACTAAATTGTGTAGGGATGGGGTCAGGAAGACCAAGGCCCAGCTGGAACTGGACTTGACAAGGGGTGCAAAGAATAAGAAAGGCTTCTATAGGTACATCAACCAGAAAAGGAAAGTCCAGGAGGCCATACCCCCCTAGCAACACAGACAGGTCAGTAACAACAGACAAAGAGAAGGCTGAGATATCAACAACTTTTCTGCCTGTCTTCAATAGTGATTGTTCTACACACAGTCGTTGAGTGGATGGTTAAGAAGTTGGGAACTGGGGGTGTAGTGCCCTTCTTGCTGTATGAGAAGATCAGGTTCACGGCCATGTGAGGAACCTGAACATCCATAAGTGTACAGATCTTGATGAGATGCATCCCAGAGTCCTGAAGGAAATAGGTGACATAGTTGTCAAGCCAATCTTGATTATATTTGAAAAGTTACGGTGACCAGGTGAGATCCCCAGAAAAAGGCAATAACACAATCATTTTTAAGAAGGGTAGAAAAGATGACCCACTGAACTACTTACCTGTCAGCGTCATCCACGTGCCAGTGAAGTGCATGGAACAGATCCTCCTGGAAGCTATACCAAGGCAAATGAAAGAGAGGGAGGTGATATGGAATAACCAACCTGACTTCACCAAGAGCAGGTCCTACCTGACCAACCTAACGGCCTTCTATGATGGCATAACTATGTCAGTGTACAAGTGAAGAACCACTGATGTCATCTGTCTGGACTTCAGTTAAGGCCTTTGATGTATAACCCAAAAACATCCTTCTCTCCCAGACTGGAAAGATGTGCATTTGATAGGTAAACTGTTCGATAGATGAGGAATTGGTTGATCATACTCAGAAATGACTCAAGGTCAGAGATCAGTGACAAGTGGTGTCCCTCGGGGGTTGGTACTGGTATCAGTGCTCTTTAACATCTTCATCAATGCTATCTGTTCAAGCTTGGCAATGTAAAGGTGGAGCATTGCCCTGCTGAAAAGGTCTTGGGGGTACTGGTGGAAGGAAAGCTGGACATGAGCCAGCAATGTGCCCTCACAGCCTGGTAAGCCAACGGTATCCTAGGTTTCATTAAAAGAGGCATGTCCAGCAGATCAAGGGAGGTGATCCTGCCCCTCCGCTCTGTGCTGGTGAAACCTCACCTGGAGTACTGTATCTGGATGTGGAGTTCTCAGTATAGGAGACACATAGACCTGTTGGAATGCATCCAGATGAGGGGCCACAAAAATGCTCCAAGGGATAGAACACCTTTACAAGGTCAGGCTGAGAGAGCCGGGGCTGTTCAGCCTTGAGAAGGTTCTGAGGTGACCTGATAATGACCTCTCAGAATCTAAAGGAGGGGCTGTTGTGACAGGACAAGATGAAATGGTTTCAAACTAAAAGAGAAGAGATTCAGATTGGGCATAAAGAAGTTTTTTACAATAAGGTTGGTAAGGCACTGGAACAGGTTGCTCAGAGAAGTGGTGGATGCCCCATCCTCGGAAACATCCAAGGTCAGGCTGGACAGGGCCCTGAGCAAACCAATCCAGCGGTAGGTGTCCCTGTTCATTGCAGAGGAGTTAGACTAAAGAGCCTTTAAAGGTCCCTTCCAATTCAAGTAATTCTATGATTAGAACAATAAGTTCTAAGTTACCTTTGAGGTCTGAAGAGAAATTTTCAGTTTCTTAGAATGGAAAGGTGTAACTTAAAAACTAACACCAGCTGCAGTAAAGGTTGGGGCAATAGTGCCCCATCTAGCTTAGAGAGTAGGATGGGGAGCTATTTCGCCATGTCTCCAAAGGAAGAAATGCACCAAAAGCACATGCTGAGTTTAATTGTGGTAAAAGTGGCAGGCATCACACTTATCTAAAGGGCACAGCAGCAAACAGTTTTGCATCCAGTTACATTCTGAGTAGTTTAATCAGAAAAGCAATCTGGAAAAAGTGAAAAATCTCTTTATTCGTTAAGAGGAAGCAGCCCTTAAAAAGCAAAAGCAAAGTGGGCTGTGTGAGCTCAGATCAGCATATGCTCCTTCATTATCTGCATTGATATTTACCAGCACAGAGGATTTTTATGCCTTGATTCTGTGCCATGCTCCCTCTCAGACACTCTGATAATCAAAAGAAAATAAAATCCTATTGACAATTATCACCTGCATGTCTTAGCCACTGCTCAAGGCGCATATTGAGTCCCTACAGACATTTCCTCAGGTGTGTTACACGTCTCTAAAGTGCTGACCAGTGCTATACAGAAAAATATTTTCATAGTATTCTTCAGTTTCAAAAATCCCATGTTTCTTGATAATCTTTAAGGTCAATCAAGAATCATTTGCTTCAGTTTTATTTGTAAATGTCTATTTGTATTACCACCACAAAAGATTTTTCTGCTGATACAGGCTTCCACAATGCACAGACCTGCATATAATTTACTATTTGAGTCATAGAATCATAGAATCACCAAGGTTGGAAAAGACCGCCAAGATCATCAAGTTCAACCATCCACCTACCACCAATATTTTGTCCACTAAACCATGTCTTTTAGTACCAGATCAACATGTTTCTCGAACACCTCCACGGACAGTAACTTCACCACCACCTTGTTCAGCCCATTCCAGTTCCTGGCCACTCTTTTAGAGAAGAAATTTTTCCTAATATCCAACCTGAACCTTCCCTGGAACAACTTGAGACTATTCATTCTAGTTTAACTGGAGAAGAGATTGATCCCCACCTCAGCACAGCCTCCTTTCAGTAGCTGTAGAGAGCAATAATGTCTTCCCTGAGCCTCTTCTTTTCCAGAATCTCTCAGTCAGACTCTCTCAATCCCAGTTCCCTCAGGTGCTCATCATAATGCCTGTGCTCCAGACCCCTCACCAGTTTCACTGCCCTTCTCTGGACACGCACCCTGGTATCAGAAGTCTTTCTTGCAGTGAGGAGCCCAGAACTGAACACAGTACTCGAGGTGCAGCTTCACCAGTGCCGAGTACAGAGGGATGATCACTTACCTGCTCCTGCTGGCAGCACTATTTCTGATACAACCCAGGATGCCATCAGCCTTCTTGCCACCTGGGCACATTGCTGGCTCATGCTCAGCTGAGCGTCAACCAACCCAGGTCCTTTTGTTCTACACAGTCATCCAGTCACACTCTACCCCAAACCTGTAGTGTCACCTGGGGTCGTTATGGCCAAAGTGCAGGACCCAGCACCTGGTCTTATTGAACTTCAGCACCCATCCTTGGTGCCCACAAAGCGAGTTTCACTGAGGAACATTAGCACCGCTGAGTCCTGTGCAAGCAGGTTGCTACTTTTTTCCCCTCATTTTTAAATCTCTGAAGAAAAAACTAATTTCTTTATCAAACGGCTGTTTTGTGATAAATTGTCAACATCACATGCACTTTTTACGCATTCAAAGATCAAGAAGATTCTGCACAATCATGGGTCTGCCTGCAAAGAGTTCACTGGCAGTTTGAGGCATTTTTGAGTAGTTTATTATGAATACTAAGCAAATGTTGTGAATGTTCACTTGGAGTGAGGTTCCTCTTAGAATATTTACACCCATTCAACATTCTCATCACTCCAAAGGCTGTTTAGCATACCATACGTTCAGCTCCACAGGCCTGTTTGTTCTGGTAGACATAAAACAAGGTTTATGTGGTGTTAAAAGTACATCCTGAATAAGCATATTGAAATTACAAGAGCCTGAACTCATCCAGAGCAATGAAAAAAAAAGAAGAAAAAGGTGATATTCAGATGCCCCGAGAAAACTGCCCTAGGACATCTTCATAAGAAATAAAGACACATTGTTTTTATTTGATTGGTAGAATCAAAATTAAATGAAATTAGCCAGCGAGGACACATGTATTTCAGAAATTACTTCCCAGCTGCACTGCTGTTAGAAGACTAGATTGGCTCCTTAGGCATACTGCATTTTGATGTGGCTGTATTTTGGCTTAGCCATTCATCTCTGAAATAGGTGCAAGGCTACTCACAGAGAGGTTAAGCAGAAGCTAGGTGTAAGGATCTTTTCACTCCAAAGCAGAGCTGAATATCCCTGGTGGCATTATATGTAGGTTCATGTATATCCTGAGTTAGAAGGGACCCACAAAGATCATCAAGTTAAACTCCTAGCTGCATGCAGGACCACTTCCAAAATCAACCCTATGTCCAAGAGCATTGTCTAAACACTTCTTGAACTCCAGCAGGCCTGGTGCTGTGGCCATTTCCCATATACTTTAAGACAACACATCAAAACAGATCCTAAAGACAGCCTGTATCTGAATCCTGTTCCATCTCTGATACCAATGAATCAATATGCTCAGCCACATACCTTATGAAAACCTACTCAAATTCTATGGAGTTAGAATTATTGTTTTTAGATTAGATTTATGGATTATTATTTATACTTGCCAGAAAGCTCACAAGGAACCCACTGAATATTTATCTCTGTCCTAATACACGAGAAAGCAAAGGATAATCCATGAAAATCTCTGTTATTGTTATCTAAGACAGTTATGACCCAACTGCTTGCTTGCAACTATACAATTCTGGACAGTGTGCCTACGTATCCTCAAATAAAAATTCTCTGGAGAAGCACTACTTTCACCAATGTTGCAATCTAACAAATGTGCTAGTGTCATAACCCAACTTAAAAGCAGCACTATATGACACAGGTACACTGTTGAATCTTTGTACAGTCTTCACAGACAAGTTATGTTCATTTTTCTACGTTTGTTTAAGAACTGAAGATTAACACAACTGAAAAGTCCTTTCTGTGATGTGGGCCAAAGCAGATTTTAATTGGAAAGCACACTTTTTCTGCCCTGCCCAGGCAATCTGAAGAAGTTTCAACATTTGCTTTAACAAATTTTCACATGAAAATTCTCATTTAAAGGTTTCCAGTTTATGGTTGCTGATTTCAAGTTAATAAGGAGAGCGGTATCTGGATAAAACATAATAGAGCGCTTTGTAAAGTAAAGCACCTAATCTGATTTAACAGCTTCATTTCCAGCTCCACGGATGTGTTTCCAGTCAGTGGCCTTGCTGAAAAGTGTGCCCCCCTAAGCATCTTGAGATATGTTTGTTGTCATAAATGTATATCAATAGCGCTGATGCAAAGAGCCCAGCAGCACAATGATAACAACATGACCCATGAAATAAAGCAGATTTTAAAACCATCGAGACAATGCATTTTTCTCATTTATTCAAATCTTCTGCAGGAAGTAAACACTGAAAGATTTAAAAAAACTTCACACTGCAGTATGTACAGTTTTGTGACATCACATGAGGAAATTAATTTCTAATAAAAAAATGAGACCAGTTAGATAAATTACTGAAAACACATCACAATAAAATTGGTTGTGGTAAAATCCCAAATCCTTATGTATGACAATGAAAATCAATATTCCTTTGTTTTACAGCAACGGAATAGTCCCAGTACAATATCTCAGTTACGCAGCATGGAATCCTGAACGTACATGACTGATTACAGTTGTATGAGTACTTCATGTTTTAAAAGTAGGTTTGCCTTTTTTTTTGTTTTTTTTTTTTTTTTTCCCCAGACCCTTTTGATTTGAAGCACATTCTTTCACAAAGCTAAAATACCACAGCAGAAGTCATGTCCAGAAGTGGAATACTGTTGTGTTTTGAACTGACCTGACTTGTTAAGACATTTTTGCCAACGCACAGATGCACAGGGTCCCCCATGCACTTTTCATGCAGCAGGTAATCACAACTTTAAATAAAAGTATTTTTCTATACATTCTTCCAGACTTGCAACTGTATACATACATGCAAAAGTTTTTAAACCTATGTGATCATATTTACACTTATACATGGAATATACATAACAAAAAAAGATTAAAAGGTTTTGTTTTTTCTTTTTCCTTTGCATTAGAACAATACAAAATATGTATTTTTCATTAAGGAAACCACTATTTACATCACCTTTTAAAAACCAATTTCAACATATTATAGGTGTAACAAGTCAATCTATTTACATTATATATAAATATATATAATATATACTTACCAGCTTACTCCTCTGTAAGATGTGGCAGAGAACAAACTGGTAATATCATGTCACTGACGTCAATGAGAGCTGTAATACTTTCACCAACATTTAACAGGGTAAATTTAAACCACTCATTTCTTTCTTTTAAAAAGATTCGTAAATTAAAAATTTAAAAACATTACTAAGAGCAAATGGCTAAGAAAAGTGAAAGTTATGGCTGAATTCCCTTTTGATCTTACAATGGTTATAAACTTCTCAAACTGCGCCGACAGGTTAAGTGGTATCAGTGCAGAAGCCCTCTAGCAACACAGCTCTGATTCTGTGGTCGTGTGTCACCTTCCTGTCATTTCCTCACGTCTGGCAGCAGAGATGTTGGAAATCTGGTCCTCTCGGTCCCTTACACTTCCCTCTGGAAACAAAAGGCATAACTGTGGCAATTACAAGTCAAACCCCAAATCTGCCTAGCCTGAGTGCTACACTGACAGCGGATGAAGCGGCCTGTAGGTCCAACCTCGAGCAAGGCACAGGGCACTTGGCAACCCAGCCGCTGCCGCTGCAGCTGTTCTGAGTTATAGAATGTTAAAGGTGACTCTGGTACAAGTCCCAAGGGGATGCAGCTACAACTTTAAGTAGCGTACACATTCCTAACTCGCTTCTTCACTGCTCCGTGAGGTGGAGGCAGCTTTCTCCCAGCAGTCTCATCCATTTCCAGATGCAGTGTCATCTCCTCCCTCGCCCGACGGTGAGCTCAAGTGGCTACACCTAACTGTCTTGCACCTCTCACCTACACAAGCTGCTGCTGCCTGTCTCTGACATGGCCCTGATCCTCTTCAAGCCCACGGTCTGAAGACCTAGCTGAAATATCACCCTCCTGAGCTAGCAGACCTATCTTTGAAGCCTCCACTCTCATAGGCTGAGGGAGCATTTCGGGGACAGCTGAAACGTGTATCCTAGCAGTAAATATCTACTGAACCAAGGAGATTGGTGTTGCTGAGGTCACCGATCATTACTCAGCAGATGGTACTTGGTTTCTCACTCATCCCACAGGGACTGGGGGATATCAAGGATCTTCTGAGTTGCCTGGAAAAATGAGGCCAAACCTGACTGATCCTTCTGCTGGTGCAGCAAAGCCAACTCCCATATCTCCCTTTTTTGATGGAACAACTGAGAGGGAAAACTCCCCAAGCGTGACAGCAGGGACTCCTTTTTACTCACCCATCCCATGCTATAAGATAAAAAAGGATGGAAAAGTCTTCAGTCCTCAGGTCAAAAGGCTGCAAGTGTGGATGGGGCAGATTTTGAAAAAGAACTCTTTTCCCTAGGGAGCAGTAACATCAGTGGCACTGGAGAAATGAACATAAAAGACTGTTGCCCTCTTAGCAGCTAACTGGAGAGCAGCATTAAGTTAGCAGGCCCTTTACTCTCAAGGGCCTCATCTTTATGCTTTACACTGCTTTCAGATTGTAATGTCCACAACAGGCAAGATTCTTTTATGAACTTCATGAACTGAAATTAAATTTTTGCGTTTTATAATTTACTGACATCTGTGAGAATTGCAATACCCTTTCATTAACTCAATTTAAAAGAAAGCTAAATCATCAACTGGTCAAACTTAACATTTTAACTTAGATGTTTTATAAAACTTTAAAAACTAAATGTTCAAAAGGATATATTACAACAATAGACTACCATAGAATAAATACATAGGTAAGCATGCTCCTAGACTCCAATGTTACTTTTCATTACGGTTAGACTTTTCTTCTAATTTTCATCAGAACTTTGTCTTACAAAACACATTCATTCATTTACGTCCACTGAAGACGCATTCTTCTCAGGAGCCCTTCAAGGAAATTACAGCCCCGTATTTACTCTGAGGATCATCTATTATTCTCTATTGTATATATTTGCGAGCTATTTACATGTTGTTTCAAGAAAAATAATCAATTAAGACTTTAAGAGACATTTAACGGATGGAACAAATACCATCTTTTTTAAAATATTTCTGTTGGGTTGACTCATACAAAAAGAATTCATTTCTACTGTCAATGCAAAATATACTTTATCTCGTTAATGATTACCCTAGGAGACATTTGAATAGTCATCGGGCCACTTATAAATGCAAATATTAAAGACAAAATTTATTTCTATATTATACTTCAGACAATGACATTTAAAATGATATTAGATTTGCGTGAAGGTTTTAAAATATAAATCTTCTTTCTACAGCCCATTAATATATTACGCTTCACCCAAATAACAAAAAAATATATCTTTAAGTTGCTCTGTTACTTCTCATATAAACCAGGGGGAATGTTTTATACTGGATACTGCCAAACATTTATGTTCCCTAGAAGAAGGTATCCACAGGAGGCCTCACAGAATTGTGGTGCATTTTCCAGCTGGCAGATAGAAGTCCCTTTCAGCAGAGACTGCAATACAAAGAAGGAACCCTAGGCGGTGGGCAGAGGAGGAGAAGGGGACTTGCTCTCTCTGCCTAAGCAAGCCAGAAGGCTTGGGAAAGAGTCTCTGCAACAAAAGCAGAAAGGAAAAGAGCAAAATGTCCCATCGCTCATCTCTGCAAACATGAGCTGAAAAGAATAGCAGTTTTGTCATATCATCAGCTCTCCGTGGTGAAAATGGTCAATATTAAAACACAAGTGTGGCTTTCATTATCTGTGCAAACCAACTGCTAAGCTGTTTTCTGATAACGCAGGGAATTAGAAATAATATTGAAAGCTACAGAGAACATTTTTTAGGGGAATAAAAAGTTCAGCCAAACTATTAATGTGCATAATTTAGAGGAGCCAGATTTCATCCTCTTCCTCTCCCATGAGTAGTAAGGGCTCCAAATGGAGTTAACACTGACAGTGTTAATAGTGCTGCTTGGCGCTTACCCAGTCAGCAATTCTAAGGTGTCTCAGCTTTGACCACAATTTTCAGTTACTCCCATCTCAGACTGATACTGCCAGATGTTACAAATCACAGCACAGGTGGGGATTGAGGAAAAGGGCAGAGGAGGATTTCTGAGACATATCCCACTATCCATTACAAAACATGACAAAACCACAATTTTATCCTCACTGCAACCTGAAAAATTATTCTGAAACCAGATTTTCTGCAGAGAAAAAGCAGTGCATTGAACCATGCATCAGCTGTTCAGAGAGTAATAAATATTGGCAGAATATGGATTCTCTCCCCTAGTCATAGGAAGAGGCCAACACATTTTTAATGAAAAATTCTATTCTGTACTCGAGTGGAAGTCTGATGTGCTGCTTGAGCACAGCTGGCATTCTCTTGTGCAGGAAGCAACAATATGACTATCTGGCTCATAAACTGTCCACCATTTTCCTCACCAAATCTATGTGCTATGCTTGATGAAACACAGTACTCCAAGAGGCATTCTGACTTTCCCTTTTCAAGGAGGGAAGTGACAGGAATGTACTGACAGAAGACTGATGTGACACCTGCATGATATATGAAAATTTGCTTTTTGTACAAAAACCTAGAACAAACCCTTAATTGTAGCTAGGAACTCGTAACTATGGCTAAGGATTCTAAGGAAGGCCTTCGTCAAAAGCAGGGCAAGGAAGAAAAACAGATTTTACACCACTATTCTGTCAGGACCACAAACAAACAGGATTTAAAAATAACAATAAAAACTTTGGAAGCACTAAAAATTACATTTCAGTGCGATTCAATTATTAACACTGACATGGGTTTTTCCAATGTGATGAATTAATACCTTGGACGGACTGCTCCATTTCTTTAAAGTTATTCATAAAATTTCACAAAGCATATTAAACATTCCAAGAAAAGTACACTGTCTCTATGCTCAGGCTTCCAAAAAAATAAGGATTATTTTACAGGAAAGGGAGGAAACGCAGCATTACCACCACCTAGGCTGTACGCTTACACTTTATGTTATACCAAAGACTTGCAAATCCAAGTAAGACTCTGATCAAAGAGTACTCATAACTTAATTTGATGCATACAGAAATGTCTTGTACAAAGTACAACCTTTCTAATTTTCTCGTGACAATCTATAGTAAAGCAAATTTTATCTACATGTATTTTAAATAACATCACCATAAAAATAAAAAGTTTATCAAATGAAAACATGTTTCAATTAGACCATGCTTTTCTAAAATCATGCTCAATTTGTACAGTAGTCAAGTTCGTACTCTTTTTTTTTATGTTCTTTTTTTTTTTTTTTTTTTTTTTTTTAAAACAAAGACTCAAAACCACAGATTGTAAACTCCTTGACGAGGCTGTAGTTTATTCTGGCTCTTTTTTGATTGTTAGCACTTTTTCCAGAAGTCCGTGCACTTCTCCATTCACACCATGTTGATGAGAGGTCTTACTTCCCATATGGCTGTTGTAAGGGCTTCTTAAGTTACTAAAAGGAGTTTTAAGCTCTCCATCAGATGTCAACTCCTCTTTGATTGTAACACGAGTCGAACTATCGGTAAATGAAGGTTCGTTCCAAATTTCTTTGTCGTGTGCTTCTTGGCTACTAATAGAGTTGCCACCTTTCTGTAACATGTAGTACAAGATCGGATTGGTTTTGGTCAGTCTCGGAGAGTCTTTTTCATAATCATTCTTGTCCATACCTGTGATCACCCATCTAATGGGACCTTTCTCACTGGGCATGGGACACACACTAAACTGGTCAGGTTCAAGTCTCCCCAAATGTTCAGGGAAGGGGGAACTGGCAGGACTTTTTACTGGATACTGAAATGTTCTGTGATCTACGCAATTGCTCTGTTGCACAGGACTTCCCATTAATGCATTTACTGAAGAAATGCTGAATTCTGGTTTATTAATTGTTGCATTGCTTTTGTTTCCTTTTTTCTTGCCCTCAGTTAGTAAGTTATTCCTATGTTGTGACAGGTCTCTCTCACAGTTTTCTGAGAGAAGCAGCTGTTTCAACACATTAAAGCCTTTACTATCTCTAGACCAACTCCTATTATCACTTTCGTTATTTGAACCATGACTTACAGCATATTTAAATTCTGAATCACTTCTGCCAAATTTCAGTTCTTGCTGGTTTAGTAAAGGCCCATACAGTGCCTCTGTAGGAGAAACATGATTGTTTGCAGCATGAGACACATTAGTTTTCATCTTTTTTAACGGACTTTCCAAAGGCTCAGTGTGAAGCTTCCTTTTCTTCGGTACTGTGCAAAGACTCTTTGATTCCAGGTGTGTCAGCTCATTGTTTTGGTGACTTCTGTCCAGCTCATCTGCAGGGTAACTATCTTGATTCTGTGTCAGCAATCTACTTAGCAGGCCATTTTTGGAAAAAGAAAAATCTTGAGGTGAAAGAGGCTCAGACTTCATTTCCTCAGATGCTGGAGAAGCAGCTGTATTTCTCTGTAGCGAATGAACAAATCCTTGAAACTTGTTACCCTTGCACTCTCTTATTTGTTGTGCATTTGAATTATAAGGGACACTTGATTCTTCAGATGGTTCAGTTTTTATTTTCACTGTCAATATTTGCTCATTCAAAGCCTTATCTCTCTGTTCCTGAGAACTTTCATCTCTTAAAAGCACCCTCTCTTTCTTTTCATTTTTACCTTTATTAGGAGTTCCCAGAAGCAGCTGAAGGACAGTACGCCTTTCAAGGAGATTTTCTATTTCCGAACCTGGAAGTCCTTGTTCAGTGGGTACAGGCTGACAACTTAATATTTTGTTATTTTCTTCGTGTGTACTTAATTTATTTGTTAGCAGAGGGCTGTTCAATCTATCAATCAAGCCCACAGGTTTATCTGTGTTCCCCACTAGCAGATGTTTGCCAGATCTTTGTTCTTCACTTGACATGGAAGTTTGCATACCACATTGAGCAAGATTCTGCAACAGTTTGCTGGCACTGAAAGCCGAAGAGTTTTGTGGACTGTCATTTCTGCTCAGCTTAGCTCCTTGAATTTCTTTGCTTTTTGAAAGGTCTATCAAATGTTTAGATGCAGGATTCACCAGCCTGTCTGGCTGGATGCTGCAGGCAAACGATGGTGAGCTACGCTTGATGGCTAATGATTGGTGAGAGAGATTTATAGGAGAGTCTGCTTTTGTAGAAGCAAGCAAAGGCGGAGTGTTTAGTGGAGTCATTCGATTTGCATTGGGACTGTCAGTAACAGGAGTCCTTTTACCAGTCTGTACAGTGAATTTTGCCACATCAGCAGCACTGTGTGGTCCCTGAGGCTCATTACTTTTGTCTACTTTTTCTTCACTCTTATGCCCAAGTAACAGCTGCAGTAGTGTTACTTTTTGATGGGGGTTCAGCTTAGAAGCCTTCGGAGTGTCTTTGTCTTCCTTATTCTCCGGACAGGAAACTTTTGGATCCCAGCTATGAAGCAAGGACTGAGTCAGGTTATCCAGTGATGCAGGTGGACCTGCATCTCGTTTGTCTGTCCTCTGTTTAAAAGATAAGTCTATAGGAAGACAGTTAGAATGGGAGCTATCGTCATCACTACTGTCATCTGTAAAACTAGGATTGTTGTCTGAATACTCATCAATAGTTGTTGGTGTGCTGCTCTCTTCAAAAATGCTGGCTCTCTCACTCTGCTCATGCCCTTTTAATTGTTTGGTGGTATTCTGGCTTTTCAGGAGATGTAAGAGCAAACTGTTGCTGGGAGAGGTTTTCACATTATTCCTTTCCAAGTTATTTTTAAATCCCACATTTTTGGGTGGTGAATGTGTGATTCCCACTGAACTCTGAAACGGTGCTATATTGCTTTTGCTAGATACCATTTTGGTTGATGATCCAGCTTGACCATTGAGATGGCTTGTCATTCCTTTTGCTAAACTGAACTGGCCAGTATCTTTTTGAGCACTTTCTTGTAATCTGGCCATAGCTGCAAGTCTCTCACTTGCTATTTGATTTGCATTTTGTGCTTTTAAAGCATGTTCCCTGGAGTACTGCTGCAAGTGAGCTTCACTTGAAAGGAGTAAAGCTAGTTGGCTGCATGCTACGCTGGGCTTTGGTGAAGCAGCAGGACTAGATCGTTTCTCTACCATGCTTGCCACAGCTTGTAATCTTGCAGCACATGACAGTGGTTCATTTATTACTTTAGATCCGCTCTGCACTGCATGAGGAGATTCTATAAACCTCTCTTTGGGCAGGTTCTTTGTTATATCAGGCAGGCTGTTGTCCAACTTCTGATCTTTTGCTTTGCTCTTCTTCAGTAGAGTCTTCAGGTGACTGGATGCAACACCATAGCACCGTAAATCTTTCTCCACCTGTAAAGAATCATGGCTAAGGGAATAGCCTTGCTCCTTAAGGCTCTGTCTAATCTGCTGTGACAGAGCAACACTCTGAAGCCTAGAGCTGAATGACTGAAGCAAAGAGGCAAGTAATGTGCTATCCTGTTTGCCTTTAGGCACATTTTCAACCATGCCAGCTAACAAAGCTTCCTTTTTTCCATCTAAATCCACAATGGAATCAGACAACCGCCTTCTCTTTGCTGCATTCCAATCTTCAGAAGACTGCAACAGCCTTGCTTTTTTGAGGTGCAACATGCCAGATCCCTGATATGTACTTGTGTTAAGAACTGGACCATTACTTTGACAGCTGGGAAATATATTTCCAGAAATCTTAAAGTTTTGATCCTCTCCACTATGCCCAGTAGACTTTTTGTCAACTGTAGTACCTGAGCCTCCTGCTGCTTGATGCATTAGTAATCCCTCTAGGTAAGTTAGAACAACAGAATCCTGGTGCATCTCAGAGCCAAGCTCTTCTCCATGAGTCATGTTCAATAAAAGTATCCAAAAGGGCTCTGTTTCTATTCACTTCAAAGACTATGCTGCAGCTGAATTGAGATGCAGAGTTAATAAATAATAGATAGATGTTTACAGCGTTTTCTCACAAACTTTCAGAAACAACACAGTCACATTCCACGCAGGTTTCTTCCAGTGTATCTTGTTTGATAAACCAGATTTCCAATCATGTCCCTGTGTTGATATATAGAATATTTACGATATTCACGAAGGATGTCTAGGAAGAGCGCTCAAAACACACTTCTAAGGTAGGAAAGTTCCATTACGTACTCGCTTTCTTCAGCTTTGTCCAGGAAGCTAGTTTGATTTTCATCTTTTTCCATCTTCATCAAGCACACAGAATACCTAAATGGAAAAACAAAACAAAACAAAAAAAGTGGTCAAGAAAAAGAATTAGGGTAAGATCTAAATAAACTGCATAAGAGATTTTTTTCCCACATACTGTTCTAGAGAGATCCAAGATGTATAAGCAATAATCACACTCCAGAAGAAATTAATAATTGAATAATGCAATGAGTCTATGGCACCTAATTTGAAGAACTCTGTAAAAATTATTCAGAGACAGAAAGCATTATACTGCTCAGAAAAATTTACACTGGATTGTACCTCACAGTTCCATAAATATTTTTATGTTAGCATGTGAATACACAATGCATGAACAGTACCACAGTGAAAGAAAATTAATGGGAAAAAAATATATACCTAAGAGTCAAGTGTTCAGGTTCATGTTAAATTTCTTTTCAAATACCAAAATAAGCTGCAACACATACAAACATATTTCTGATCTTCCAACTCCCAAGTACTATTAAATTATTAGAAGAGTCAAGCAACAAAAGTGGAGAAGGTGATTATTATCATGTTCCTGGTAGACCTTCATTGAAAGATATATACTTTTACACTCTTTCCGTGTATTCAATGAAAACTGGTGAAAAAGCAGGCCTTCTTTGAAGATTTTTTGTTTTCAAAGTCATTCATGTAGAACATCTCTACTCAATATTTACTTGGATGAGGCAGTGTGCTATAAAATGTAGTTTTAAAAAACACAATGGCTCTTATGCTAGATGTACCTCTTAGTTTTACACTGGTCAATGGTAGCATGAACAGTTCACACAGTTAACACAGTTCAATACTGAGATCATTATACCACACGTCTACTACTTTTCTCTTTCAGTTGTACATAGGTATTAATATTCAATATGAACACAGCTAAGTGCCTTTCAGCATACCTAGCTCTGCAATTTTCTTTAACAGACTAAAAGCATATTTAAACTTGTAAATACAAATTTTCAGAAGGATATACAAAGGTGAAAGCCATGCATCCTTAAAGTGAATGAATGCTTTATGATTGACTTCCCAGAGGCTTTTTTTTTTTTAATTCAAAAGCTACAGGCAACTAAAAGTTAGAAAAATAACAGATCTGAAAAAAGTATGGAATTAGAACATCAGCTATACAGCCATAATGCTAATACCTTATATACACTCCTGTACAAATACATTCTTAGTAGACTTCAAGTCATTTAAGGAAGTTCCACACACTATTCAAAAACAAGTAAACAAACAAACAAAAAAAAACAACAAAACCCCACAGAACAAAAACACCAGCAATGCACTGTAGTGTAAATGAGTATACCCATGTATCTAAACAATGAATTGAAAGTTGGTAGCTCATTCTTGGGAGTCAGTATTTCTCTCACAATTTACCTATGATCTCACTGTTCCTTCAAAATCCTCTGTGTCTCTGCATTGACTTTTGCAAAGGTTCAAATATAATAAACAGCAAGTCCGTGAAAAAAAGATATAGCTCATACATAATGCTTCTCATGAATATGTCAAGCATCCAGCAAGTGCAATGTCTATACAGCTAAGTTTATTTTCTTAAATTCTGGAAATACACTTTATCCAGGAAATAAAGTTCTCCAGCCTCCAAAACCAACAGTTTATCTGCAGATATATTTTCACATTTCAAAAGGCAATTAAGCTCACAGCATGCTGTTCTTATACAGGAGAAAGTAGCACTTGATACCCTGCTTTGTGCTTAAGAAAATAAAATTGCAGTTTTTTCACTATCATACACTGCAGGTCACCTTAAAGCTAAAGCCCCAAGCCAACGCACTCTGTGTTAAGCTGGTATTTGGGAAGATATTACTATTCATAGCTACAAGAAATTTAAAAAATAAAATTAGTTTTTAAAAATACAATGCATTCATGTGAATTCCTTAGATACTCAAAAAGACTACTGCAAAAGATGATGCTTGCAGCCAGTACAGTTTATGTTCAGGTACTCTAAACAGCAGCTTGCCACTTTTATCTGCTTTTTTTTTTTGTTTGTTTGCTTGCATGTTTGAAATTTCCCAAGGGCAAGGAAATATTCATAATTTTACTCAAGTCTGATTGATGCAAAGGAGCTTTCATTGAAGAGAATGAAATCTGAAAGGCATGTAACACGAGGAAAAGGACATCACAAACCCTCCTAAAGAGGCTGCACTGATGTAGTATCACAATGGCTATTATAGCATTAAAAAACCCTACTGGACCAATGTGCAACATGCAAATATGAAGTAATCTATGAAGAATGGAAATCACATTTAAAAAAAAAATAAATCTCTAAACCTATACTTTATTTGTGACGAGAAGCCTGGTAGTAAATTGAACTGTTTGAAAACAATCTCACAATTATGCATTTCTAGCAAGTTTTGAACCTGGTATGCTCATCTTCCACTTTCTGATCTGATGTGTGGCCATATGGAATCAGAACCAGCTTTGGGAATTAATGCTTAGCCGGACACAATTATTCATTAACCTTTTCAAAACATAGTGACTAAACCAAAGAATTTCCCTGAAAGTGTGCAATAAATATGATTCCAGAAATTATCTGAAATGAGGAAATAAAAATATAATGTTTAAAAAAAAAAAAGGAAGAGAAGGGGGATTTTATGTGTCTAATGCCTCTAAATCTCTAGAATTATGTTTAACTATAGTGAAAGAACTGATAAATTAAATTTGATACGCTTTCTTGACCAGGCAATGACTGTGCATGAACCATTTTTTGTTGTTTCAACTCCTTCTTCACAGATTCTCGTATTCTACAAACAAAACGCTTGTTTTACAGAGGCTATTTTCAGAACCAACACAACCACACACCGATCACAGCTCATTAAGTCATGTTTACCTAGACACAACTAAAGCAGCAGCACGACTCACAACACAAATGCTGTAACCTGGGGAGACACTCCAGAAGTGGAGCATACCATGGGAAATCAGTCCTACAGCCTTTTAAAAAGTGCCCAGGGAGAATCTGTAGGCAGAGCAAGGAAGATAAGAGAATATTAAAACATACACTGAACTGTAGAAATCACGGATGTCCAGAATATTAATTTTACTTCTGCTGTTATCAAGAGTTCTTCTTTGTTTGCAAACTACAGATATACTTGGTAGTTGCAAAGATTTCAGTGGCAAGATAACAATAAACTCTGAGATCCTTTGGTCAACATGAAGTATTACTGCCACAAAAGATAATTAAATTGGAGAACAAAGCCTTCTAGGTTAAAACAACAACATCTGAGCCAATACCTTTTTGCTGACACACACACACATATATATATACATATATATATATCTCCATACACACACATAAGTTATCTATAGTATATTACTAAATCCCTGCTCTATATCAGAAGCCTCTTCAAATGAATGCAGCAGCTGAGACCTCTTCACAGATTTGATTCAGGCTGTCAAGGCATTTTGAAGATTCCCCTTCCAAATTTTTTTTAAAGACAAAAGCGAAAAAGTAATCTGATGATAGAGCACAATTGAGCAACAGGTGAATTCTTCCACCATTACACACCAGAGAATCTGTGAATCAACACACCTTTTCTTACAATAAATTAATGGAAATCAAACTCTTCCTTACGATTGTGGGATGTCACTTTGAGAAAACAAAATCAACTCTTAAAAAAAGTTATTTCAATTAATGAATGCCTCTGCTGCAAAACTTACCTGGAAATGCTAAAACAGACATTCTACAATTAACCAATAGACACTGAGTTGCTACCATTTAATAAATCAAAAACAGGTAATGATTTACATCATCACCTATAAACATGTTTAACTGATATCTCTGGCTAGTATTCCGCTTTTCTAAGTCTCCCACTACAGCTCACAGACTGCCTATTCTTGTACCCCAAAACAGCTACAGCCTGCCACATCAAGCAGTGTTTCAGATGGTATTTTCATCATTACATTACATCATTACTTTGAGGAATCTAGGGAATAAAGTAGCAGCTTGTGATCCTGGGGTCTTGGTTACTTGCTGTGCTTCAGGCAGGCTGAATGATTTCTGGTTTTACTTTTCTGTATCCCATTTTCACAGATGAAGTAAAATAATAGATGCAAACATCAAAAATACAACAGGGGATAAATATATTAAAGACTTTAAGTTGCTTAACAGCTCCAATAACAGCACTGAGCAAGCACCTAAAACAGGATTTGAAATGATTCTGCATTCCTACAAGCTGTCTGTAGTGAGATGCTGCAGAGCACAATGAAATTAAGTTCTACACAAAGATTCCTATATGCACTAAGAATGGAAATTGCAGCAGAATTTTTCGGTAGACTGAATATGAGTATAGAAAGGAAAAATGTCAGTCCCACAATTATTTATTTTGTTCTGAGCTCCATTCCTTGGACTTCAGCAGACAGGAAGCATGTATTCAGAGTGGTGGTACAAGCACTTCTGTTGACTTTTTGCTAAGGTTACAAGCAGTGAAAGAGGCATGATTCAACAACCCACTGTACCAAATGCATACAGCAGCACAAATGTGGAGGTACTTCAAAGGCACTTAAGCATGTACTTTAAGAGAAGCCAGTATTAAGTGCTTTGCTAAATCCCTGCTTTACTTCTGAAATCTACTGAGATGAATGGAGCAGCTGAGACCTCTTTATAGATTTTATTTAGTCTGTAAAGGTATTTTGAAGGTTTGCTTTCCCTTTCATTAAAAAAAAAGAAGAAGAAGAAGAAGAAAGAAAAGGAGAGAGAGAAAAGTGCAAAAATAATTAGATTACAGAGCAAAATTCAGCAACAGGTGAATAGTCCACAGTTGCACACTAGAGGATTTATAAATCAACATGCCTTTTCACTGTTGTTTTTAAATAATAAACTCATGGAAACCAAACACTTTCCCTAAGATCACAGGGTATCACTTAGAAAAAGCAAACACTGACTCTTCCCATTTGGCATATTGTTCACTTATTGGTGGGGCCTACTTACTCCAACAGGTTTTAAACATGGAAAAGATAGCCAACTGCTTTTAAAAAGCTGAATCAGGAGAGGGCATGAGATCATGTTGCAGCTTGAAAGGTTGTTGCCAGACTTTTCCAAGGACTCCACTGCAGAAGTGGAATCCCAGCAGCCAGAACCAGGACGCTGCTCACAGTGCTGCCACAGTCCTGCTGCGCGCAGTATCACCACTCACCCTTTAAAATGACAGGGGCAGGAGAGCCTTTTCATAGATTCATAAAATTGTTTGAGTTAGAAGGGACCCTTGAAGGCCATCTAGTCTGAATCCCTACAATAAACAGGGACACCTAGGGCTAGATCAGGTTGCTCAGAGCCCTGTCCAGCCTGACCTTGGATGTCTCCACGAATAGAGCATCCACCACCTCTTGGGGCATCCTGTTCCACTGTCTCATCGCCCTTATTTGTAAACACTCCTTTTTTTTATACCAACTTAACTCTCCCCTCTTTTAGTTTGAAATCATTTCTCCATGTCTTGTCACAAAAGACCCAATGCTTTCTTATAGTCCATCTTTAGATGCTGAAAGGCCGCTATGAGGTCACCCCATAGCCTTCTATTCCCTAGGCTGAACAGCCCCAGCTCTCTCAGCCTGTCCTTGTAGGAGAGGTGTCCCATCCCTTAGATCATTTTTCTAGCCCTCCTCTGAACACGTTCCAACAAATTTACGTCTCTCTCATATCAACAACTCAGAGGCTTCACTCTGGACACAGTAGTCCAGGTGAAGTCTCGCCAGCGCAGAGGAAAGCGATAGGATCACCTCTCTTAATCTGCTGGCTATGCTTCTTTTCCCTGTTGCTATGTTAGACTCTGTACTGCCAGAAGCAATCCTGACCTTACTTTCTGGTATTAGCAAAAGTTTTAAGGTTTGAATTGAAAGGAAGAAAGCCACATCAGGCCAAAGCTTTCAGATGATTTCAGCTGCTTCAACAGTCAGGTTCTGGTAAGTTCTGTAGAAGATTGATCCCCTAGGAGTTGACACAACCACCTAAAGCAATGCAAAGAGACTTTATTAAAGCATATGGACTACAAAGTCTTAAGCAACATAAAATTTGTGCAAACATAGAACCAACACCACAGCAGACAAGAAATGCTTTTTCCTCAGGGAAAAAATAGAACTGTTAGCAAACCAACAACTGAATGGAGAAAAATAACTGAACTGTGCTGACAGGTTACTTAATATTTGGGCTTACTTAGGTTTTTGTTTTAAGGCCTGCTAAAATGTAGATACTATGTCTGCAGATGTCAGCTGTGGCCTCTGAGTTGTGCGTGAAATGGGTGGCTGTTTATACATTGCTCCTGACAGGTGTGAAGCAAGGCATTCAGACATCCAAACTCAGCATCATTCTGCTCCTCAGACTCCATGTGATCTTTTCCACCCAGGCCACATCATACCACTGCATGGCAACAAGAAGCTGTGGAACAATACATTGTACGTCAAGGGGGAATAAAGTATTTCTCTGCCTTTTAAAAGAGGTCTGAAAACAAAAGACATTTCCCTTTTCAGGCAGACACCCTTTCAGGAAGGAAGTAGAGCTGATGGGGGACATTTTATACACATGTGGGAAGAGATGCAGAAGCTGGAACACCTCAAATTAAGAGGCAAAGTATCTTCACACGGAAGACCAAAAACCCTAGCAATGTTGGCTACCCCACAGCTTACAGATACCCATGCCACTTTTGATGTACACCTACAACTGAGTGTTTCATGTAAATTTCAGCCAAATCCTTTGCAGAGACCCATACACATATACTTCTTATCACTGAAGTAAAAAGAACTGTTCCTTCAGTAGTATTTGAAAATGCAATGCAAAGGGTACCTTCAAGTTCATTTCTTGACCAGGATCTGCTTTCATTCAAAAAAACATGTTCTTGCCAGCTCTATTAAGAACAACATCAATTTCTAAATACTATGATGGAAGTGAATATTCAACATCTAGGACTGCCTCGTAAGTTGTTTCTCAACAAATACCAAGGATACCAAAAGCAAACAGGCTCAAAAATAAATTATCATTTATTTAATAAAATATACTGATAGGTACAGGGCAATGGACAGAGGATGCATCTTCCCATTTTTATATATTACTTCATAATTACTTACATAATTAAAAGAAATCTAGCAACCAGACTTCTATTTCACCACCTCCCCCTAACAAACAACTGATTTTGCTCTTAAGTGTCAGCTGCCCAAGAATGCAACTTGATTAATATAAAGTGATTAATATAAAGTGACTTCAGGACAATCATGGTTTTGCCTTATGATTACTTCATGTAGATAACACATTTCCACACATATGACCTTCTATGTGTTGGAGGTAACTGACAGTGCAACCATTTCACCATACAATGGTGTATTTCTTGGACTTAGAAGAGTGACTGTATGTATCCAGTGATTTGTCCTTAGTCATTTTATGTTATTTTAACCATTAATTGGTTGCACAAAGGCCAAGCTATGCCTGACTGAAAAGAAGGCAGTTGTTAATGAAAGTAAGAGATGTGTTCCACTTGGGACCAAGTGTCTCATGGCTAGCTATGAATGAGATACTTTCTAAACTTTCTGCAGAATAGGTTTCAACTAACAGTAAAAAAAAAAAAAAAAACACACAGTAATTCCATAGTAAGGTACAGGATCACACTCACATAATATTCAATTATATTTGCACAAGAGCTGCCCCAAAAGTAATGTCACCAAATTTATTATGCTGGTCCATGATGTCAGATGTAGATAATGGTGGTACAGTGACATAGACTCAGCCTTCCTGACAATATTCCACTACATTTTGTTGTCATGCAATAGATGGAAGGTGATGCATTTCAGCAGTGGTGATAGCAATGTGAAAGACAAGCCACATTCTGGATGGCCATGGGCAGCTGGCACAGCATAATCAGCTCACTCACACAAATAAGTGTATTAAAACCAGGGAACTGTGTACAAAGCCGAATATGGGATTCACTGCATTGAAAACAATGGTGGCAATGTTGGAATACCACTAACTTTGCACACATCGGGTGCCACCGTTTCTGACAGAGAAACAGAAAACACCATACAAAAGTTTGTCAGGACCTACTGAACCAACACGAGGTTGAAGATGGCAGTTTCACAAATTGCATCATTACTGGTAGGGAGATGTGATGTCACCACTACGAGCTAGAATCAAAATGGCAGTCCATGGAGTAACAATAGGTGAATTTCCCATTGAAGAAAGAGTTCAAGATGTAGCCCTCAGTAGGCAAAAGGATGTGCGCTGTCTTTTCAGATAGGAAAGGAGGGGTTCTTGTCAATATCCTGGAACCCAGACAAATCAGCTCTGACCACTGCATCATATTGCAACACTGACTAAGCTGAAGGCTTGAACTTCCGGAGTCAGGCCAGAGAAGAAGGTAACCATACTCCTGCAACACAAAAATGCCAGGCCCCATATCAGTTTGAAGACTGAGGAGCACATTGCCAATCTTGGCTAGACTGTTGCACCACACCAATTGCATGGTCTGGGCTTGGTGACTTCTGTCTTCCATCTCTTGGGCCTGACGAAAAATTTATTGTGTGGGCCACATTTTCCTAGGAACACGCCATCGCAGCTGCTGTGAAACAGTGAGTCAACTCTGCTGGAGCAGATTTTTCTTATTCCCCCATACATGTACGACATACAGGCTCCTGCTTATCACTGGTAAAAATGCACAGCTGATGATGTTGACTATGTTGAAAAAGTGTTCTGTAGCTGAGAACTTGCTCAAATAGTGTTACTGTGCTCTCTGTCTGTTGTAACTTCCTTGAAAATAAAAGGAAGCATTACTTCCAGAATGACCTATGTCTCATCTCAAATCTATATATTTATATATAGATATGGATGGATTCCTTTTTATTTTCATTTAAGTGAAAGAACAATATTGTTTCTATTTTAACGAGACTTGAGTCTTTTGTAGGTCATGTTTCTAAAGGCTAAGGACACAGAAGAGGCTCATATAATTTCAGCTAAGTGGAAAAGGAAAAGCCCACATTAACTAGAAGGCTTTTTCTAGTTCAATTGCAAAATTGATTTTTTTCTCCTAAGTAGCAAAAACATCAACTGAAATGAATTTATAAGAAGAAATTTAAGTGAAACCTGGGGAGAAAAAGCTAACATCCTGTGAAGAATGTCACAAATTTCTCATCTTTAAACTGTGTCAGAGTTTACCTGAAAATACTCAATTTCCAACTAAAACACTGAAAGCCTTTTAACTCATATTGATGTATAGGGATGATTAGTTACTTAACACAATCAAACCTCAAGAATTATGCTGCAACTCAGTGTAGTCCATGACTCATATTGACCTAAACTTTGGGTCAAGTTGGAACAGCCAAAATACTACTTAACTAAAAAAACAACAAAAACTCTTACTTTGTATATGCTGCTGAAAAGCCACTGTAAGAGTAATGGAAGGCCGGCAAGTGGAAATGCTTAACTACCCTTCAATACAAAGGGAAACATTTTAAAATAATTTCCCAAAATTTATGTTGGGAAAAAAAAAAAAAGACAAGCATTTTAAGCGTCAGCTAATTTGGGACCACCTCTCAAAGCATATCTCAAACCAACAAGTTTACTAAGCCTTTATAAAGTCTATACCTACAATGCCAGTTACAAAACCAGCTTCACTTCCATGTTAGCATACATCTAAAATTAAACCTGTGCCCAAGAACCCTGTTGAACAATCTCAGCACCAGCCTATTATTAAATGGCTGCTAGCGATTCTCATTATTTTTTAGGAAAAAGTCAATCTTGGCCACTATGAAGAAGTCCAGTAATAAATAAAACTGACTAGTTCAGAAGCTGCACATTTAGATGTATATAAAAACATGGTTCTACAGAAATTTGCCTAATTTAGAAGTGAAGCTGCTGCCAGAACACGACTCCATGGACCTACAGCTGCTTGCTCATCACATTCCTTCCACTGACACAAGTGTTCTTACATAAAGTTCCTACTGGGCAAGTAGGACTAAGGGCCTCAACGTCACCAAAGGAACCTTCCAAAATGCCACGGAATGCTTGCTTCACTGCTCTCCCTGTGGGGGGTGTCTGAGAGATGTGTCTAGGGAAGTGTGTAGGACAAAGGACATGAGCCTACTTTTCAGAGTCAAACCACACTTCTGCCAAAAGCAAACAACAGAAGTACCTCTACCTGTTGAGATTCCCTAGGAAGAAACCCAGGCAGACCGACTCTTGAACAAAGATGACTTTACTGGTCAGATGAAGATGCCTTTAAGAAGCATCTCCTAAGCAGAATTTAAAAAATGTGTACTACACATATACATGTATGCATAATTTATGCACACAAATAGAACAACCAGAATATTTTTATATTATACTGAGGCATTCTCTGAAGCTGCAGTATAAATCCTACTAAACTGAACTTAGTTTGCCCATCCCTAAAATAGATTTGACATACATACACAAACAAGGTCAAGGTCACAGATCAGCAAGAAAGATTACAAAGAGGACTGATGTAAGAGCTGGCATTTGATCAAAGCTCCTGGTGCTGTTTGTTGTCTTTTTCCCCCCCTCTTAGTACACTTACCAGAAATACCACTATATTTTCTTTACATTGGTGCATTCTAAGTTTAAGTACCCCCCACTTTTAAGAGCAGCTGACCTCTGCTTCTTTACATTAACAAAAGAAGATAGGCAGGCTGTCAAATAAATAACAAGCAATTATATTAAATGAAAAGCAAATGGAAGATACCACTTTTTGCCATCTTTTTTGTACTATTCAGTACATATGAAGTCACAAATTCAGAAGGAGACCACTGCTACAGAATCAAGACCTCAGTTTATGTAGTCATGTACTCTGAGCTGCTTATCTTCATATATCAATTGTAGGTGAGCTTCTAAACACTCATTTTTCCTTATATGCACAGCATATAATTCTCAATTTAATAAAACAAGAAGAACTTGTAACATATGGTTTATGCAGAATATAATCAAACTCACTTCTTCTGTAATCAGGACAGTTTCCTCTTAGAAACCTTCTCTAATGCTGAAAATTGTGCAATTGAGCAGGCTAAACACTATAGCAACAGTTGAAATAATCATTAAAACTCAGAGATTGAGTAAGAACAGTTAGAAATGGAAGTCATTTACTGACCTATTCATCCACTCATCTACTGATACATTCTCAAAGTTTGAAATGTGCTGAAGAATATTTATCTTCCTGGTCAATTGCAATAGGTGCCTTCTGACACAAACAGGAGAAAGAACAGGTGTACTGAGCAACAAAAAAGACAACACATTCAAACCTGCAACATCATCATCACAAAGCTGAGATGCTCCTTCTAATAACTAGCAACCTGAAGAACAGCATAGCTTGTAATAGCACAGTTCTGATGTTAGCCTAGACATGACTGGGAGCAGTTTATATTTAGAGAGAGCTATGCCTATGAATAGGTCTGTTCATGTTGGCATAAAGCTTTTATTGGAACTCATTTAGGAGTAAAGTGCTTCACTTGTACATGGGAATCTCAGACATGGCCAGTAAAGCTTTGTCGTCACACATCTATCTTCACCATGTTTCTGTTTTAACACGTTTAATGATTTCTTCTTCCATCTACCTTCTGTATAGATATGATGCTAGCCATCTGATTGGGTTGGCTCAGTCAGTAATGAAGAGGCTTAAAGGAATAGGGCAGGAAAACACCAGCTTAAGAAGGCTCCTTTTCAATAACATTCTTTACAGGGATTAGATTGCCACTTTTATACTACAGTATCACCTGAGTTGCTACAGCCAGATACAAACCTTTCCTGAATCCTGGCATGCAAGCTTCTCAGCACAATAATATAGGTGTTTTCAGCTCCGATACTGAGATACATGATATTCCAAAACAGTCACTGTTTGAGATCAAACTAAGTTAAATTTTAGACCTCAGGGTAATACAATTCTGTTAACTTTTTAACCCCTGAGAGCAAAATGTCAGAAGGTACATTAAAATACAATTTCTACCTTTCCCACACTACAAAAGGCTGCACACATAGAATCATAGAATTGCTCAGGTTGGAAGACCTTAAAGATCATCCAAAGATGTCCAACCACAACATAACCATACTACCCTAACTCTAACAACCCTCTGCTAAATCGTGTCCCTGAGCACCACATCCAAACGGTTTTTATACACACCCAGGGATGGTGACTCAACTACCTCCCTGGGGAGCCTATTCCAGTGCTTAACAACCCTTTCAGTAAAGAAGTGTTTCCTGATATCCAACCTAAAGTTACCCTGCTGCAACTAGAAGCCATTTGCCCTCATCCTGTCACCTGTCACCAGTGAGAAGAGACCAACCTCGCTCTCGCTGTAAGCACATTTCAGATGCTGGAAAAGAGCAACAAGGTCTCCCCCTCAGCACCCTTTTACCCAGACACTCAAGAGTGAGGAAAGAAAAAAAAAACACATATATGCACAAATATCAGGCAATTATTATGATTCAAGCTTAAAAATATCAGAGGTTCATTCAACACCTGCAAATTAATGACATTTTCTCTGAGAATCAAACACACATGAAGACATACAAGACATCTTACATCCAAAATCATTTGAAGAAACACCTGTTTGTAAGCTGTATAGTTAACCAACACTTTAAACCAAGCCTATTTGGAGTTCAATAGCTTAAGTTATTAGCGCACGCAAAAGAAGTCCAACGCACAAAAATTCTTCCACTTCAATTGAGCTTGTAAGTAAGTCACTGCATATCATATCAGGCCTTTCCTTATATTACAAACTCTCCAGTTGATTTGATTATGAAGATTAATCTGAACTAAAATAGGTCAGCAGCTTTTTCTTTTTTCTCCTCCTAAATACAAGCTCACCCTCTACAACCCCTGCAGGAGCAGGGGGCTTCAGCTACTTCTGAATTTGTGATCAAACTACACGCTTTTTAAGTCAAAGGGATGTAGTACACCACTACTAATGGGCAGTGGATGATTTAGTCTTTTTTGTTTTTTTTACTGTGACAACACAATTGCATTTCAGACATGAAATGTCTATTTTATTTCTCTTCAGAAGACCCTAATGGGCAGAGTTAAAGCTCTCAGCAAAGAGAGTCTGAAGATATAAATGTAAGCTCTTTTCAGCGTGTTGTCTTTTAAAAGGAGGTAATGACTAACAGCAATGAATGACTGGTTAGCCAGTAGAACAACAAAACCAAATGTCAGCTAGCACAATGAAGAGACTGCTTCTGTCTGATCAATTCAGTAAAGTAGTCCACAACAACTGATCATCTTGAAGCACTGGCTGGCTGCTCTGCCTAATTCCATGAAGACACTATTTTTATGTCAGTTTAAAAAAAACACAACTGTCTGTTCTCACATTTATGTGAAATTTCAAATCAAGATGTTATTTCAAAATCAAAATAACACGTAGACAAGTGGTAAAACAGTAATTCCACTCATTTTTTAAAACTTATTTTTACTGACAAATTAGATCTATGGATTAACAGGACACCAAAATAATGGGAAAAATATGCACGCATACAGATCCCTGCACCAGAGGCATCAAATTTTATGCAACATATCTTAATATTACAGAATTAGGCACATGATAAATGGAGACACATCATACTGAATAACAGATCACCAGTATTCGAGTCCAGTCAAGTTGGAGTCCTAGAAGTTAATGAAAGCATGTTCACATTCAAGATTTGAATGCAGATTTATATTAGAATCAGTTTCTATTCAGGGCATAGAACAAGATTTCCTATTCTAAACTAGACCCGAACAATTTTACCAGCTTACCTGTTCCTCAAGTTTCTCAACACACAACTGCACAGCAGGTGATCTGCTTTGCCATGTGCTGGAAGTCTAACAAAATTAAACTAGCAGTAACAAAGGCAATAGGGGGAAGACAGTAGATTCCTTTCTGTAAGCCTAACATTGCAGTGTGAGTGGGAAACAACACAGGAATAACCCAGAATTGTAATTACAATTTTGGGCTATTTAATGCCTACTGGTTAAGTGCAGAGAGAAGGAAACAGTCATAAAACAAAGCAACTCTATGCCACGAGCACAGTAAATAAAGACAGTTTATGGAACTTGGAGTCTCCTATGTACTGTAGAGTATAGAGTCATTATCTAACAGCATCCAAAACCACAACTCTGTCAATGTAGCTGATCAGCCTAGATATTATTTCCAACTTAGTCTGCCCTGGTAGAGATCTGAGCACAGCTGATGGGTCACAACCCATGTCCTTTGCATTATATAAAGCCATCTTTCCTTGACAGAATCATTTCCCAGCTCAATATACCATCAATAAGCAACTCCAGTGTTTTCTGAATCAATATATAATAAGGCATTGTCAGCGACCAGAAGATAAAAGTTAAGTTCCATTGGCTGCACATATTCTTATTAAGTATCATATGCTGGGTTTTGTGGTTGTTTTTTTTTTTTTAAAAGAGTGGTTAAAAGAATAAACCCATAAAGCTAAAGGTTTTTATTCTACCTCTGTTGCTAAACGTCACCAGTGAATGATACCAAAGAACTTTACTAAAGATAACATCAACATGGTATCTCACAAGTTCAAGCTCACACATACCCATACCATATCAAAAGAGGGGTGGCCAGCAGGGACAGGGAGGTGATTGTCCCCCTCTACTCTGCTCTTGTGAGGCCCCATCTGGAACACTGCGTCCAAGAGTGGAGCCCCCGGTACAAGAAAGACTGACAGTTGTTGGAGAGGGTCCAGAGGAGGGCCACAAAGATGATCAGGGGACTGGAGCACCTCCCCTATGAAGACAGGCTGAGGGAGCTGAGCTTGTTCAGCCTGGAGAAAAGAAGGCTGTAGGGTGACCTCATTGCAGCCTTTCAATACCTAAGGGGAGCCTACAGAGGGGAGGGGAATCAACTCCTTGAAAGGGTAGATAACTGCAGGACAAGGGGAAAATGGTTTTAAGTTGAGGGAGGGGAGATTTAGTTTGGATGTCAGGGGAAATTCTTTACGGAGAGAGTGGTGAGGTGCTGGGACAGGCTGTCCGGAGAGGTTGTTGATGCCCCATCCATCCCTGAAGGTGTTCAAGGCCAGACTGGATGGGGCCCTGGGCAGCCTGGTCTAGTATTAAATGTGGAGGGTGGTGGCCCTGCATGTGGCAGGGGGGTTGGTCATGATCCTTGAGACCCCTTCCAACCCTGGCCATTCTGTGATTCTGTGATACCTGCAGAACCTAACTGAACTGATAGATGACTCACAAATATCAAATTAACACTGAAGTGAATGACACTGGATCAGCAGAGGTACAAGACAAAAAGGGCAACAGAAGAAAAGCAGTAGGGAATAGGGTAAGGAACTGCCCCCACTCTTCTAAAACAACCAAATACAACTTAAAACCCATTTATCAAGAGAAGGCCAAAAGTTCTAGTAGTCAGTTAATCATGTCTCCAGCTTCTTGGGATGCTTTCAGCAGATGCCAAGCTAACAATCTCAGATCAACATTTATCTGGGCATGTGAAACAAACCATATTCTGACTCAGAATTCTTAGGAAGGATAAGGACCCAAGCTGGTGTGATTTAGATGTGAAGCAAAAAAAAAAAATACAATGTAGTAAGTTTCTTTTCAAGTTCACAGTCAGAAACTCATACCTTGAAAGCGGCAGTACTGGAACTCTATCAATCTGCTTTTCACTCCACCCTGCCAAAAATAAATATATTAAATCAGAATGTAGAAACTGAAAACAGAGCAATTTTAACAGTTAATGGATGACTTCCCTATTAGTTCATGAAAGCAAGTCTTTCTTACTTCTAAAGGATGTTTCAAGAGACTAGACTAAGTTTTCCCTTAAGATTGATTATACTTGTGGGGTTAATTTCTGATAATATCAGAGCTTGATCACTGTATAAGAGTTAAAAAAGCTGGTAAGGAGTAACATGCCAGAATGGAGGTGATGGGTTTTCTCACCCTGTCCTAGGAAGAAAAGTAAATCAGTCAATACAAATCAATACAATTACTCTGATATTACCACTGTCCCCCTACTCATGACAATGTTGGCAATGCATCCTGCTTTTCTAAAATATTAATTGTCCTCTCATTTCTCCACATCAGTTACCTTCATTTAGTTTTCAACTCCCAATGCTTCTACATTACAAACACCAAACCACCATTCTGCACTACAGAGCACAGCTGTTACTGTAATCATTTCCTTCAAGACGGTGCCCGTTCAGACCTTCACTTCAAGTTAAATTGTTTTCCTCTTACTCTACATGTGGTTTAAAATTTCTCATTTGAGTTCTACTGACATTAGCAACTCTCTTGCTTCTCTGCCCACATCACCTAACCGCTTACTGTGTCCTTCTTCCATTGCTCACGTTTGCACAAACATCTGTTTTTAACAAAATATTCAGGCACCTCTCTCACAGGAAGTCCGCTATGTTTTTGCACTGCTCCCCAGACAAAAAAAACCCAGCTGCACTCTTGAGGCCTGCACTTGACAAATCATCATAATAAAAATTAATCAAAATCCACTGAAGTAGCTCCAACAAAGCATGTGCCAAAACATAGATTATGTATGTTGCTTGCCTTTCGGCAGAGATTCACAGCCTTCTCCATTTGTCCTCTTTCCCTCAGGAAATCATAATTTATACAAAGTTTAAAAATCTATCTGTACCTGTGAAATGCTAAGCATATCAATAATGTGAGGTCTTCTGGCCAACAATTAGAAGCCTTTGGATTGGCCTGCAGAATAAATATGCTTTCTCTTCCTCTTAAAAGAGGAAAAAAAAAACAACATTGAAAACCACATACAATATGGAGGAAGGGCTACAGAAGGGCTAAAATACATTGCAAAAGGGCTCCTCTTGTGTTGCTGCTCCTAAGCTCTTTCCCTTCCTGGCTGGTACAACAAAGGTATCTCTACCCTGTTGCAAGCTGTTTTCATTCAGTGAGCACACGCAGAAGATTGACCAGAAAGAGCAGAACAGGGGAAAGAAACACTGCTCCTAGAAAAAAACTGATTATCAGGATAACAACACTTGGTTATTTATTTAATCACGATTGAGACTGGTTCCAAAGCCTACATGAACACGGAAATTTCTGAATTGGAACTTTAAAGCAGAGAAATTACCTGTCCCAAAGAACAGTTAAACATAAACCCAAGACCTAGTTCAATGAAACAAAGAAAGCTTTCTTTCTCAGCTGCCTTACTGAGATAGCCTTGTGAGCCCAAACAGCAGGCTTATTTCTGCACGTGCTCCACTTTTTTTTTTTTCCTAAACATACTTTCTCCTCCCACTCATCAAATTAGGGAGATTGAGTTTACTGGGTCTGATTTCTGTTTCACTGCAAACAAAACTTAACCTGATTTCCTTCTAAAGTCCCTTTGGTCTTTCTTTAAATCACACAAACCAGAATTTCAGCTGTAGCACTTTCTAAAGGTGAACAGTTTAGCTTACCAAGAGTAACCTACTGGGATGCTAATTCCACTTGCCTTCTTTATATTCTGCCAGGTTTATGGGAACAAGTCTGTCTGTGCTTGACATTTGCTGGGGTACATGGTATGGCATAATTACTACTGTAAAACATTTTATATACCTATAAATTCAGACTGTTACCCCAAAGTGCTTACAAACGAAGACAAGACAGGGACAGCTAAGCAGAAAAGGAATTTTGTAGAGAGAAGATAGATTTAAGGAAGTGAAGATGGTCAGTGAAGGCAGACAAGTTATTCAAGCTCCTGGGAAACTGTCTCAAAAGCATGGCATTCTGAAGAAGAGCAGGAAGAAGACTATAGAATACTGCACACTGTAAGAACATTTATTTCTTATTATATTATATATTATTAATATATACAATATTCATATATTTCTTTAAAATATAAAGGTAGAGATGAAATTCCAGGTAGCATGGCTTCTAAAATACTGATGCAGAAAGTACTTCCACTGAACTAAAATAAACACCACGGTAAAATGCATTTGGATAAGAAGTCAAAATCTGAGAATATTAGTATTGCTTTTATACTGATCTTGACCAATTGAACAAGAGGGAGGACTGGAAGATTCAATATATCCCAACTCTGTCATTTGCTGTTGAGAAAGGAGAAGCAGATGAGGGTAGACATCAGTAAATGACTACCATCTCCATTCAGACCAAAACAAACCACACATGTTTGTTTTAAAAAAATAATCCAAAATGAAGACTCTAAATAGACAGAACTCTGTTCTTGTAATTCATTTTTACGTACGAGAAGCAAAATGAACAGTCAGTGCAAATTGATTTTGTCAACAGCCTGACGAAACACGATCAGTTCAAAGGAACAGAACAACAACATATGCCTTTTTGCTAATATATCAATGTAACATGCAACAGAATATACTTTTCCCCCAATTAAACATCTTGCCTTTGATTACCTTAAAGCAAATAGAACTTGCTCTTGGAAAGTATCTATTTATATTCCTTACAGATCAATCATGAGAAAGGTAGCAGTATTTACAACAGCTTTGCACCAACTTTCAACTACTTGATAAGGATATTCAAGTAAGATCTTTGCTTTTCCAGGTAGTGCCACTAAAACCTCTCATTAAACATCTTCCTTTGACAGGCAAATTTGATTATGAGTTTAATTTTTGCACAGTAAAGCTCATCCAGTCATTTTTAATTACAAATTGTTTTGCACTCCATCATGGCTAGCTGAATGCTGTAAGAACCCCTTGACATAGTGACTTCATAAGCCTTGGAGAGCACTAGAAGTGTTCTTAGAAGCACAGAACTGTTAATAAGAGACGTTTTCCTCCATTGATTGTACTGTCAGCTGTAATTCTGCGGGAGTCCGTACTCGCAAATTATGGAAAATGTGCATATGAACTACCCTTCCATGAAATGATTTTCTCTTTCTCAAAATTATAGTACTGATAAAAAAAGAAAAGCTGAGAAGTGCCTGAAGTTGAGCATCCCGAGCAGTAGCTTTATCTTTAATATAGCCACAATCTAGGAGCTCCATTTAAAAAACAAAGAACCTCAGTACACCTTAACATCAAGCTGCAGACAATAGGCACCATTCCCAACTACAAAACAAATTCTCATGAACTACCTATTTACAACATGAACCTGGAAAAAAAAATCTCAAACTATTCATGACTTCAGTGAACTAAAAAATTCAATTCTGTATTATATACATGTAAGATGAGATCATGAAAAAAGCCCACTCACAAACAAAAAGCGAACTAATGACAAATAAGAGGCATCTCAGTTGCCAAAGACCTATTTCAATCTGACATCTAAACATCTGAAACTAGGCTGCTGCTGCTCAGTGCACCCTGACTAGAGTCATTTCACTCCTCCACTGTTCACCAGATCCTCTCATCATGCGCACTCTAAACCACGTTGGAAGCTTCTGGGTAGTATCAGAATGCAGAAAACACACCTATTTCTGACCAAAACTGAACATCTAACAAATATCGATGTACATTACATCAGTTTTCCTCTCTCTTTCAGAGATCTGTCTACGATGGCCAAAGTCTACTGAGTTTGCTGGAGTTAGGAAGACCGTAGCAGCAGCTGATAAACCAAGAGCAATGAAGTCCTTTTTATCCAGAAGCAAGGACCTTTCAAAATGAAGTACATATAAACGCCTATACATCTCTCTAAGCACTTCCTTCCCCAACAGATCCATTTATTATTTCCCTGCTTTTGAAAGCTGCCAGTCTGCTTTTTGTTGGTCCAATTCAGCTGCAATACATTCAGCACTGGATTTCTCAGATGAATTAGAAACAGGCTGTGCATTCATTTGCATGTACAAGTAAACAAAACAGAACTCGAGCAGTCCATGCTCTAAGTAGAGCTACAAAGGAGAGGTGAGTGAAGCTGACAGAGCAAGTATACTCACACAGGTGCCTTTATAAGAGCTGCAGAACTTCAGTGCTACCCATGTTCTGGAACACTGAATCATGCCAAGCTTGACAGAGGTTCCTGTAGACACTGCATGAGTGACTAGAACTTCAGCCTGGTAAAATGAATTTGCCTTCAATTTAAACAGAGCCAAAAGGATAGGAAGAATATTCATCTCTTAATAACCAATATTAATATATCTCCCACTAGTTCTTACTACCTCAAATTCCATCTTTGGAGCTAACAAGACTGGCTTCAAAGAGCATACATTTTAAACTGATCTTAAAGTTTTATTCATATGAGAAGTTTCTAACTTGGCTAATATCACTAAAAAACCCAAACATGGTTACTGTGGAAATTCATTTGTAGAGTTTTCAGATATCCATCACAGTTCCCCTATGCGTGAGAGAGAGAAAATACCTCAAACAACTGCCATTGGCTTTACAAGACATGCAAAGGTTGGGAACAACAGCAGTATTCCAAATCCTGTAATGACTCATAGGCAGTTCATTAGACCATCTAAGGCTGGATGCTGTAGAAGCAAAGATTCAAAAAAGTGGGGGAAAAATGTAAAATAAAAACTAAGTTAAGTGTTTGGAACTTTTAACAAGCTCAAAGTTTTCCAAGAGAAAAGATGGAACAAAGAATATTAATCACCTCATCTAATCTAAATCATTTACCGTTATCCCAATAGGTCATTCATGCCAGTAAGAGAAACAAGTCACATTATGAGAACACCTTAAAAACATACAAAAGTGTTCTTAAGCACAGCTTTTCACTTTCCTGTCTTACCACAGTTGCCCCTGGAAGCAGTCCTTTTATTAATGGCTCCATTTCAATCAATCACTCAAACCACATCTAGTACTGCAGATGCTTTATCCAGTAGTCAGGAAAAATAATGCTCAGGTTCATTTTATTAAGTCTTATAGAAATCCTCCCCCACCACTTCAATGGGAAGTCAGCAACACTTAATTTTTAGAGAAAGTTAACCAACATAATAGACAAAGTAATTCCCTCAAGAGGTTTAGCACTGGTCTCAGTTCAGTACACAAGGCTGTTAATTACACAACTGCCTTCAGCATTAAGAGGAATCTGGTAGCTACAGCACTGAGTTAAGACTGTCTCTGATATCTGCACACACGTGGTCTATTTACTTAGAAAAGTTATGCAACACCTCAAGTTCCTCTTCTTTACCGCTTTACCAATGCTAAAGCATGCTAACAGAATGCCAGGGGGTGGATGTGGGCAACAAGCACTTCACAAGCTCAGGGAGGGCACAGCTACTGTTCAAAAAGCACCTAAACCCGAATTTCTTACTAAAATCCACCCCACCTCATGATACACTCAAGCATCAACTCCTGCTAAAGCTTGGTTAAATATCTCCAGAGGAAAGACTGTGCTACATGGTCCATCAATGGTGGAATCAACTGCCTGCCTCCATCCTAAGAGTGGTTTTCTAATAGAGCAGACCACTCCAGGTCACACTGTATTCCAAAAATCATCATGCAGATTTTACTGTTTTCAAGCATGCTGATTCAGTAAAGCTGGCAGCGTAAGTTTTCGTCCTGCAAACAGCTTTCTACTTTCCCTTTAAGAAAACGAACTCAGACAAATCACATGCTACCCATGCTGGCATACTCCACAACACTAGGACAAGTGAGATACCAAAAAAAACACACTATCCACTATCTTCCCTCTGCTAACTAAAGAATCTACCTCGTATCGCTGTTGATAAACTAATGATTGGGGGAAAATTAGGGCGACAGAAAAGGGAGGAGATGCAATCACAACTTCCACGACTGGCTCTATTCAAAAAGAAAAAAAAAAGGAGTTACATGAAGTCTCAAAGCAGTCACAGACTGGTAAAGCATTTTCAAGGACTTGGGTTTGATCACATCATTTTCTTTTCCTCCAATCCTTAAATTCATAGGTTGAATTATTTATGAGCAGAAGTTAACCGCATTGAAATGCAGTACTGCTCTGTATTGAGCACTTTCTTCAGAACTCAGTACTTTCCACCAACTGGTTAAAGTCTACAAGAAGTCAATATGGAATTTCAGATGCAATTTAACTATTTCTGCAGTAGTATCGTTATTGACTTTCAAAAAATTTTGTTTAAAATGACCAATCCCCTTTATCTTACGATCTTAGGTGAAAGTTTTGGAGCTATTTCTATCACTATTTGTTAACAGCAGGCACTTAAACAGCTTTCCAAAAGAACTCCAGGGGAAAGAACAGCTCACTCACAAAATATTTGCTGTGAATAAATAAGTTTTGACTAATTAGTTTTAATTAAATTAGTCATTTGAGTACAATCACAGCACAGCATCTGGAATTCTCAGAAATCTTCTTAGCTGTCGAAGGATCTAGATGATAAATGATTTACGTACGTAAGGCTGCATTCATATTCCTTGGGAGGTGTAAATTTGCTCAAGCAAATACTCATAAATACTCCACACATCTATGAAGCGTTAATCTTAAGCCTGCAAGGCCATAAGACGGAAGTAACTATTATAGTGCATGACTGCTCTTCAGCATACAGCATTTTCCAAGTCTTTCATTTCCTTAAAGGAACCCATTTACTCATCAACTGCCAGGACAACGAGCAGAGAGAGAATGTCACAGATACCTCTGTTTACATATAGTGACAACACACTGGGAAAGATGGATTTTCATTTTCTCATCAAGTTATTACATTAGGTCTGCATCCAGATCTAAACATCCGGGACAATTCTGCCACCTGTCCTGAACTTGATTAGTTGGAAACATCTACATGACCAGAGCAGATACTTCAGATGTGTTGGAGTGACCACAAGCAAACATCCAAATAATCACAAACACAACTTAGCGATGCCAAGAATGAAGCTCTAATCACAGCCCTCTGTGAAACAGCCTGAATCCTACTAACAGAGCACTTCATACTTTGCAAACACAACTGAGATCAACTAAGCATCTATAAAACTAGAGAGTCAACTATGTAAAGTCCGCAATGGAGTTGAGAAAATGAACAGCACTGGCTCTCATGCTAAAAAATGGGTGCATATTTACATGGCTGGGGTGCGTGGTAGCAGAACAGAAAGCTCAAGAACTCTAAGACTTTTCTCAGCTATGTTCCAGTTCTGTTTATCATACCAGCACATGTAAGATTTTCCTGCCTTTGTACATTCCCTCACGTATCACCTTCCTCCCTCCCACCCCCCAGATGCAGGACCAGTGCAGCTGATAAAAGACCTAGGGGAAAAAAAGCTGTTTTCATTTAAAGAGGCAAACATATCAGTGTTCAAATATATTTCTAATTTATCATCTTAATAAAAGTTAAACCAAGCCCCCCCCACACACACACACACTTAAAGCATTAACTGGCATTTTATCTGTATAGTCATGCAGCCACTACTGACACAGCTATAACTGAAAAATAAAACAGAGAACTCCACTGCCAACCTTCTTACATTGCCATTGGCATATACAATAAATCCACCTCGTTAGCAGGGGCTACTAAGTTCTTTGTAGTAAACAAAGCTGCAGATACAACAGGCTCACATACTTTCCATTCATCCACATATTTTTCTTTGCTAAGACTTCTAGCACGTGCCACACAAGAGCTGAACGTTAAGCATTCCTGGAGTGTCACAATATGTAATACAATAAAACAGATTACAACCATACCTTTCTTTCACAGCAGTGGTGCCAAGCACAGGTACGCTGTAGCAATCAATTTGTTCTGCAGACAGTAAGGCTTTCATAGAATACTAATGCAAAATCTCTTTTCTTTCTCCTTCGACTTGACTCCCCAATGCCCGGGTCCCGACCAATACAAGGAGGAGGGCGGAATGTCTTCTGCCGAGATAACCACAACTACTAATCAAGTATACGTGTACAAGGGCATGGGATTAAACCTCCACCAAGCTTGACTAGGGCACCGAGAGCAGCTAAACACATGCACAGCAAGGTCAGAATTAAACACGCACACACGCACGCGCATCTATTTGTGTGAACTAATTTATCACACTTTACCACTGACGGCTTTTTACCTCAGGGGAGTAAAATTACATCCTGGTGAACTGACGAGATTCAGACACAACAGCATCCAACACCAAATCAGATTTCACAGAAAGGCGAACCGTGTGCTAAAGTGAACACTTCCTTCTATACTTAGCAGACTGTTTCAGAAACTCTGCTCCTGCTGCATGTATCCGTACGTGCCTATGTGCTGGTGCAAGCGTGTGTGTGTGCGCGCTGCACAGGCATGTGCAACACAGGCTGCTGGGTGGAGGCTAAAATAGAATGATACCATTAAAGTTCAAAAACGGGTAGCAACTTCCTTCAAGGGAGTTTTCTTTTTGACTGTATTTATCCTTACCTCTTAACATAACCAACCCAGCAGCCTGATTACTCCTCAAGAAAGCATTTTATTATTGTCTAACATGCAAATGTCAAACAAGCTGTTCATTTACCTTGGAGTTTATTAGCATCGAAATGCAACGTGAAGATGCTCTCAAAATATTGTCACTTGTATTCACAACATATTTTCTAAAACCCACTTAGCAGGTTTTTATTGGCTGGCATGGCTTAAAATAGGCTAAGCATTACCTTCACTGTATCACTCCTGAGCCAATGGAAGAGTTTTTCTTTAAACACCCAATTTATATTTCACTTCTCTCTTTGATTCTTTTTATTTAAAGGCTCCCCACATTCCAATCAGCCACATACAAGTGAACGCACATGTTATCACAACACTGTTACAGGTGCCTACTAAGTAGGAATTAGATGTGGAATGCTGAAATTTAAAAGCAGAGATTTTCTTCCTTCTCGGTATTTTCCTTATAATCCCTGCAGATGCACATTTTATGAAAACCATCAAAATGAATCTTCTAAATTATTATTGACAGGGTTTTAGTAACTGCTTTTGTATGTGATCAGTACTTAGAAGAAAATACTGTACAAATACTCCTAAAAATAACCCTGAAAATAGCGTTTGGCACTTTACCTAGAATAAATTAGCAAAATAGTTTTGAAATATCAATGGCTTCACAGATATGCTATGAAAAAGCAGCATAATCAATACTGATGAGTTTGTCCTTGACATACTGACCGTGTCATCAGGCTATTGTCATGTGATATCATGTCATTTCCCCACCTGGCTCATGACCTTGTCCTTTAAATGACCCAAAGCTTCCCTCAAGTAGCAGGAGGCCCCTCCCCGCTGTCTCAGCAAGGTCGAACGGGTCAGCGTGTCCTCATCTATAATCCACCACCATTTGTCAGCAGGGAGGCTGGAGGAGGCAGGCTTGCTACAAGGGGAGAATGCCCAATTAGGCAGCTGTCACACAAAGCATAGGCTGCAAAATTATCCCCTGTCAAAAGAAAGAGCAGCTGCGGGTGCCAATTACAGCAACCTTTCAACCCTTTAGGTACTGGAAACTACACAGAAGTAAATGAAGTACAATTAGTGATAACAAATCGATGAATTAGGACAGTAAATTAGAAATTACTAGCAGGTGAGCTTAGGTCTCCCATAATATTAAGGGCACAGCACACCCTAGGCAAGGGCAAGGGCGTACAGATTTCACACAGCACATCCGTCTTGTCCCATCCATTTTTCTCGTGTGCAGCCTGCTATCCTCCACCGTTTCCCTCCCACAAGCCTGGTTCGAGATGGGCAGCGCAGGCAGACAGAAGCAGTAGCCCAGAGAGGACAGAAGTTGCAGTGCCTGCTCTCCCTGCCCATGCTGCCAAGTGCAGCTTCCCTCTTCTCCCAGGAGCCAGGGCAATCCGTCTGCAGCCAGCATACTCCATTTCAGCCTGACATTTGACATTTGCTGCACCTCGTGCTCCAGCCGCACAAGATTCAACCAGGAAAAAAAAACAACACAAGAACATGAGGCAAAACCTCGGTATACTTGATGCCTTTTACATTTGAAACAATTAACTTGCAGAATGGTGCATGTAACTTTCGGCTAGAGAAAGACGACGTATTCTTCCACGTTTCAGGTGTCTGACGCATCACGCAGGAGAATCTCTGTGCACAAACGCAGTCCGCATTCAATCTACTAGCAAAGCCCCTACCTACTCCGTGCCGCTGTTGCTGCTGTGCGGCCCTACTGAGCCAGGCAGGCTCCGCTCCCCCAGCGCGGCAACTGCTGCTGGCCGCCCTTCCGGCAGGGGGCGCCATGCGGAGCGTCCAGGCACGGGGAGCTCACTGCGCAGACCCCGACGTTATATCAGGGATAAACGCGGAGGGACCGGGCTACAGGGATCCACAGTTAAAAGGCAAACACCCCAAGCTGTAGCTCAACCAATGCCTTTGCATTTAGATGCTCTGAGTCAAACAAATGTAAGGAACAAAACTCAAATCCCAAGATCCCTCCTACAGCCAGGCTTTTCAAATGGCTATTGATACTTCAAAACCACGTGAAGTTGCCATTTACAGTGTTGATTCTCTCCTTTCAATCCCAAATCCTCCTTTAACATAGTCCATATTTCTTCCAGTAGCATTTAAGAAGCAATACTGAACGTATACTCACTCCACAAGACAGGCACGCGCACCACTACAGTCACTAAAACATAAAGCATGCTAGAAATTAAATCTCTGATACCTAGGAAGCTGTTTCCTATGGCTACCTCTCAATCCTTGGCCAGTGCAGAATATTTCACCATAACTGAGTCATAAATAAATATCTGGCTTTCCAAACTCAGATAAGAGAAAGCGTAACGCAATCTCAGCTATAAATAGATGCAAAAAACGTTCATTTATCAACAGTAGCAGCATTGCTCATCAAGTTTGACATTTTCTTTTCAGTAGCATATGGAAGCTGTGGAGTACCGAAAGAGTTAATGTGTTTAGAATTCCGTTTCCATCATACTTGGGTGACTATCTCTTTAAATAATTTAAATCCTCTCCATCAACTACAAAGCTGTTTTGAAGCCATTTAGCTTTGTTCTTTACATGTGTTCTAATTAAGAAATGACCTTGTCATCACACACACCAGAAATCCTGGATTATTTCCTGCAGCAAAAAAAATCTACGAAGCCAGAAAAAAAAAAAGAAATAGAAAAGAAAAAATACACCCTTCTTCCTTCAGTGAGGAACTGAGGAAGTTGTTGGTTGGCTGAACGCTGAAGCAGTTTCACCGCATAATTTTTTTGTTGTTGTTGAATGTCACAGGGCGGGTTAGCGTGACCTTGAGCTGCATCAGCAGCACAGCAAGGGTCGAGATGCCTGCAGGCGCCCTTGTACTGGATTTGCAAGACAAAAACCTTCAAACTGGCTGAAGGACATCTTAAATCTCTTCAAAGGTTTTTCCGAACTAATCTGGGCTGCTCTTAGCCGGATCTGTGCCCGTGTGAGAGGCAAAATTAAAAACAAGGTCTTTGACTGGATGTTGTCTGCTCTTAACCCTTCTCTCGCAGCAGGCAGCGCTGAAGGGACGCTGCTTTCACATGTGGCAGAGATTCAACGGTTCAACCAGCAGCATTCTTTCATAACAAAATTATGTAAGCAACCATTTACTAAGAATGGTGCTGTTATTAATACTGAGCAGGCTCTCTGTAGCGGCTGCCCTCCTCTCCCCGTAGCTCAGTGCTACTACCAGCTGCCCAAACCGTTCCAAGAAGCCCCGCACAGCCCCGGGCCCTCAGGAAATGCTGGGTTGCCAAAAGGCTGCTTTGAGGTGTCTGCAGCAGCACCCACATAACTACATTAGACTGGGCACACGTGTTTTAAGGGCAGAATTTAGGAAGTATCCACCCCTCATCTTACCCTGTGATTTCCTTCTCAGCCACCCTGAGCGGCAAGGAAGGATACTGGCATGTGTCAGGCCTGGAAAGAGTTTGAGAACATGAGTGTAAGGGGAACAAAAAAAGAAAAGGCAGCCAGCCTCTTTCCTCTTGACTGCTCATTACTCCACAAGCGACACAGAGGCTTTATAAAAGCTTGAGCAGGAGCACAGAGATAACCACTAAGAAACGGCCTAGGAACACAGAGTTACTCCATGAAATCACAAGTTTGTCCAATGGATTTGGAGGTGCCATTCAGATATGACTATCAGCATCCACATGTTAACTGTGTTTTCTCCAAAACATACTTGCACACAGAGCCCTCTAATTCCAATAAGAAATATCTCCTAGTTAGCAAACAATACAGATTCTCATTTTCAAAAGCAAGTAAAAAAAAAAAATCAGCATTGCCTTATCCTCACATCTGCTTTAGCATCGATATTATACAAATCATCCAATTTCTGAGGAAAACAACAAATACAAACAAGTCAAAAATAATCTCAGGTTATTAAAAAGAAGGCAGCATCACAGTTTAGAACTGTCTTCTACTATTTCTAGGGTAAATGCCTGATAAATGCCTGAAGTCCTTCAGGAGAAATGGAAAACAGTCATTCATACCAGCAGAGGGTGTTCTAATTCTTTTCTGGTTGAACATTAGCAGCTCAAGTTAGTCTGTTTTTGTAAAGTATTATGCTCTATTACACAGGAACTAAATATTTAAGTTTGCTGAGGAAAGAAAATTTTGGCAGTTACGTCACAATTGTTATAACACTATCCTCCACCTACTCCTGCAATCAGTTCACACTGTCATTCCTGAGAACCACATCTCTTCTCACAAGATATTCACCACGTTAAACAACTAGCCGTTCTAAGCATCAGTTTGCAAGCAATGCCAGTGATAGTACCTTATGTATCAGCAGAGGAGGAACTTGTACAACACAGAAGCTTTCCATGGACCTACCAAGGTTTCTAATGTGTTTATTATGCTTAGACAGAGAGCCACGGTGTTCCCACAGTGCTTTTATGTCAGAGTAACCTTTGCCATGACTCAGAATGTTCTCAAGGCTTGCCTTGTGGGAAGGGCCCAGACTGCCTCTGGTTCACAGCCACATGGGAATGGGAACCAAGCATGCATTCTCATTCATTCTGGGCCTCCAGCAAACATTGATCAGATCCACACATGTGGTATATTGACTGTTCTGTTGTACACAAGTGTATTCTTTTCGTGTCCTTCGAATAACAGAACACCACAAAGGCAGCCAGTTGTAGTTAAATTAAAAAAAAAGTTTGGTCACTTGGCCTATTACACAATTTTTAATTTTTTTTTATTTTCAGTATTGGCCCTAAACTGTATTTCCTAGAAAACTTTCCAATTTACCTCAGAGCTACTAGGAAAATGGATTAGGTAAGCCCAACTTAAGTAGTTCATGTTACATGTTAGTTTTGCAGAAAATACTAAGAAGTACTTTTATGGCATGCACAGCTGAACATGCAACATCAGTGGTTTCTTAAGTTTTCTCCAACATGAAGCAAGACAGCTATATTATGGCTTTTCCAAACATCAGGTGTGAAAACTCCCAAAACAAAAACAAAGTTTGCAATGTTGCAATGTTCCAGTCGAACAGGGCAACTGAAAGATGGAATGAAAGCTCGCAAGCCAGGTCACAGTTGCTGCCAAGTATTGGACAGATTGTGTTGCTCTGCCAAAAGCAGAAACCAAAACCCCAAAATACAAATTAGCATATTTCTTCCACGGCCACAACAGTCCAGAAAAAACTTTATAATCAGACCGTCTTAAGAACTTCACACAAAAGTTAGCAAGTGCGGTTACTCAGCATCCAGCAACAACTCAGGACTTAGAGCAGCAATGCGTATACCCGCACGAGGAGAAAATAGCACTCATGACCCTGCAACAACTACAAAGGTGGACAGTCGTACATTTCTAACCTACTGATAAAAATGGTCTTTGTGGCTACAATTTCTCATGATCAGTAACTTCACAGAGGCATATTGTTCTCTGAAGTAATGCTATCCACTTGGCTCCTTACACAGATGTAGCCATGCAAACTCAATAAGACTAGATCAGCATTTTAAAACCAATCCGAGTACAGGTTGTACATACTGACTCAACCTTACCATTTTCTAACTGCTGATTCTGACTATACATTAACATTCTTTAAGCATAAGGCAGTTATTCTGTATGTACTGTAGCTCCGAGCACCAAAATAAGAAAGATGGCAGGGTTTTATACAGACAGATCTTTTATCACCAAGCACCTATTATTAAATAAAACCATACCCTCTAACACAAAGATGACATGGGAACAAACACTGATACTTCCCATTGGCTCCAGTATTAACAAGGAACAGCTGTAAAACTGCTCCTTGAAAAGACCATGCCACACAACGTTGTTGACCTGTGTTCCTTACAGTATCAGAAGCAGCCCAAGGTCTGGTGCTGCATACGAGCATCTTCCACAGACAGAAACATTAAGCTATGTCATCATACTTCAATACACCGTGGTGGAGAAAGTTTGACATTTCTCCTGCTGTTGTTAAGTGCAAATTAGGTAAGTTGGGCTGCTTATATTTAAGTAACTTGAGTAAACAGAAAATTGGATAAATTGTTTTTTATAGTGCTTGGACTACTAAGTAGTACTAATACAGAAAAAAAAAGTGTGCCATCATTAAAATGGAAGCATCAACAGATACAAACTAAGTACTGAAATAACAGATAAAACATGAATATGGCCAGATCTTACAGCCATTTTAAAGTGTGCCTGAAAACGCACACAAGCTCTATTATGAAGCATTAGTTACATCTAATTACACTGTACTCATTATAATTAAAGTATAGAAAACATAAAGAAGGGAAGGCAGAGAAACTTTATAATCAGTGTATTAGTCTCAAGTATACTTAATATAACTTTCTTACTCTAGTACACATATTAGTTATATTCTTAGCTTCCTACCACATAATAGTATGACTACTGCTTAAACGTAGCAGGTAAGACAAGAAGTGCTAAGTATTATAGACCAAAGGAATCAAGTGTTTCAACTCTTTCCAAATCCACAAGGGAAAAGAAAAGATCTTAATAGATTATCAATGTTTATACCAGTAGAAAAGAAATTAACTGGTTCTACCAAGGTCTCATTTAACATCTAGTCAGCCCCCTACATTAAGTTCTCTCTCTGCTCTCTCCCCTGCTAGCAAAACCAGAGCTTTTACTTAGCTCTCCCAACAACTTCCAACATTCACAGCCAGAAACTTCTTCAAATGTTTTGCTAAAAGTACTACCTTCCAAATCTGGATCTGAAGACTCCTTTCCACAAGGTGCACATAAGTACAAGGAGGCTGACAACTTGCACAGATAGCACTGTTTATTTCAGGGGCTCCATCTCCTACTTCAGAAATCTCAGATATCCATCAAAGAATATTACCAACACTACATATTATATACATTCGTAAGTTCTGTTTATTCTAAAATTTAACTTGTATGCTGATCAAGAATTACATGGGTGTTGACAGTAGAATAGGTACAGTACATATGTTTTGCTAAATCAGAGACCTGGACTTTAATGCAGGTTTTTCACATTGCTGTGCCAGTTCATTTTATTCAGTACAAAACCACCAACAACCTTTGAGTTCTCCAGCTCAAGGTCATTTTTAGCATTCACATGCACAGCTTTTTGGCTGTCTGCAGAGAAAAAGATTTTTTTCTTTTTTATTATTATTATTATTTTTTTTTTTTAAGTGCATTGAAGAGCAAAGCAATGTCTAGAAACATCTTTAAATAGTAATTAAAAAAAACTTTTTTAAAGTTGCCTGTATCGGTTGTTTGTGAATAACTGAATAATTTTACTTTTTTTTTACTATTAAATATAGGTTCTAATTTAGCCTTCAGTCCCTGCAGCCACCACCCATATCTGAAAGGTCTAATATAAAATTAGGTTAAACTCCTACAACCTCAAAGTCTAGGCCACACTTTTCACTCTTAAGTTTTTGAAGGCAACCTGTAGAGAATCAGGTCCTCAAGTTCCTCTTCCTGCTCTGACAGACACAATCTTTTCTGTATTTCTAATCAAAAGCAAGGGAAGTAAGGTGGAAAGTAGCTTTCACTCAAGATAACTGTTTGCCTATGTTACATTTCTTAACAGTTAACAACAAAACCCCGGTCCCCAGACCTTCTCTTTCACCACCCTAATTTCCTTGTCTTCTCTGTCATTTTTTCCTCTTTCTTATACTTCATTGTGTAGGATAGAGGAGGTGGTAGAGAGAGCAGAATTGACACTTTTTTTTTATTGTGAGGATTGTTGTTTTTTTGTTTGTTTGCTTTTTGTTTTTTTAATCAGACGTGATTGCTAAGGAAACATCACAAAGGTCAAGAAACGTTGTATTCTGTTTTTCAGATAATAGTTTCTCTGTTGTCACTGACACACTAAATTAAATACTCACCTTCAAATAGTCCTGTTTAAATACTCCCTCTGTCTTTGGAAATCTCAAATATTAAGAAGTAAAAGTTACATAAAATACATCCAGTTATGATAAGCAAAAAAAGGTGTCCGGAAATGTTCTCTTGTATACAATATACTTTATTGCCACGTGTCCATCTGAGCTAGACATGCATACTCCTGTTGGTACTCCACACCATTTTAAGACAAGAGTAAGAAGCTGACAACCAGATGAACCCAACAAAAGAATGAATCATACTTGCACAGTCCCAGCAGTGATCACACTGCAATACTGTTGCCAGGTGTCCAACAAAATAGCTGAAGCCAGTGTGAGTCAGCAGCGGTTCCTGGTTATCAAGTTCATTGGAGTATTCAGTTGCCAATTGCATTTCCTTCTCCCAGTACGTTTTATTTTCATCTTCAACGATACAAATGTCTAGGTAATACAGTGACTCAAGCTTCTGCTCTCCAGCTAGCAAAAATGTAGGAAACCCATCTAAGATGAATTCACTTACTATTTCGTTTTCTTAGCTTTACAAAATTCTTAATTTAGGTTTTAGCTGCGTTGCCTTACACTCAGTCAGGGAATCTCACTTTACTGCATACCTACTAGACTTCCCATCTTCCTCCCCGTGCTCCCTCCCCCCCCCCAAAAAAAAAACAAACACTGAGAAAGGCTGACTGATCTTTTTAGAAACAAGGCCCTTTGTTTGGGTTACAGCATATATAATCCCTAAAACAAAACACATTGCCTCCACAAAATGAACGACAGCTCCATACTCTTTACAAAATTTTAAACTACAGTTTAAACACAGTTTGAAGTGTACACAGACTAAACACAGTACAGTTCTTGCTGAACTACTAGCTCAGGAAAAAATATACTTATACCCCACACTAAAATCATCTGCTTTTTCAGGAGACACAGTTAAGTATTTACTGCATACTGCAAAATTCACCGCAGTTTTTCAAAACAAGAAATAGCCTATTCAAGTTTCTCCAAATCTTAGTATTTTAAGACTGCTACAACCCCTAGGGGTAATTCATTTAAAGAATCAAAAATATGAAGCTTTCTGAAGTTTTTTCTTTCCTTTTCAAATGCACCAAAGACTTCAAAACACTTAAGACCTTTGTAACTTTTCAATTATTTTCAGTTATGGATGACTAACAATACGTCTGCATGCCAAATAGACATGAAACACACTTCAAGAAGCATAAAGCTACACAGAACCACAGATTTATTTACTATATGAAAGTGCCGTGAAAAGAATGATTTTCCTCAAAAAAAAACCACCTTGAATTATTAGAAATCTACATGAAGACCACAGAAATGGGAAAGCATTGTTATGTTACTTGTGCAGCAGAAAGTTGAAAACTATTATTTATTGAGAAATTATGGATGAGCAAAAGATGCCATATTGGGAAAACATAAGTTGAAAACTAACATTTAAAAAAACAAAAGAGATGGAATATTTTGTTTACTACACTTACATCCTTTATAAAAAAAATAGTGTTACAAGTATCAAATGTTCTCCTACAGGTTGTTTCAACTTTCAATGGTTAATGGAAAACAACATTATGGGAGAACTGACAGAGAACTGTAGATCTCTACTCTTTACAACATGTTGGGTAATAGTAACAAGCATAAAGCAAAGCACCGAAATATTAACCATTACAAAAAAACATAGAAGAGCCAATTTATTAGCTCACAAGAGCAAAATTGAACACTACAGTAGCGCACAAAAGCCTAACATCACCAAAAAAAAAATTATTTACGTAGTGTGTACCTGCACAGGTGGCTCTATATTGTGGTTACACTCCCTGGATTCTCCCTGAGAACCTCCTATGCTCATGAAGCAGCACTCTCCTCTGATCTGCCACATTCATCATTGGAGTACAGAGTGCAGACAAAACATCTGAGAGAAGAACCTCATGGAAAATTTCCTTCCCTTGATTCTCTTCTTATGAGGCTTCTCACAGTAAGAGCAATTTGGCTCTGCAATATTCATGCTCACTGCCACATGACATCAAGGTTCATTTCTTTGTGGAAGAGTCTCCAAAGGATAATAAAAGCCTGAACACTTGCAAGAAGCATGTAATAATGTAAGGAAGCAGTAAAGCTTGCTCCTGCCCTAAGCAAAAGGAGTAAATAGATAATGATGGAAAAAGAAAGCAAGATCTTCCAAAAGCCTTTTGGAACCTTGTCTTTAAGTGTAACAAGCATCTGTACGCTTCAAAGCAAGCTCAGAAACTCAAGTAAAGCCTCAACTTATTTTGTAAACCAAACTGGAAAGCCTGAAAAGTAGCTTGCAGACCATATCCAATCCACTAGAAAAACTGATCTGGCCTGCAGACCTTCCCATGTGACTACATGCATATGAGAAGGAGCTAAGGAAGCAGGCAAGGTTAGAATTGCTCTCACATCATATTTTCCATCCTAATGCTTCACAAAAACCCTGCAGCCTCAACTCTATAAAAAAAAAGTGCCTAAGTTACCGTGCCATAACTCATGTAGCTGTCACATGGAGCAAAGTTCACATACATTAACAAGCGTATGTATTAACACGGCCAGTCCTACGTCAGTGTGACTGCATTTCCTAACAATGTTCATTACAACATACATGTTCTCCGTCCTTAAGCAGTTACCCATGCATCTACAGACATCACTGTCTGTGGCCCAGACACTCCGCAACAGGTTTTGTTCCCTTGAGCACCGGGCACTCATCCTCCAGATCAACAAGTTTCACTCCAATCCTGGCACTAAATGCCTCACGCGTCAGGAGCAAGGATGGCAGTGGGACTCCTTTCAGAACAGGTATGGTCCTCCAAGGAGCACTCTCCACGTTGACTGAGGAACATTCACCAAGTGCCTGCTAGCTGCCACCACATCAGGGTGTGCGCATTAGCTCTTGGACTGCTGCCATGTTGTCCATGTATGTTTTTACGACAATTCATCTCTTTAATGTGCAAGGCATTTATCTTTGATTCTTTCAAAATAATAATAAAAAAAATAACCTGATGCTGTAGAACTGGTTTTGCCACAGTTCTGATTATTTCAACATGTCACTGTAAGCTCTCCAGTAGGATTTTCTTTCTTATAAACACAAGTAGAAGCATTCCATTATTTTTGCCCCATTGAAAAAGAAGCAAACAATCTTTTCTGAAATAGGACTAAGATTGCTAATAACATTCATGCAAGCTTCTAGTCATGGTTTTTACCACTTTTTAAAATCAGAAGATGTCAAAATTAAAAATACAGAAAAATGATTTAGCATATGGAATTCTCTTTACCAAGCCTTGCAACAAACATACAGATCAATAAGTACAGAAAACAGTATCAGCTAAACCTGAGCAGAAGAAATCTATCCTCTTTAACTATGTTGAAGCCAATGGATTGATTACTTACTAAGGGAAAGGTAAGTGACAAGCAAAACTTGCAAAGCTGAGTCCATAAATTCAAGAGAAAATTAACGACCAAGAAGGAAAATCACCTATAAACAATCATTACAGGAAATACTAGGATCTTGCCATTCATTAGGGAGCAGTGAGCACAAGGAGAAAAGACATCATTGCAAGATGAATGAAGGGTGCTTCTGGGACAAAGCAATTTGATTGTGTTCACTGACTTAAAACCTTTTCCCAATGTTTCCTTTAGGATGAACTGTACCAGATGTCCTGCAAGAATATAATTTGTTCTGAAAGCCTGAGTATCAGTGATGCAAAGGAAAAACAAACAAAAACAAACAGAACAAAAAAAACCCACAACAAATGTATCCTTAAACTTGACTAATTACTCATAAAAAGTTACAGACCCACATGCAAACAGGATTTACTAGTCTTTCATAATGGTTAAGATTACTTACAAAATCCTTTAATCCACCCATCAAAAAAACTTTCCCCTGCTGCTTGCTTTAAGATTTATTTCCTGCTTTATTTCAGATGTGAGCAACTTTTGAAGTCATGCTTTCTAACAGCTCCTAGCACGACATATATCACATAACATCACTCTCCAGCACAGAATTACTGATTACATTAATAGGCACGCATTACAGAGGCCACACTATCAACTGTCACAACAAACATTGCAAGAAGGAGCCAATATCTGATTAGTTTTCACCTTTCCTTGCACACTTAAGGCCCTCCATCAGATAGGCAGTAAAAGATTCAGTGGTAGAGCCTGTATGGGCTCACTAAAAACACAGCACCAACCTAAAAGTATTTGAAATCTGGTTGCTGGGCCTATTGCTATACAGTAGCAATACACAGTAGAAGTGGGTGACCTCCTTCTCCTTTATCAATTGCAAAAAGCCCGCACAAGCATATCTTGTCCTCTGCTTCTGTTCTCTTCTCACCGTTTCTGAAAGAAAGCATGTGGGACCAAACACTTCCATACTTAAAGTAAAACAAGGCTTTAACAGGTAAAGCTTACAACCTATCAAGGCTGAGGTCGACAATGCCCCCAGAAATTACTTTTTCCCCTTTAATCAGATGGTCCATACAGTAACACCCCTGAGTACTTACAGTAAGTTATCCTCCCCAGGAAATAAGTTCAACAAGTTGCATTACTGTTGCAGTTTACCACAAAGTCACACCACTGTAGAAAGGAATTACTTAAATCCTTAAAGTTTATGCATCATCCCACAGCGGTTATCTTTAGTTCAAGGCTGTATGTCAAGCAGGCTCATAAGGATCACACTCCAATATTAAGTGCTTTGATGCATTAAGCAAAGTTCCACTGTAATACGTATCTTAACATTTGCAGCAAGTTGTTTAATACTTTGTTTACATCCACAGAAGTTTAATTAAATGTGGTCTTCACACTGAATAGACAGTTGTCTACTTATACTCAAAATATGACTCACTTCATAAAAAAAAGTTTTTGCCAGAACATAGTTTGATGTATTTACAGTGAGCTTCGTGTGCCAGAAATACGCTGCCTCCCATAGCAAAATTTTTGTGGAAGGCATACAGAGGTGAAACCCCTCGGATTTTGCCATGCGGGATACAGATGTTTGTGGTACAAGGCAGAGAAAATTCCAAGTTCTCATTTCTGATCTGAAGGAGAAAACAAGTGGCAACAATAGGTAAAAACCATGATACATGACCTCAGAAGCTCCTAAGAGGAGGTCAAAAGATTCAGGTTTGTTTCTCATCAGAAAAGAGGACACCGAGAAGACTTACAGGTTGCCTGAGTTATATAAAGCAAGTAATTGAAAACACAAGAAATAGTCTTGCTAAAGTATTTAATGCTACAGGTAATGGAATAAGCCACTACAAGTGGTGACTGAAGCAAATGTTTAATTGAGTTCAGGAAAGACCAAAATTAGTTCCCAAATTAACAACAAAGCAGCAGCTTCAAAAACAGGGAACTTCAACATGACATGCCATCTTTTCAGTGCATCTTTGAGGTCTTTAATACTGTACAACATCTGCTTTTTAATAAAGTAGGTTGTGCACACATTTTATTAAAACAACACAACGATTAATCTCAAAAAGAAAAACCTGACACCACATCAAGAATTAAACCAAGTGTGCAGCGCTCAGACCAGCAGCACTCATACATGGATCAGACCAGCCTTCTCCCAGATCACATTTTATACATGCACACAGGCCATACAGGGATCCAGACGTGACTTCCACAGCAAAGCCTCCAAGAAAGGGCACTCCCCACTACTGCAGCACTCTATACAGCTGAAGCCCACAAGCTCAGCCAGGTCTGTGACAGACAGATGCTGTCCCACCTCCTTTCTCCCCACCACAGTTACACAAGTGGAAATGTTACACCGTTCAAAACTGCAACACTATTTCAGATTTAATTTGGGCCCGTGAAACAACATGAATACAGTCCTCAAGAGCTATGCTGAACTTGGGCAGTGTCAGAAGATTGTTCTAAACTCTGAGAACATTTGATACTGCCACAACATATAATAAATATAATAATAATAATTTAAATTTAAAGCTAAGACCTGGTTGAACGAGCTCTGAAAGTAATGTTTATGATTACTGTTAGGTCAAGTAGTACAGAGGCAAAACAAAAAGTAACAGGCTTAATAGATAAGGCAAAGATTCAGAAAAGAATCATGTCAAAAGAACACAAAGAAAGTACATCATTCCAGATAAGTGAAAATGGAAGCAGGAACAAAATGAAGAACAGGTAGATTAAGAAATAAAGTAAATCAGGTTTAATCCAAATATTTTGTATCAAGCACGTTGCAAGATGACTGCTGCATTATTTCCCACATTTCAGTCAGCACGTACACCCTCAGCCGAACAGCAAGATCACAATCCAAACCAGACTGATTCTACTACTCATCTGTAGGTAACCATCCCCATCTTTCCCAGCACTGAAAGACTTGATCAGATTTCTGTCCCACAACGCAGCTCACCACCCTGTGCGCTTTCTGGAGTAACAAAGCCACTTTCTGACCTCTCCAAGCTCTTCAACAGAAGATCTTCAACCAGCCTCAAGTTAGGATTGCTTACAACCCCAATACAAGAGAGATTCCTTGGTAGCTGAAGGTCAGAAAGCAAACGCGAACATGGGGCAGAAGACATGAGGGTGGTGTGGAAGGAGTGGCAGGAAGGAGCTGAGGGGGGAGGGAGGCAGAAAACAGACAAAAAATGTTCCAAAATACAGAGCACTGATTAGAAAGTGAGAGCCACCAAGTGAAAATGTAACTTTAGGCTTCAAAATACATCAGGTGAAGAGTCAGCCTTATTAGTGAATTGGCTGGCTTTACAGGGTATGAATCTACCTGCTTAGTATTACTTCAGCTTTCTCTATCCCCACCCTTCCCCCAGTCAGTTTCATTGTGAAAGAATTTAATTATTATTTTCATTACCAGATGCATACATTATAAAACATACACAACGACAACAAGCACTCCAAGAAAATAGGTGTAATAATTAGAATGATCTGAGTCTCTTCATTTTTACAACAACAAGGCTACCTTTTAAAACATACTGGAGTAAAATCATTCATAGAATTCCTAATGCTAACATTAATGCTCTTTTTCTCAAAGGATTACTCCACTGCACTGAATTTTAATAAAACTTGAATGAAAACAATTGTTTTGATTTTTACTTTCCTGCCAAAAGTTGCCTGAAAAATTTAACTTGAATACATTTCACAAAAACAGAGGATTGAAGATTGCTGTTTTTTTATTTTAGTTTTTTTCCAAAACAGTCCCAGGGCCATCTGTTATATTGTGTACCCAGAGAAATAATACTGTAGCAGCCATATAATATGCTGGTATTTCAGATGAAGTGTGGTAAAATTCAAGATAAAAAATAAATACAGTTTGCAAGTAAAATAAAGATTAGGTACTCAGCAGCACAATAACAAACAAGAATCTGAAAAGCCCTGAAGTTACAGAAGCAGATTTGCATAGACATGATAGTAACAAGTGACAGAAGTGTAACATCTGCATATTGCTCATAGACCAAAACTTGAGTCAAATTACCCATTTCCATCAACAGCAAAACAGAAGTTACTGTGTTTTATGGAGCCCTATTTAGACGTATAGTGCAACACTACGTTCAACTAGGAACCAACTTAAATAAGTCATTTAATTTCATGGCCCACCAAATATGCTTGGCATCTTACAGGTAAATTCTAAGCTTGTCACTAGTAGATACGCTCTATTCTCAAGTAATAATGCTCCTGAAGTCTGACCACCCAACACACCTATGCACGTGGACCTATAAATCAGTTGCTGCTAGATGACAACCCTTCAACAGGTTGCAACTTCCAGCTCTCGGGAGCTGCTTCCTGCTCCAGAACTGTGCAAACCATATCTGCTCATTTCACACCAGTTATTCTGCAAAATCCAATCTTGTAGCAAAATCCACTGCTGGTATCCATACACATCAACTCAAGAGGAGCATGCTTGCTTCTACTGCCCCCACTACCCTTCTCTGGGAAAACTGAAGGAACAGAACAAGGACACTGCTCTTCAGGTATTTCAGCATGAAATTTCAGACCTACCTGGATAGATCTCTGGAGGCTTCAGAACACCAGCTTCCATTCAGAAAAGGTGTTGAGTCTTTACTTAACTAGGATGGAGGGCATTTGACACTTAACCACAAGCTGTAATAACAGAGCATCCTCATCTTTCCATTCTCAGATGTGGATGCCAAGCCAGAATTCACTCAACCAAATAAAGATGTTTACAGTGTAGGTGTCAGTATCTGAACAGGTTCAGACTCTTCTACCTAACTCATCCTACAGGATGTAGCTAAAGGAGGTCAAATGAATCACACCCCACAAGTTCCCACTTCTGCCTGATGCCTGTTAGAAGTTCTACATGGTTCCCATTCCTTTCCACTAAACATACGTAGGGTCTTCTCACAACTCTCCACTCAGAATACAGATATCTTTAAGATAGCAGAGATAAACCCTGTGGTACGTCCCAATTCCACCATAATTATCTCCATTTCCATTTAAGAATCAGGAACAAGATAACTAATCATGTAAGCTCTCACAGCTCTCCACTCGATACAGTGAATACCATCTAGCAAGCAACACCAGTCCTCTGTAAATGCTTTTACTTGCATGACATTAATTAGTATGTTTATTTATGATTTCTTCTGGTCTATTTCCTTTTAGTTTTCCTATTTAAGTCCTCTCTTTTTTTTTTTTTCCTTTTGTCCTACTTTAAAAGAATCATTTAAAAATCTATAGAAAACATCAAATATTCAGTGGATTTTGGATCAAGCCACCTGAACAATTTGACCATTTGCATTATGACTTAGCTTTTCTTACACACCCCTCATGTTTATTTGGATCATCGAGAAATACAACTATGAATATTTTCTTTAATTCTACTTCTCTATTTCCTCATCTTTTCTAGAAAAAAAAAGTTTATTTCTACATTTCTAATTTATTTTATTCACATCATGGAGCAAATCCTCCTGGAAAATAAAGTAAGGCACACATGAGGTGATCTGAGACAGCCAGCACAGCTTCACCAAGGGCAGACTGCATCTGACCAGCAGCATGGTGGCCTTCTATGACAGAGTAACATCGGTGGACAATGGAAGGGCGATCGATATTGTCTACTTGGACTTCAGCAAGGCATTTGACATGGTCCTGCACCACATCTTTATTTCTAAATTGAAAGATATGGATTAGAAGGTTAGACTGTTTGGTGGACGAAGAATTGATTGGATGACTGCAGCCAGAGGGTTGTGGTCACTGGCTCGATGTCCAGGCAGAAGTCAGTCACAGTCAGTCCTGGGACTGGTACACTTTAACATCTTTACCAATGACATAGAAAGTGAGACTGAGTGCACGCTCAGCAAGTCTGCAGATAACACTAATCTAAATGGTACAGTTGATGTAATAGAATGAAGGACTGCTATCCAGAGTGACCCAGACAAGCTTGAAAAGGTACCACAGGAACCTAAGGAGGTTCAACAAGGCCAAGGTGTTGCACTTGGGTCAAGACACTCCCAGTAATGAGTACAGACTGGAAGAACTTACTGAGAGCAACCCTGTCAAGAAGGAGTTAGAAGTCCTGGTAGACAAGAAGATGAACATGAGCCAGCAGCATGCACTTGTAGCCTGGAAGGGAAATTGTATCCTGGGCTGCATCTAAAGTGGGTTGTCTAGCAAGGAAAGATGTGCTCATCCTCCTCTACCCTGCCCTAGTGAGGCCCCATCTGGAGTACTGAGTTCAGGCTTGGGGCCCCCAACACAAGAAAGACATGGGGTGGGTCCCAAGGAGGGCCACAAGGATGATTGGAGGGCTACAGCACCTGTTTCATGAAGAAAGGTTGAGGGAGCCAGGCTCATTTAGACTGGAAAAGACTCTGGTGAGACTTCATTACAGCCTTTCACTGCTTGAGGGAGGCTTACAAACAGGGTGAAAACTGACCTTTTACATAGTTTGATACAGAGAACAAGAGAAAACAGCTTTCAGCAAAAATAGAGGAAATTTAGGTTAGATGTTAGGAAGAAATTCTCTACTCAGAGAGTGGTGAGGTACTGGAAAAGGTTTGCTGCCCAGAGAAGTTTTGAATGTCCCTTTCTGGGAGGACAGGTTGGATGGGGCCCTGGACAACATGATCTAGTTGGCAGCAACCCTTCCCACAGCAGGGGGGCTGGAAGTAGATGATCTTTAAGGTCCTTTCCAACCTAAAACATTTTATGATTCCTCCCCTTTCTTCTCCTAAACACTGTTCCAGAAGCTTTCTAGAAACCAGACTGGAAAAAAGATAGAAAATGAACAAATAAACAACAAAAAAAAACAAACACATACAGCCTGGTCAGATTTTTTCCTATCGTGTCTAAAGCGGGCATTCAAGTTCAATTCTATTGGCCCCTAAGACTACCCAATCTCTCACCTGAATATAATGAGGTAAAGCATAGCTATACTATTAAAAATAGGCTCCAGCTCCTTGAACTCAAGGTTTTAAGGTCAAATTTATCTCCTTTACATCTCCGTAATTTCTTTAGAATCACTACTATCTTGATCAGCTATAGAGTGTTTGCCCTCTGTTTCACTCTAGTTGTATGAGAACAGAATATTTCCAGACCAAAGGTACCACTCCAAGAACTCACTCATATTTTGGCTTGGTAGTTGTCATATAAGACACCCAGCCCTTCTCAAAATTACTCTTGTTCCTTAATATTTTCCTTCACTACACTGACCTACTGCTTTAGAAACCGCACAGCTATTAATAAGTATCAAACAGCCTCTCAGAGGACAAGGTAGACCAATTACCATCCACACAGTAGTGAGGCTTGGGAAAGGAGGTACTTTAAGCTTAAAGAATTTGGCAATGGTTCTAATGCTCTGACCAATCTCCTTTCCCAGCAGGAGGGAAGCTTTCTGTGACTGACAGCAAGAAGAAAAAGCAGCATGTATCTAAATTTAAGTTACCATAATTTTAATCTGTTCTCTGTGAGGAAGCAACTTTGCCTCCACACAAAACACTGAACAAAATTCACAGAAAAAGCCCTTTTATGGATAGACATAAGGATGCCGGGTTTTCTCTGAAATATGCTTATGCATCTTCCTATATGGCTCAAGTAAAAAGTCACAGTGTAGCCACTATAAATCAAGATGAACTTGTCTTTCTTCACTGGAAAACAGGAGAAGCACTGAACAATCCCTCATCTGCACAGGCAAAGAAATATGATATGCCTGGCACTGAGCCCCCTCGGCAAACTGATTCCACCAGACCAGGTTGGGAACACATTCCACAGTCACAAGTCCTTCTCAGAGAACTTCCTGCCAACGGCTACTTGACATTAAAACCTAGGATGATCTAGGTCAAGTATCCCAGTTGACAATAATTGCTCTGTTGGATCAAAAAAGTAGGCAGCCTCTCAGCCAGAGCTCAAGTCACATTATAACCAAAAAGCAACCAAGGCCAAAACCCTGAATTGCACCCAGAAGACAAAAAAAAGCCGATGCAGCTGTTGAAGAACTGCCCAAATGTGTTCTTGTCACCCATGTTCTCCTTGCAGACAGGCAGCTGCCTACTTCTAAAACAGAAGTTTTACAGCAGCAGTCAAGTGCAGCCTCAAGAACAGGCTACCCTGTAGCTTTATGCAGAGGTCACAGGGAATTTATTTCTCTGAAATGGAACCCCCCCCCCCCTCAAGTAGATTGTTTTGTTTTGTCCTGATGCAGAAGGCTGAAAGACCACTGGCTGTAAATGCCCCAAGAACAGCAAGTTACAGAACACTTATAAAGAGGCTGGACAAAACACTTCTACTGCTAGTCAACCAGCATCGCTTACCTCTAGATACACACCCCCATTTGCTGTTACTTCTGTCTCTATGTACTTGCGTTATGTCCAACTGGAAAGGAAAGATGACCAGAAAAAGCAAGTCATCTTTGTACTGACAGAAGAACAAGACCAGGTCACTCTAAATTATTAATAAGAAAGTGTGTTTAAAAGCCTGAAACATTCATCTGATACCAGAGAGTTCTCAGATCACACTGTTCTTTTGGTCTTTAAGGGAAGATTGATTAGGAACAGTAGTAATTTTTAGAATACACCATTCTAATACAAACAAGCAAAGCTAATTCAAATGTACAGTTTGAGTTAACTGATGGCCAGTGGCAAGAAGGTCTGATACTGAAACCACCTTCATATTAAAAAAATAAATCTCCATGTATTCTTCCAATTATTTCCAAAATATTACTTACAGAAGAGAAAGAAAATGTTGATGCCCATAATGAGTTCACGTAAAGAAAAAGAACTCCATGTGCCCCTGCCATTAACATATTTCTAAGCTATTATTTTAACAGAAGCACCAGGCAGTTCACCTTACGTATGCATACAGCTTAAAAAAACCTTATTTTTTTCTTTAAAAAAGATTAAAATACAAAATTGTACTCTGTGACTCCTAGCAGGTTTCCAAATCAGAATCAATATGATCGCTTGCATTTGAACAGTGCTGAATCAATGTTTTGTTGTTTTTAAAAGCATGTTCAAGTGACAGAAAAAAAGAATACTTAGTACTGTAGATTACTGTATTAAACCCTGACTGTAGTTTGTGAAGCTCTTTTCAAACCCAGTACGGGTTAAGCATCCACTTACATTGTTACAAAGCTTCTTTCCAGCACTGTGATATAATAGCTCATGCAACAGATGCTAAGCTAGTATTTAGCATACAGCATACAGATAATTACATGTAGACCTAAAGAGACGAAAAATTGGAAGTCTACAGTAAATCCAACAACATCTGTATTATTTTATTAAAAGTCTTAAGTATACAGGTGTTAAAATATATTTATCCAAGAAAAAACAAAATTTGAAGAAACTAATTATTAGTCAAGCAATCAGTACTTGGCAATTACAGCACATGCAGTCCTGTGGTCTACTGGCAGCTCAGGAAGACAAAAAGACCATCCCTTAAACACAAGCTGCTTGTCCAGCATATGTATTTAATAGTCTAAGTTTGCTTCATTATTTACATTTCATATTTGTCTCAAAACTGTATGTATCAAGGATCACATTCTAAAAATCTTCGCAGTGTCATTAAAAAAAAAATCTAACAAAATGCCTTACTTCATCACCACAATTCTATACTGCACATGCTATCTGAGGCTCAGGTAAGGAATAGAGTTCAGACAGTCAACCCTAAAAGCACTTTAAGTACACAACGTTTCTCAGTGTAAACCAACAAGCATCACTATAGTCTCACTATAGTCATATTTCAGAAAATAAGGCTTGCGAGTTTCTCCAGGGGCAGCACCTTACTAACTAGAGTAAATCCTTCCCTTATCTGTGGTAATTGCAGTCAATAAGATGTTAATAACCTATCAATATTTCCGAAGGGGCTGTTTGATTTAGAAATAACCAGTCATTTTCTGCCCTTTCATTCACATAGACATCCATATTTGGTGATAGGTCTCCTATAGTCTTCAGAGTAAAACTCTAGACCACAGAATACTGAACAGAAATTGCATACACGAATTACTACTGCAGATGACAGTTTAGACAGCTGCATAAATTAAAGATTGGTGACAGGAATCAAGAACTCCAGCAAGACCAAATTCTCTGTCAAAGGCAAAACATCTTCAAATCTGGGTGGCCTTTGCTCAGTCTTCTAATACGTGGTAGCCAGCTAAATCCCAGCAATTTACACAGGGACAGGTCAAGGTTTCATGCTGTTTTTGCACAGTCTAGCACCACCTTACTGAGAGCAGAGAGCCCAGTGATGAGGACTAACCAGGGCCCATTAGGATGGCTAAAACAGAAATTCAGGAAACACTTCTTAAATTCAGTGTGCATGTACAGAAAGCGCAAGGCATACACACACACACAATGCTCAACTCCTACGTTCCTTTGCAGAATGTATCTCTGGAAATGCCCATTTTTGCATGCAGAATTATTTAATGTAACTTAATCCCCAAGTCCCCACTCCCATCTCTCTTCTACTGTTCTAAGTGATGCTTCTATACTATAAACACACATGCAGAATGGGAGTATTTAGGGGATGCTGATCTTAACTCAAGACGAGCATTACAGTGAGCTGATAACAAGACGTTAAAACATTTTTTTTAAGTTACATTTCAGCAACAAAGAAACTACAGTCTTTGAAATCACTTTTTAGTGAGTGTGAGATCAGCATCTCTAGACAAGTTTAGTAAGTAGATAAATTTACTTTGGTAACACACCTTTCTATACAATACTAGGTTAGTACAGTCATTTATTTAACAGTGCAGATTTGAATTTTAGACAGAAAGGATGGACAGACTTCTGATTTCACAAAAATTCCTTTAGCAAAACTAGAATCTCAAATCTGACTCAAAAAAAATCACTGTCTTCTGAAATACCTGATTACACTTTTCCCTTTCTATTTCCTCTTCAAATTGAAGCATAACATTGAAAGACAAAATAAAACCATTGCTCTTTCTACAATCTGGGACATTCTAGGACATTTCAATGGAGCTCTCAGAACTGCAGATGCTCTCGAAACCAGACGGGCAAGTGCCCTCAGCAGGTGAGGAGTTCACAGCAAACTCAAATTTTGCCATGCCACTACAGGAGAAAAGAAAGAATAACAAAATCCATCTGCCGCAGCACCGAAGAGTAAACTAACAAGAACTGTATCAGATGGCAGGTCTACTTGTGTTTTCTCTCCTGTAAAGTGATCTAAGGAGGACAGGAAAAGACCAACAGCATGCTTACATGTTAAATTCATACAATATTATCCAGACAGTAACCAATATCTGAGGCTGTACGTCTACTTAAGCAGTAGAACAGAACCACAGTGGTCAGAATTGACCTCAAAAGATCCTTAAGCCCAACTCCTCTGCTAAAATAGGTGCCCTAGAACAGGTCACACAGGTAGGCACCCAGATGGGTCTTGAACATCTCCATAGAAGGAGACCCCACAACCTATCTGGGCAGCCTGTTCCCATGCTCCATTCACTCTTGCAGTTCTTCCTCCTATTTCTATGAACTTTCTGTGTTCAAGTTTTAGGCCATTACCTCCTGTCCTATTGCTACACACCACCGAGAAGAGCCTGGCTTATCTATTTGCCTCCCATCTGCCTTTAAATATTTGTAAACATTAATCAGACCCCCCCACCCCCCACCCCACCCCCATCTCCTTTTCCCCAGTATGGGCAGATGCAGGTTACTCAGCCTTCCCTCATACAGGAGACACTCCAGGCCCTTTATCATCTTTACGGTACTCCCCTGGACTCCTTCTAAAAGATCCCTGTCTTTTTTGAACTGGAGAGCCCAGAACTGGACACAGCATTCTAAATGTGGCCCCACCAGGGCAGAGTAGAAGGGTTCATCTCCCCCCGCCTTCTTCCCACACTCTTTTTAAAGACATCCCAGGATACTATTGGCCTTCTTGGCCACAAGGGCATACTGCTGGCTCATGTCCAACCTGTTGTTCACCAGGACATCCAAGTCCTTCTCCACAGAGATCCTCTTCAGCAGGTCATCCCTGAACCTGTACCAATACATGTAGTTATTCCCCCATAGGTGCAATCCCAAAAGGCCACAACAAGGGAAGTCTGATCGTTAGTGTTTCTGCTATCTTGTGAGGCATGCACCGATTTTCGTCAAAAAGTAAGAGAAGATGCAAAGTTGTAAAGTAGTAGCCACAGAAACTGCATGATCATCAGCAAATATACCTTAAAAGCTGATTTAATGCATCAGTTTCACAAAAAGAAAATACAGCTGGCATTTGCCTAGACAAGGCTCTGAAAATATCAGAACCGTATCACAGTGTAAAACAATACATCCAGTCAGTAAGTGATGTCCAAATTCTGTTCACCTCTACTGCACATTAAAATACTTTGAAAACAAAACCAGATTGGGTTATGTAAAACAGAAAATTAGGTGGGGCTAGAAAGTTTGAAAAGCGCAGTAAATATATGCTTTTTATGACAGCTCACAGTAAAAAAAGAAGACTAACAATAAATCTTTATGTACAGAAAAAGTAGTTTGGGAAACTGACCATCTATCCTCCTCAGGTCCAAAAAAAAAAAAATCAGTCTATGGTTATTTGTGTAATGAGGACCTTGAACATATCAAAAACGACTGTACTAAAAGAGCTCAAGATAGCTACGTTGAAGAGTTATGTAAAGAAAGACACCAATCTTGCACACCTTATGTTGCAATCCAAAGAGGAATCGGTGTTCAGTAGACAGCAGGCCTGATTCTGCACAAATTTGTTATCTTTTCATCTCTACAGTTGAACCTACTTGAGAGAGTGCAAAGAAGTTACAAAATGATATTACCACAGTTTATTAGTGTTTGTTCAGGTCATTCATTTACACTGAATAAAACTTAAGGTAGCCCAGAATTGAGAGGACCAGGACTCATGCCTGAAAAAAAATCACCTTAACTTCCCAGCAGCAAAGAATTATTCATCTTCAGAAAGTTTCGCACTCTTATGTGGCTACTGTTGAAAAGTCAGGAACAGATTTGCTCTTGTTACATTAGCAAAAACTAAGTGACCGAAGTGTATGGATTCTTGACTTATCTTCCATAAACAGTACCTGAACTAATAGATAAAGAACATTTTTCAGTTGTTTTTGCCTTTCCACCCCATTGCCATCTATTTCTTGGCCATTATGCGGGAAGCTCTAGAATTAAGGTGACACATTAACCTTACTGAAATCAACAGCATGCTTCCTTTTAACTTAAAAAGGTGAAGCATTTCACTTGAACTTGTTTGTTCTCCTCTTCCCCACACACTTCAGTTAGATCACTATTCGAGTTCCAACCTTCAGTTTTAGCTTCTTATACTGCTTCTTCCATATACAAAAGCAACTTAAGATCACTTCATGTTATGACTGTTAATACGAATTGAAAAATAAAGACAAATAAATAAATTCAAGCTATGCTTTATCCCGCTGCATGTTTTGGAAGCAAGGACTAGTACTCTTGGGTACGAATTGTAGGGTATCTCCAAGACCCAGAAATTCGGTCAGTTACCACATTCATTGCATTAATCAGCCTTTAAAGGACACTACTCTCATCGCTTCATAATCTAGTACGTGGCATTCTAGTAAGAAGAAAAAAGCTAGGAGTCTCAAGAGTAAGTAGCCTAAACACTACTTTTGTAACAGGAGGAAGAAATGACAGAAGGAAGTACTCTACAAAACTAAAACTATGAGCCAGCAGCCCTCAATGTCTAAAACCAGAAAGAGTTGTGCTGAAAGAGGTGTTTCCAATCTTCACATAGCTTCATCCTTCCTCCCTGAACTCAGTGCAGTACAGGTCCGTGGTGCCCAAGCATGTTCTGCCATCACCCACCTCAAGTACATAAGCTTTTCCAGATAGAAAAAAAGGCCACAAGCAGGAGATGAAAAAGGTATCAGAAAGGAGTTTTCTACATGACACTTGCCATGTAACCTTACTCTAAATTGAACAGAAAAAAAAAAAAGCAACACTCGGGTAAATGCTGTTTTTGCAAGTGATAAGCAAAGCAAGTCTATTCAAATGAAACTGAGGAGTACAGACAAGAATACAGGTCTAAGCACTACTGCAGAAAGCAGAAACCACTAATTTGATGTTTTTCCCTCTTGTTTTATACTGCTTTTCACCTTTATTTTGGCAGCAGCAGGAATAAAACAAGGGAAGTTACTGAAGGACAAGGCATAAATTCCATTCTTGAAAGAAGGGGGATGGGAAATAGAAGACTTCAGTGGAAACGGATAGACTACTTACAGCAATTATTGTCAAATATTTCTGTAGTTCTTCCCATAATATAGTTCCTTTCCTACATAAGGGCTGACAAATAAGCTTGAGACATTCCCTTCATAGAATGAAGAGAAAGGAAGACTGCAGTAATACTAAGCAATGAAGATAAATTCTCCCAATAACACAAGCTACAGAAGACATATGGAGGTCAGATAAAACTATTATTTGCCTTTTCAAGCATTATTTTCTTCAGCTGCTAAATAAAAACATTATGAAACCATTTTACAGAGTAAAATTTAACCTTATATTAACCTTCCATATTAAGTAAACAAACCTTTCTAGCCAATAAGCCTCTCTGTGAACTCTCCAAGATGATAAGCAATACCTTAATTACATTCATTTACATGACTTTGAAATTGTTCCAGATCAAAGTCAACAACTACAAGGTCAAGAGTATGAAAATCTAAAATAAGGATAAATCCACAGTAGGCCAGTTCACACAAATGTGGTGCAGCATCCTTTCTCCGCAGTCCATAGTCTATCCCAGTCAAGGATACCAATCAAGTGCCTACCCTTTCATTAGTTATATGGCAAGAGGGGAAAAGAAATGAAAGGGGAAGGGGTTGTGAAAAGTTATCTGAAACATTCATGATTGAGAACAGTTTGTTGTTTGCTTTTGTTTTTTTAAGACAATTCCAAGCTGAAGACAATGGACAGCTTAAAATTGTTTTTATGTGGAATTAGTATTTCATGCAAATATAGTATTTTAACTGAAAGGCACAATATAAGAGACAATGTTAAAAAGATGCAACAGACTCACTGACAATTACAGAATATTTGGTAAAGTGTGCTGTTGTAATCAATAAACACCAATGGTTTTGCACAAACTTATCAAAAATGAGAAGCCACCATGATGATTTCATGTTACTGTACTTCATGAACTGAGCAGACTTAGAAAGGAGCCTGAGCTCAATAAAAACCACTGCTTGAACTTCCACTCTCATCAACAAAACAAGACTATCCTCAAGATATGGAGAGAAATTATCCTGTGTTGCAGTCCCAGATACAAACGTGTTACCTGACAACTTCTCTTACAGAGTGTGCGCCATGATTAGAGCAGGAATTTGTAATTGCCACCTTCGTATAATTAACAAGATTCTTAATAACAATCATTATAAGAAACTTGATAAAGTACATTCTTCCCCAAAAGAGCAGAACAGCAGCCATAGCATCTACCCTAATTCCCGAGATACTACGTGATGGCTCAGGTATTATCAGTAACACGGCAATTAGCTGAAATATAGTATGCATGCACGCTGCACTAATGGGTCATTTCAGGGTTCTATTTTGTGTTATGAACAGGAAAATATTACAAATATGCATATATGGAAATCTGAAGCATGGCTTCTGGATTTAGGCAATCGCATATCAATGCAAAACAGCTGACATTTTCTTAGTATTAAATTAGGTAAATCTCCCTGAACACTCACTTTACTAGCCAAGCACTTTTTACACCACTCTAAAGCCAACAGCCTTCTGCAATTTAAGTATGATTTAGTGCAAGGGAAGCAATGAGTATTATAAAATTTATGCTTGTTCACCTTCTCCCTCCACAGAGAAGGGCAAGATGTTTTTCCATGTAAATATGTATTAGATCCAAATCATTTAAATAGATATTATTCCATAGAGAACATGAAGCTGTGTATGCCCATTCCAGCTCCACGTTGCTAAATAAACCGCAAGGTAATGACAATGCCTTCCTCATCCTAAAGGACATTGAAAACACTCCTTATTCCTAGGCTTTTCAAACAAGAAGTTTTCACAGGAAGAAAAAATTAAGGCAGCTTTTACAAAGCTAGGTAAAGTGAAGACAAGTTTTTTGTAAGTCACAAGTTATATCTTTTCACAAACGGACTAAAAGTGGTTACAGCAAAAGTACAGTACAGGTATGTGGAACAGTCTTTAGAATATGAGTATCAAATCATAAAAAAAACAGAAGATACTAAACTACGTAAGAAAAAGAAAATGGCATTTGCAAGTCAGAAAAAAAAGTTTTAGACAAGTGGCTAATTCTTAGTTAATGTAGAAATATAAATGCAAGATGCCAAGTCTTATTTTCATGCAGTTTTAATTTCTCAGTAGTTTAGGTACGAGTGTCGCTGCCTGAATGGAGAACAGAGGGAAAAGCTTAAACAACAGCTCTTTAAAATGAGAGCTTTAGTTCTTAAAAATAAGTTCATACATATTACTGCTTTTCAAAGAATCAACATTTAATCAGCATGCTAACTTACAGTTAACAATTGAATTCAAAACCACATATTTACTTCGAGTGAGAAAGACTCTCTATTGGAAATGATGCTATTATTTGGGGCCACAGACAGTATCTTACAACACTGTCTAACCTCTACTTGATTTTAAAATAGGATAATCACCTTCAACTATGTATGAACCTTGAACGTTATCAAAAACAGTTTTATTGCATCAACGATTTATTAATAGTCTCATATTAATAGTAATGTAACTTTGACTTTACAAAGTCATAAAGATGACAAGAAACAGTCAAGACTTACTGTGCCATCTATTTTACTTAAAGCTTAAGGCAACCTCACAGTACAATCAAGAAAACAAACAAAAAAAAAAACAATCACTTTACCCAGAGAATGACAGCAAGAAAGGAAGAAAAAAAGAAAAAACAACAGCAACAGAAAAAAAATAGGCCTATACCATCACAGCTCAGTAATGGAATGGGAAGGAAACAGGATGTAATGAAGTGAGGTATAAATACTGAATCCTCTAAAGAACTGAAATTCTTTTCTCCAACTGTGTTAGAAACTGAAAAACTGCCAGCACTAAGGCAGGCAACTTCTGGAAAAATACATTATAACCGTCTCTTTAAAGAAAAGCTGTGAATCTTATGTAGAAACACATGAAGATAGATTCCCTTTTCAAGCTCCGTTACAAAATGACCAAGGCTTACAGGCCAAACTCCATAACAGACCTGAAGGGGAAGCATTCCACTCAGACCTTTCTGGTTCAAAATGCTTTCTGGTTCAGAATCCTTGCCACGTTTTTCATATTGTCCAGCCACTTTTATAGCTGTTATCCCCATTACTAAATAGTTGATCGTTTAAACAAAGAACTAAGAAAGTACAATATTCTATAACTGGCATTTACAGCACTGGCCTTGGACTTCTAATCTTTACCAGACAGGCACACAAATCAATCTATCAGCTCATAAAGGTGTGCTTTTTTAACCTCTAAAACAGATGGGATTGGCCAGAAATATCTGGCATGTCAAACTGCTAATCACTGCTGCCCTTCGCACAAAATAACCCACTTAAGTTGAGGCATGGTTGCACTGTAACAGACATTAGTCTGTGGGAAACCCATTTAACTGTCACATACTCCTGCCACTCCTGCTCTCCCTTAATTAAGCCTAATGCCTTATGCTCTGACCTTTTGTTCTAGCCTATTAACCCTATCTAGTACAAGTTCAAATATGTTACACTAAAAAGTTTGCTGTAAAATACAGAATTGCCAAGCTACAGAGAGAACGAGCAACATCCCTGCCTTTTAAGTCACCCATTCCTTCACTAAGTTTACTAGCCTGACCAAATGGAAGGAACACCTATGTTAATTTCCAAAGTTAAAACGAGCCGAAATGCTTCACAGTGAAAGGCAGACCTTCTTTCACTTCCGTACTCTGCCTTCTCCTATTTAGAGGGGAAAAGGAAACTTCTCTTTGTAACTTCATATCCTCAGGCTTCTTTTTTTTTTTTTTTTAAAGACAAGAACACACTATCAGTCAAGATCACACTACACTCATTTGCTGTTCTCTGAAACCTATCATTAAAAATAATGTGCAATTGGTTTACAGCGACCAATTCTTCTTCAATTAAAAGCTGCTTCTGCCAGCTTTCCTAACACTGAGTCACCACCTTGTTCTTTTGACAGCATAATTTTAATTACTCTAGTTTTTAATTCTCATCTGTATCATCTCATGAGTTGCATCTCTTGACCTCTCATGCAAAAAAAAAATTATATCTACATAAACTCAAAATAAGAACATAGTTCATAAATTTTAGCTCAACACTATAGCTTTTCCTCAATGTACACTCTGCTTCAAACAACACAACTATCTTCCCATCCTGCATCTCTAACTTCTAAAAATTACACAGCACCAAGCAGACTGTTACATTTGCAAAGCAGTACTTCTCTGGAGGAATCCAAGGGACTACAATATTACAAAATCTCAAGAAATTCCAACTTAAGAAATGCTATTCTAGAAATAGAAACAAATATTCAATCAAGAAAACAGCCTTCCAACATTAAAACTGTTTACAACAGCACATAATGCAGAGCTGCATATCAAGACAGGTATTCCACGAGCAACGTTTATAAACAATAAATGAACCCATGTGCACTTCACACCCACCTACTCCCCTCCCCAAAAACCCACAGCACATGTAACAAACAATAACTGTTTTATAATGCTGGTTAGAAACAGAAAAGTAATACAAACGCCGCAAAGGTTACCAGCCACACATACACTGAAACACATTTCTTCCTCAAATCTTTAGCTTAACCACCTTACTGACAAGCTGACACGCAAGTGTAAGACTCTTACTTAGAACACAGACTTCTGCAACTCTGAATGAAATCAGATTTAAACACAGCTAACAATTTGAAATAAAGCTTTCAAGTACTCAGAACTATTTTTGAAGATGTGGAACACTTCAAAAAACCCTGTTGACACAAAAGCCACTCTCTAGGAAACTCTAGCAGGGATGCTTAACACACCAGTTAAGTCATAAATTGCTATTAATTTTGTTCTAATTCTAAAGTGCCTATCTTACCAATTCTCAGACCAGCAAGAAACGCAATTCTGCATCAATTCAAAGCTTCCCAGTATAAAACACAAACATTTTCTGAGAATTCTGCTATATTTCACTGCATTACAGATGCTCAAGTTGCAGTACATTGACAGATACTACATTCAAAAGGAAGTAAAGAAACATTTATTAAAAGAAAAATACACCCTTCTATCTGCCATCTGTGTAATTACGGTGGATATGCTAGAAATTTTTCAGGCTGGAATTTGATACGACTGCCTCCAGCGTTCTAGACCTTCCCTTTCTAATGTTCCCAAAAGTTGCCACTGGAGGCAATGCAAATGAGTCCTAAGAGAGGCCTGAAACAAAACAATTGCTTGTCAACCATTACATGCCCAAATTGTATTCTTTATGCTCATCAGCATTCTCGAGTTCTTAGGCATGCTTGTAGGCCCACCGAGGACAGTGGGGCTACTCAAGTGAATAAAATTACTCACAGACCAAAGTGCATATACATAAGCAATCACTGGACAACACTTGGGGAATTATTCTCTAGTATCAAAGGAAAATAGGATTTAGAAAATAGGAATCAAGGGAGTACATCCAAACAAAATGACAGCAGTGTTAAATGTCTACAAGCCATTGTAATGTAATATCTAATGATTTTATTGTGACGGTCCCTTGCTACAGAATCTCAGTTTGGATCTGTTTCATTAAAAAAATAAAAACTTACAGTGCTACAGTGTTTATCTAATCTTCTCTTTCACTCTGAAACTACATGTAAACCAGGTTCTAGTCTATTCAGAAATTATCTCCTATAGCAGGGTAAATCTTCAGGACTTAGCAAATTCATATAAAAAGTTAAAAAGCTACTAAAAATGATTATTTCTCTTTAACTGGTACACCCACTTTTTTAAAAAAATCAAATCTGTCACAAAAATAGAAGAATCGATTTGAAAAATCTACATCTTATACCACAATTCTAGAAGACCTATATAATATAAAAAATTGCATGATAGATTGGCAAGACAAAGAAGAAACTCAAACCAAAGAAAAAAGAAATAATTGAAGCAAGTAATTTACCTTGAAAGTGGTCCCACAAGGAAGGATCTTCCTTCAGGAGTCCAAGGATGCACCAATTTTCTCCCTCAGCAATTCCATGCTTCATCTGAAAGGGAAAAAAAAAAAGTTACCTTAGGAAAATCCGCATATCAATTCAAATCAAATCTGTATTGGCCTTCTTACTATTAGTGTAACAGAAATATTTGAAATACAGCATCACTTCCTATCTCAAAAGGAAAACACAGTTCCCAACATCAGAAATCAAAGTTTTCCAGACAGAAGCATTAGCAAATCAAATACAACTTGCCTTCCCTAGACTCGTATTCTTTAGGTAACTGGACAGTTCTTTCTGCAAGAAACAAGTCTGCATTCAGTTTTGATTCAAAAGACACACTCCTGTTTTAATTCACTTTGTTCAAAAACAAAAGCTGTAACATGAATGTCTGCCTTCCTACATAGCAAGCACAACTTCATACTCACACCTATGCATGTCTCAATCCTAGTTTCTCTTAAAGAATCCTTAAACAGGAAAAGATGAGATCACAATGTAGAAACCTCCCAGAATTTGTTAGAAAAAAAATACAGCAAGTAAAAATGCATAACTTCCTTTTAAGATTTAGGAATGAAATATTATGGAATATTCATCTTCAGTGCTGTCCACCGCTACAAGTACTACCTTAAATGTTTTTCCTCAGTACTTCTGTACTGTCTGTAACCGGTGCTAAAAGATAAAAACTTACAGGTAGGCCAAGTCATTGCTATTTGTACTACTTAACCTTTAATGAGGCTTGTCACAAGAACAATGCTCACATTAAATTCTCTTTCACCAATTAATTTACCACCCTGAGAAGCATATTTAACAAGCATAACGAGTCAAATTTAACTATAATCAAGTACCAACAAAACAAAAACAGAATTATTCCCAGTTCTGCTGAACTTTCTCCTTCTCTCATGGGGCAAATGGTCACCATAAGCCTCTATTCTCAAAAAGGCCACATACAAAATACACAAAACTTCTTAAATGCTGAACTTCTCCAGCATGGAGGACTCCACAAGTGGCTACCAGGGCTGTGGGGTAGAAAGGTAGATGTGAGTTTTGCAGCACTGTCCTCTTCTGCAAAGCCACCTGGGCTAAAGCCAGCTAAGACACATCTAACTGGACACTGTGATGTGCTGCCTGGGAAAAAAGATACAGGTGTTGAAAGAAAGGTCATCATCCAGAAAAAGACCTATTCAAAGATACCAGGTCAGTGAAATGAAACAGCAGCATGCTGGGCTACAACCAACGTCAAGATCTAACAAAAGCAGTGAATCCATTATGCTGAGAAGTAAGTAAATACCCTGAAATACACGATCAGAGACTATTCCAGATTCTTTCCCTAAACACACCATAAAATAAGCCAACTTGCACCACAGAGCAGTAACAAGCTGCAGCATTCTGATTAAATTAGGAAAAGAAATATTAAGTTTTTTCTCTACTGCAGATGTAGGGGGAGGGAAATTGTTTTTCACCACAGCCAAGTGGTTTCATTTAAGTACTCTTTTTTTGTAGGAGAGTTAGATTTCTATCTAATGAAGAACAAGCAAAGAAAAACAAAAACATCACTGTATTGCCATCAAGGTACAATGTATACACAGGATATCCTTTAGGACAGCATTAAGCAAACTTTTTGTACTGTTCCACATTAGTACAAGGTTTCTAAGTATTCAGAGAAAAAAAAAGCAAAGGATTCTGTTATTTCAGTGGGAAATACTATATATCTTCAATGACATTTGAGAAACGCTTTGCTAGATTGAAATATTATTCCCCAAAATTTAATGGCTGGATGACTTGGATTGCACGCCTTATAATAGGGAATAGAGCAACAATCAAGAACACTGTAAGTTGCTGAAAGTGTGATATCCAATTACATTAATAATCTGCACAGACCAATCACCTGAGATGGATCCAAAGGACAGAAATACTGTTTTCCTGCACCATTACATACTTGCACCATGAAAGACAGAAATTCACTAAATGTTTTTCTGAGGCCAATTATATTTTCTCTTCTTTGTTTCTAAATAACAGTGCAGTCAAGGTTCAAATACATTTCACACCTAGCATCTATTTGATCTATTGTGGTCACCTTCTCACAGTTTCCCTTCTCAAGAAGAGAAAGCACATCTCATCCAAACTACTCTCCCAACACTGAGTACACTCAACCTCTTACAAACCCACGGCTAACAGACTATATGTTACTTTTAATGCGATTTTGCCTGTAAGCTAGGTTGTTCCCTAGTAAAGACAATGATATTTAGAAATGAAATGTGTGAAAACAGAACTCTTCTCTAGCCAGGTAATTAAGCAGTAGTGAGTTCCAGTAACAATTTCAGTAAAAGACCACATCAGGAAACTCTGACTCAAAATGAGATGGCTGACAACTGCTCCTTCCCATTCTACATGCAGACACACAGGAGACTAGCTCCCTATTTGCCTTTAACCATGAAGTCAAGGGACCTGCAACAGACAGTCAAACAAATGATGAAATTAAGTTTTCCAATTGGTCTGGTCACATTTCTAAGTGTATTTGAAACAAATGATCCAGAAACACTAGTGTATACATATATCTCAAGCAAGAAAGAATTCTTCTTCCCATTTTCCTTCAGGCATACCATTCCACTAAAGATCTCAAGAAAGTTTGTGTGATCAAAGATGCCCACTTAAGATACTGCTCATCAACATCAGCACATCATTTCCTAACTCAACTACTGAAATCCTAACACCATAATACTCAAAAGATGCATCACACTTAAAATACTTCCCTCACACGTGCTGTGGGCAGACCAACACAGGTGGTTAGCGCTCTTATCAGCTGGCCTGTTAGCATTTGTGGTTTGCTCTCATCCTGCTATTAACATTACCTTTTTACCCCTGGTTTAAGATAGTTTAGAAAGATTGACAAATTTTTTTTTTTTTTTTTTATCCATTTGTGCATATTCTCCTGCAAATTTCCTGTTCAGACTTCATTCCCTACCTACATTATCTTTCTTTCCACTTGCCTGTCATTAAACCCCTGCTGAGCAGTAATGATCTATACTTCAAAATTCACACCTCATCCCCAAGGGGTATTTATCCAGTTTTTACAGCCATAGGATATTTATCCCACCTATCACCTGTAACCCAGACAAGCATTCAGCCTGTCACTGAGCGGATGAGAAACCCGCAGGGCTGTAGGGATCCCCTCAGGTCCCCACGTGTGGCCAATTGGCCACCATTCCCACATGTCCAAACCCTGCTCTGAGGGTTGGGGCTCCCACACTCAGTTCTCTCTGCACTGCTTGTATGTTTGCATACAGAAATGACAGCATAAATTAATTGATTTTAAGGTTCAGGCCAGTCCATAAGATCCATTCTAAAATTAACAAGATATTATAGTCTTAGCCCTATCCATGATAGCCCTGCAACGAGGTGTGGAGCACGAGGGGTTGAGTAAGACAGCTGACTGTGGGAAATGCAACTCCCCAGCTTTGCCCTGGGCAAGTTTATACATGTGCTCTACACAATGCAAGGCACAGTTTATCTTTTAGTGCCTGCACTGTCACCAGTAAAATTAACAGTGCTCTCACGGCTAACAATAATACAGCTGGCACTGCAGAAACCTTTTGCCAATGTTAAATATGGGGGGGGGAAGTGAGCTTTGAAAAGTCATAATAAGCTTTAAAACAAGCAAACAAGTCTTTATCAACAATTTAAAATCAAGCCAATGTTAAGTAACAGTTACAAGCAAATGCCTACCAGAAAGTTAACCCACATGAGCTCCACAACCATTAGTAAATAAGTATTTTTTTTTTATGGAAAAAGAAGTCTTTAATGCCTTCTACGTTACAGAAGTCATCCTACGCACAGCAGACTATCAAACATCAAAGGTGATGCAACTAACACTTATAAATGACCTGTTTACAATTAAAAAAAACAATGGTTCACTTTCAATTCTTTATCAGCACAGTGTCTACGACTATAATAAACGTTGGATATTTTTTGCTCTCCAGCTGTGTTTAGAGTATCTGTAGCTTTAGAAGCAGAAACAGTTACATGGAGCAAAGAGGAAGGCGCATCTCATCTGGTAATTTTTTTATCCCATAACTACTGGGGGGGGGGAAGCATAAGTTATTTAAATAAATAATTCAGCACGGTCTGGCATCTGACAGCTCCTTTACTCTATGCATACATGGTAAACAAAAAAGCCACTGCCAGATCTCCCTGGTTAAATAGCTCAGAGCCGCAGGGCAGTCCAACAGGAGGTCAGCTTCCAGCCCTGCCTAAGACACGCAGCTACCGGTAACGAGTACCTACTTGTTACTTCTTCCTTCCCGCTGACAAAAACATACACCCATCTATCTATGGATTTAACACACAAAAAACCGCCCAGCTGCCTTATTCTGGAGGCTATCTCAGGCCACACAAGTGCTGATAACCCAACAGGGCAGACCTCGGCCACAAGCTCAAGACAGGCGTCCCGACAGCACAAGCCGGAGACCTGCTCGAACGCAGCTCTGACCGAGAGAACTCCCGCTCTGCGAGAAGCCTGCTCCTGCCGCCCGCGGAGCAGCGATTACTCAGATGCCATCGGATCAGCTGTAAGCCACAAGCGCTCCCAGCTGGGTGAGCCGGTGCCACAGGGCCTCCAGAGATGCCGCCGGGCAGCGATCAGCCCGGGTCCGCTGCTCCCTTCGGAACGCCCCAGCTGTTCAAAGAGCCTTCCCGCGTCTCGCAGACCAGATCTGCCCCCTCCGTTAAACCGAGCGGTACAGCACCTCTGAACGTGCACTGTGCCATGACTCAGTTAAATTCTGCTCAGCGGCAGCGAGCGCCCAGCGCTGCGCCCGGCTCCCTCCGAAGGAAACCCAGGGCAGCCCGGCTCCCTTACTGCAGTCAGACGAGGCAGAAGGGAACAACTTCCACGTCACCTTCCCCAGCAGCAACGCACCGCCAAAGACGGGAATCACGCTGCTTTTTGCCCCCCCCCCCCCCCCCAACATCTTCAACACGTGTCAAGCATTTTAGCTTAACTCTTCTTAAAATTGAAAACCCATAATAAACAGAGACGCGGCACAGACACAAGGCTGTGCGCACTAAGGAAGCTTTCTCTTATTCCGTCCACGCTCCGACACCACGTTTCCCTAGCTTTCGCTCCGTTCCAAGTTAATTACCCGCTGACACACAGAGCAGCTTCCAACGGCGCGCTCCGCAGGGAGAAGCGGCGAGAAATCACCTTTAAAGGGCTTTGGGGACACCAACACGCGCCCGCACGGTAACCTTTGGTCGGGAAGGGGGAACGGCGACGTCCCCGCGGGGCCGCGAGAGCGCCGGCGCCGAGCACGCAGCCCCGGGGCGGCGGGCAGGGAGCGGGCGCAGAGGCTGCGCGCCCGCAGGTGGAGGTGGAGCGCGCAGCGGCCGTAGCGGGGCAGCGGGGGCAGCGCGGCCTCGCCCCGGCGCCGGGAGGCGGCGGCCATCGGGAGGGCGGGCAGCGAGGCCGCGTCCCGGCGCTGCCCCGAGCGGCGCCTCCCGACCCCGCGGGCGCCGCGTAGCCAGCTGCGACTCCCGAAATAATCCGCGCCGAGGGGAGAAGGAGCGGAGAGCGGCGCCGCGGCCGGCCCCGCGCTTAAACGCCGCTAACTTTTCCGCCCCTCCGGCTCGCCGAGCCCCGCGGCCGGGTAACTTCCAGCTCGCCCCACCGGAAGCGCTCCCTGCCGCGACCACCCCGCGCCCGGCTCACCCCGGCATTGTTCCCCGCCGCCGCCGCCCGGCAGCGCCGCGCCGCCCCGCGCGGCCCGTCCCCGCCCGCCGCTCTCACCCGCCGGCCTCGCCTCACCGCGAACGAGCGGGGCTCCGGCAGAGCGGGGCGCGGCGGCTCCGAGCTCGGGGCCCCGTCCCCGACTGGAAGACGCGCCGAGCCTCCCGTCCCCGCGCCCCGCACACGTACACAGCGAGCCGAGCTCTGCGCCGCTCCCCTCCGCGGTTCGGGGCTCTGCTGCAATGCCTGCGAGGCTGACTTTCAAAGCCTAACCCGCAGCCGCGATCCTCCCCGCCTTCCACCTCGCCCGGCGCGGCGCGGCGCAGCCCGGCCCCTCCTCCTCCTCCCTCCTCCCCCCGCGCCATTCATCTCCTCCGCCAAGTTCCTTAACCCTTCTCGCTCCCGGCCGCTGGGGCAGGCAGGCGTCAGTCTCTCGCCCTCCGCGGGGCAGCTCGCGGAGCCCCAGGAGCGAACTCACCTCAGGACCTATATTTAATAAAAACAGCATCGAAATAACACCTTTTTTTCTTTTTTCTTCTTTTTTCCTTTTTTTTTTCCTTTTTTTTTTTCCTTTTTTTTTTTTTTCCCCCTCCCGCTCGTTAAGCATAACAGGGGGAGGCTTCCTGTGGTTACCGCTTTAGAGCTTCTATTTTCAGCCCTTCTTCTGAAAAACTTTTTTTCTCTCCTGCCCCCCGCCCCGCTGACCCCCGGCTCTGCCCTCACAGCTCCTAGTGCGCACCTCAGCCCGCGGCCTGCGCTGCTCGGCTGCCAGGGACTTCGCGCAGGTGGAAACAGCCTTCCCTCTGCTGCCAGGTGTCGAGAATCAGGGTCACGGTGGCCCGTGAAAACATGGAGGTGACCCACACCCCAATAAGCGAACGGTTCGTGAGAACAACCTGGGACAGGGCCTCCAAAGAGAGCCAGTCCTCCATCTTGCTGTGAGAAAGTGCCTTATGAGTCTCTTAGCAGTCAAGGTTTTCTTTAGACACCATTCCCATCAAAGAAGAGTCAAGGAGTCCGTAGATACACACCAGACTGTCTGTTTAGGCGAACTACAGAAAGTGCATGACCTCAGCCACGTCATCCGTGAACAGAGCAGAGCCTGTGTTTAAAGAGAGCCATGATGCTGCGTAAAGCATTTCTCAAACAACGTGCAGAACACTTTGTGACGCTTCTCTCAGAAGTTAAGGACTGCAGAAAGGAGGAACATTTGTTTACAGATCAGTTATAAGCTGTGCGATGATATCTGTACTAACATATGCCAATATTTTGGTTCTGAAACTCATGTAAAATAAGCGGCATACCCAAGCATAGTTTAGTAACAGAGTGATATCACTAAAGAACATATGAGTTTCCACTTAAGGAGAACAAAAGGGAGCCCTGTATGTGAAAAGCCAAATGCTTGTGCTCGGGGATACCGTGGCTGAAGTGCACGTAGGAATGTGGAGCAAAACCTCTTTTCCTTTGGAATGCATGGATTGTGTACGCGCTTACAGCAGAGCTAGTAATGTATTACTTGACCTATTTTTTTAAGCCAATGAAAGATTTAGGTTAACTTCATCATCATGTGTTTTTAACCACTTTTTTTCAGAAAAGCAGCAGCGTTTGCTAAAGCAACTGCGTGTCACTTTTTATACACAACGGCCTCTTTTTTCTTGAGAGAATATCTCACCATATCACCCGACCATGCTGCCAGTAAAACAACTAGTTTTGCTGTTCATTTCCACAGTAGCCTCATTAACAAACTCTGTTTGCAAAGAAACGGTCTTTCAATTTATATTTCTCTAAAAATTTTTATCTCAAAAATGTTTCACTGTTAAGCGGCTGAATTATCTAGGGGAAAGGAAATTTTCTCATTACTGCAGCAATTTAGCTGCTATTTCAATCAAGAATGTCTGTAGTAGAGACCTCTTTCATTCTTAACCTTAGGGAACACTGCACAGACAAGAGACCTACAAAAGGAGGGATCTTGAACAAGCAACACAAAAAAATGTCCGTGTGAAATATTTAAGATTCTTTTGAGTATATGAAATAAAGGTGGTTGAGGAATCAAGTTTCTGTACAGTTCAACCAACCGTGGTTGTATTAAACAAAATAAAGTATGACTTTAGCAGGTTGTTGACAACAGTTAATATTCCTATTGCACTGAAAATTGCCCCTTACTCTTATCTGCCTGAACTATAAGAAGTCAAACAGGTTAGGAAATAAATACTCTGTACAAGAAAAGGAAATACTGTGGACAGCACACTGTGGAATCAGCCTCTCAAGAACGATCAAAGTACTGATGTGTTTGTGTTGGTTCTGCCTGTGCAGTCTTCTACCAAACTGAAGCACCCACTCACTCTCCAAGCATCAAAGACGTGCATCTACCAATGCATCTGCCTATCTGCTCGCTGGGGTGGGGCCAATAGCTCGACTTTGTTACAGACATCATAGAAAGGATCATTTTCTTTGAGTGGAATTCTTCGCTAGAAGGTTCTCTGTCAATGGAAGGGCAGTTATGGCAGGAAAACAAGTGCTGCTTTCAGATCGGCGTTGGAAGTAATACCTATTCCATTAGAACTCATTCCCAGAATTGCGTGCCCTTCCTGTAGAGCTCTTACCATATTTTGTGAAGCATAAATTCACATTTAGTAATATCAGTGGAGCGATTATGTATATAAATGTATACACTAATACACACATACAAGCGCTTTCACTCTTTACAATTGCTAACTGGAAATCTCAAGACTGAAATGCATGTTTTTGATCTACTGTGAGTCCTGTTAAAACCAAAACGAATAGTAGTTATTGAACTCTTGCAGTACAGAAAATAATCTACCTGACTGTTTCAAAAATAGTCAACTGTTGATTACCCCTAACTTTTTATTTGATCACTTTGATGGTTACAATAATGCATTTAAAATGCTGAGCAAAGCTACAGTTCCAGTAATGAAACTTTATTTTGATAAAATAAAGCATATAGGTCTGTGCCATGCAGCAACAAGAAACATTGTTTCTGAAAAGAAAATGAAAATGCTATCACATTATTCCCAAACATTTTTATGTTAATGCTAACCTATTTTTAAATTACAGAAAGTGCTTTGAGGAGCTTGGGTGAGCTACTGTTGCTCTTATTTTGATTTTCCTTTTCTCAGCCTCTCAAAGAACTAACAGCTCTGAAACTACCTTTTTCAATCAGAATAATTAAAGCCTTGCTTTATGGCATCCAATCATGATATGAAAGGCTTGGGACACGGTTGGAAAGCTAGCTAGCTTTACAGAAATTCATTTACAGACCAAGTCTTACTCTGAAATAGTTTGTCAGCCTTACACAGACAATAATGAGATTCCATCCTTGACTCAGCCTAATTCAATTCATGTAGTATGTCAGATTACCCACTATTTGGAAGGTTCCTTCACAGAGGATTAAATCACCTAATATTCCAGAGCTTGTGTAGGCACACAAAATAAAAGAATGGCTATGATTCTTATTTATTCAATTATTGAACTCAAAGGAGGTTTCCCTAATTAAATGGTAATTGTAACTTCCCCCTCTGTGTGAATAGTGTTCGTACATAAATGAGAAGTGGGAAAGTGGAAAAAGTCTCCCTTTTTTTCAGTGGTACTATCTAGGACAAACTGAAATCAACTGGAACAGTACTGGTGTTATTTGAGGAAGAACTATTATATAGTGATGATTTCTGCGGGGTGTACCATAGGGTGTATCTTGTTTTGTTCATAGCATCCACAAGTCTGCAATCATTGGAGGTCAAGCTGGGAAAAGTAATATACTCTCCATATAAATTAAAATTGCATACCATTCATGTCAAAACATTCTTTACCTATCTACATTTAACACAACAAAGATATTAGTATGCTTACATAATTTATTTAATTTCCTACTAGAGTTGTTTTCTGCTTTTGTTTTTTTTTTGTTTTTGTTCACATTACAGAGTTCAGATATATGTTTACAAGCATTTCATTTCAAAGCAGGTCATTTGACTTAGTTATTCTTAGCATCTCAAGTTCTTCTTTTCCTGCACTTATTAAAAGTAGACTTCAGATCATGACCATTTGATCTAAGAGTAATAAGCAAGAGACCAGATGCTAGAGTCTTTTCAATTACCAAAACATTTAAGGACATCTGTACCATATAAGCTCTCATAGAGGAATCATATGCTTGCAGCATCTGGTTAGTTTTGGCCATGCCTCTAGCATCTTGTATCTGTTTGGAGGCATGAACTAGGGCTAGGCTTACTTCCCCATATGCATTTCTGATGTGTGCGTGCATTTTTGGGCCATAAACAGGAACTAACACTTTGGGTCTTATATTTTCTGACAGGAAATAGACACTGCTTTCAGCCTCTGTAACACCTTTCCTGGAAGAGTCAAAGTGGTGTGTACTAAGTTGATGTGACTGCTGTACACTGATTGTTCGTATTTCACCAGACCTAAAGGCATGTGTTTTTACCCAGAAGAACACATCCTGTACTTGTGAATTTTCTGCAATTTCATCCCACACGCACAATGAAAAATACACTTTTGAGAATGTTGCTCTGATGAGTCACTATCATTACTGATAGTGTGAAGGTATGTCCTGAGAACAAGCAGCTTCCAGTTACCACTTCCAAGCTGACACCAGGAAGTACCAGGAGGGCAGATCTGAGAGCCAATGTGAAAATACTGTTACTACTTGTGGGTCATTGACATGGCAAGGATAACACTTGAGAAAAAAATGCATGTAGCTGAAACCACTCTGAACGTGTATATTCCTTTCAGGGTTTATATTTTCCTGCTTTTCCCTCTTTTATTTGACCAAGCTGTTCCTAATGTCAACAATAACACATTGAATAAGAACTCTCTTAGATTCAGTGTTTAGAAGCTACTGTCAGTACAATGTTGTTTCACAGCACTGTTTTTCTGGCCAGCTATCATAAAATCTGGATAACCCTTTGCTGCAGTTCTCATGATGACACAAGCCATGTTGTTGAAACAGTATGTTCTAAGATTAAACGAAGAGTACATACAAATTATACTCATGGAGAACTGGCAGCCAGCACCACACTGCAAGGGAATAACATTCTACAAATGACCATTAGGAAGAAAGAGAAAAGGAGAAGATAAAGTAGCCTGTGTTTGCCCATAATGGTAACACAGGTACTGAGCAAACTTTTTTTCCAACAGGTTAAGATTTTAATTACATCTTACAATTCTAATTTTCTTTAATACAAACAATCTTAAGTGCTCTGACTCAACCAGTACTAAACCGATAAACTTAACTGTTTTTTTTAATCAGATATATTTACTTGCTCATACGCTAGCTTAGGAACAAGAGGACCTTTAATGAAAAAAACAACAGTATAAACTACAATTTGTTTTAATACATTGAAGCTGTGACTTGACCTAACCACTAACTTGGAACACATACTTAAGCAAATAAATCAAAGTCTTCATTTCTGTTTCTTTTTCTCTGTTTTTAAGAAAAACAAGATATAATTCATTTTATTTAACTGTTTATGAAAGAAAATCAAGAAAATCCAGATTTATTTTATCTGATTTTGGTTACAATAGAGAAGATACTTTCCCTCTGTTCTAATGGTTAGGTAACTGCTTTCATTTTACTTTGGAGACAAGGGAAGGACAGGTGGGGTACAGCAGCCTGAGCTCAGGCACTCAGCACCATTTTGCACACCTAAGAATCTTTAAGGTTGGAGAAGATCATCTAGTCCAACTTCAACCCATAACCATCATGCCCTCTAAACCACGTGACTCAGTGCTGCATCTGCACGCTTCTTGAACACTTCCAGGGACAGTGATGCCACCACCTCCCGGGGCAGCCTATTTCAGTGCCTCACCAATCAGGAAAGAATTTTTTTCTAATATCCAACCTGAATTTCCACTAGGGCAACTTAAGGGCATTACTTCTCAACCTATCACTGTTATCTGGGAGAATCAGCTGACCCTCACCATGCTACAACCTCCTTTCAGGTGGTTGTAGAGAGTTGCCTCTCCAGTGGTGCCTGCCTCCCCCAGCTGGAAAGAGAAAGGATGTGAACAACTACCCAGCATTTCCTAACATCACTCATAAAAGCTTTCAGAAAAGTAATGACTAAGAAATTCTGAAAAAAATAAAATGGCTTCTGTAAATAGGAATTAGGTACCTAAAAGGTAGCAATAAAATATGGTCCTAATCCTAAGAATTAAAGTGTGTCAAGACAATTGCCTCACAATTGCCTACCTAATATCACAGATTTAATGACAATTGATTACTGGTTTTGTTTACCTTCCAATGCCTAATGGGAAAATCCATTTAAATTGTGTATCCAAAAATTTAAAAAACTCAGTTCGCTGAGCCATATAAGCATACATAAGTTCCTCACTTTTATTTTATTTATTATGTGGAATTAGTTTATCAGTTTCAAATTACAGCACTGCTTTTATAACTGATCAGATTTTGTAGAGTTTTATTTGCATACAAATATCTAGGTTTCATTGAGAGACATTAGTTTCACTGAATGTTAGATACACAAATCCAGTTTTGATGCTGTTGATCATCATACTAATATTTAACAATGACCGAAACAACTTTTTAAATGTAAAATGTTAAATGGAGATCAATAATTATATTCTGTGAAAAACTGGAAAGTATCGTTTCATGTTGACTTGGACTGGGAAGCAACACTTAAAGTCCCCCAGTATTATTGTAATTATTATTCACTGTACAGTTCATGTATGAAAACTTAATCCTATTCTTGATAAAATGCTCCAAAGAGCGTGAACACGGAAGCCCCTGTTAAAGAGGAAAGAAGAATCTGTTCTCTTAAGAATTCCTGCTCCCCGCTTCCGGCCCAGCCTGCTAGAACAAGTGGTCAAGCAGCAAGAAGAATACATATTTCAAATGTTTTCATGTTGATTTGTGTCTAATATGATGCTGTGCCACATTTTTTTTTTAATTATTATTTTTGTGTAAGCAGCATACTTTCATCTCATACAAAATACAAGTAGATGAATGTTTTTTCTGACAAATGCTATTTAAAATTACTCCCCTCCCTAAAGTATTTTCATTAATGTCAGCAACACCTAAACTCTCAATCCACCATTCTTCGGCACTATTGCTAATTTTCTTAGTAGAAGATTGAATACATGGATGATTCTTTATAGGCACCCTAAAGAAATACGTTGCATTCTATATCTCTAATAGCTTTTAAATGTTTTACTGGTCAGTGGCATTATCTACCTAGCGGAAATGAAGAATGTTAGTTCAAAAGTATGTTTAGAAGAAAAAGAGGGTGTGTGTGTGGTTTGCCTAGGGCAGATTTCAACTCTTGAAAACACAAACACTTCACAATTATTTAACAACTACTTAACAGTTAAATTTGCAAGGTTAATATAGGATAAATCAATTAATTCTATAGACATTTCTTCAACTCTCTGAAGTCATTCTGTGTTCTAGTTGTTTTTAATTTGCTGCTCATGCTATCTGACTGATGTTGCTCATATGGATGCTTTAAGAAAGCCAATAAATTATTTTAATAAGTGGCGCAACAATGTAGGTGAATCCTTGGTGCTTTTTTATTTGTCATGACACAACAACTTCATATGATTTCCAGAGCTATTCCTTTGATTGTAAATAGAATTTACACATTTCATTTATATAGAAGAAAGAAAAAGGCAGAAAAAAAAATTATGAAATGACCCTTAATACAGAAAGTCTCTTTCCCAGTGGCGGAGACTACTGTGATTCCAGTAATATCCAGGGCTTTGATATATGAGTAAAATACAGCGTAAACCATGAAAAGAAAACATGTAATTGTTTTCCATGACTCTCCAGCTTTTCCCTAGTTCCCACCTTCACATGAATTAAAAAAAAAAAAAAAATCTCATTATTTTTAAGTTAAATTGAGGGGTAAGTTTTGCCTGGTCTGTATCATGAACAAAAGGACGTTTTTTTTTACTGTACAGCTATTCTGTTAAAGGTTATGTTAAAAGATTCTCTTTGTTCTTTCCTCTGTCTTTCTATTGTAAGTTGAAATACCAGTTAATATGTTCATTAAGACTTTCCAGTTCTGCTAGGATGCTTTCAGTAAGAAAATCTGTAAACTAGAAATTGAAAAGAACCTATGAAATTTTTTTCCAAACTTAAACAAATTGATAAAAATCAACTTTGCAGAATGTTTCACACAATTATTGTGATCTACTTGTTGCTGTCTCTTCAGAGGTTAAGTGAAAAATGCAACACCACACACATTAGTTAGCTATAGTGTAAAAAGAGCTATGTCCATGCACAACACAAAACATAAAAATCTTCAATGAATTACTGTCTCATTTTACATCCCCATAACAGAGCATCACCAGCACAAATAAAAGATTTGTCATTGGCTTCAGTGAGTTCAGTGAATTCAGAATAAAATTCTTCACTTTAGGTGGTTTTTCTGTATTTAAAATTTTCAGCAACACAGCAATGAGATGTAACCTTCTCCTAGAGACAGGTTCTCATTCTCCAGCTATTCTCATTTTGCTAGATCTTAATGTTCTTCTTGAATGCCTGAGGGACTTTATCTTCCTTTTTGGCACAGTTCTAAATTGGCTTAAATCATATTTATCCAACAGTTACCTGCATTATATTTTCAAGGGTAATTTGTGTCCTTCTCCTACAGCATTTATTTCTTGTGCTCTGTAGGGCTCCATTTTGGCCCTGTTCGTATTCAGCATTCCAAAGCTGCCTGTATGCGGATTATTCATTGGCTTGATGCTGGTTTTCATTTCTCTGCGGACAAGACACAGATCTATTTGTCAACCAAACCAGCAATTTCAAACTGCACTATTACCATATTGACAAGCTAGTGGGTACAAAAGCTTCCATGAGCATCAATTTTGTTCAGTCACAATCAAACAAAACAGAGCTGTTCATGGCTGGCTCTTGCCATCCACCCAAATCCACTTGAACTTCTAACCCATCTTTAAAATTCAACCCAGGTTCACTGGTTAAAAACCTTATGTAGGTTTCGATTGCAAGCAATTCTTTCAGAATTGCAGTGGAAAGATTAAGGCTTCCTATTATTAGTCAAAATAAATGTGCTTTGCTTACCACTCATTCATGCTTTTATGTTCCCTAGACTAGATTATTTTAATGCCTAGCTTATTGATCTGTCAATGAGACCAATTATCAAATATCATCTTGCATAGCAAGTTCTCTGTCCAGAGCAATGTACTGTACGAATTAATGCATGCTTCATCTCTGCTGCTCTCTCACAGTAGCTTCTAGTACACCACAAAATCTATTTAGGCTGGTTCTGCTGTTGCCCTACCAAGTTTTTCATGAACTTTGATATATTATCAAGAGATACTCATCAAGAGGCTGATCCTACCAAGGTAACTTAACAGAAGCTTTGTCACAGGCTCCAGAAGAAATTAGATGTAAAGATATGTAGCATCTACTCATGTTCTTGGAACTGTTACATGGGTGTTAGGTGATGGGCTTCTGCTCATTTCCTCTAACAAGAGAGCATCCTAAGCCTCTACTTTTTGTATATTTTTCAGAATTTCACATCTAAACTTGCAGATTCAGAAACCCTTTTCAGCTCCCAGATCCAGATGCTTGTGCCCTCTGGCTATATTCTGCATAATGAAAGGAAACCCAGGTTTATATATTATTTATTTGCAGGCTCTGAGTTTCTTCTGAAGGAAGCCCACATGTGCAACCCAACATGGCCTTCCAGCAGGATGATTGGGGCATCAGGACCAACAGAGGCAGTTTATAGGTGTGGTCTGAATATGCCATAGCCACATCAGATTTGTGTTGTATTCTGATGAGTTCTTGCTTGTGAAGGTGTTTTGGCTGTCAGCTTTTCAACTGCCAAGAATTAAGAAGCTATCTAATTCTATGATGTGTTTTTTCGTTTGTTTGCTTGTTTGTTTGTTTTGCAGTTATTTGCAGGAGTCTGGACTGTTCACTAATAAATCAAAATAAAACCAAAACACCCAACCACAGAAGCCACCCTGGAAAAATAACAACAGTAGTGTTAGCAGCCTATTTGACCAGGCAACCTTATTCAAATAAGAGCTTTGCTTCTTGAACAGTGCTACTGAAGTCAGTGAAAATACTCATAAGAAAACATACAACAACCTAAGGTAGAAATGGTTGCATGGCAGAGTTGCTAACCCACTGATGGCATACATATCTGGTAAATATTTGACTGCTGATTCTTGTAAGCACTTAAATTTGAGCACTCAAATACATCTGCTCTGATCTGAAGAGGGATCTAGTTGCAGCACTAATATGTTTGGTGATTTAGTTTTACAACCAATATTTTCTTATCCTATTATTATTTTTTTTTTTAATGAAAACATTGAAGAGTTCTGTCTCTGACTTGCCTTTAAATGACCAAAAAAATAAACCTACCAAAGCAGTGTTATTAGAACATTTTCTGAGAACACAGAAATTAGGAGATGCGTAACAGGAAAAAGAATTTATGACTGCTTAGAAACTGAAAATGAAGATTGTTTTCTCTTTTATTCAGAACAGACTGCAAAAGCTACACACGTACAGAAAGTCCTTAAAAGGGAAAGATTCACTACACAACAAAGGAGTGCTTCTTTTAAAAAACCAACTGTAGAGCCCCTAAAGTTGTAGCTAAGAATATGGTCCTACAGGGATTATACCGAAGATTAAAATACTTCGGCTCTAGTGACTTCTGTAATGAGAATATGTATAGAGATAAACTGACAGAGCTGAGAAGTATTTAATTTAGATGACAACCTACAAAAATTAATGTGAAGATGAAAATTGCTTAGTGGTAATAGACTGAGAGTACAAGATCCATTTTTTTTAAGTGTTAGCCTCATGTTACAGTGTGATGCTGTAATTAAAATGGCAACATTCTTTGTTTGGGGAATTTATTTTAAACTTCTAATTGCTTTTCAGTTCCTAGGTTAGAAAAATTTTCAAGCAGTTTCTGAATGATAAAATCGAGGATCTTTCACAGCAATACAATGGAATGAGTGCATTTCATTGTACTGAGCAAAAAGATTAAGCAGCGACTTGTTTTAATTGTTGTAAGTGATTAAATTAAACTGTTCTTGAATATTAATATTTGTTCTGATCCACGTTGAATAGGAACATAAAAATTCAATGAATTTCTTTCTAGTAACCTAATCCTTAAGAACTCGCCCCAAACTTTGAGCAGCTTTGATGTTCAAAGGCTTTGGCTGAGATCAGAGACGAGAAGGAAAAGAATGTGGACCCCTTCACAATATTTTTACCTTTGAAGTCTTAGGTTAAAAGTACTATTACTGTTTGCTTAAAGAAGTAAGAGAATGAAGGATAAGATCATGAATTATAATAACAGACAAATGACAAATGTCTTGCATGAAGTACGTTTTCCTATTAGGAGATAGAAAGTTCTAACAGATTTCCAAAGAGACAAGCAATGTGTAGGCAGTCATTTAAAGGGAAAAAATAAGTATATCTTTTTAATGTTTTACATGATATAAAGAAGTCATTTGGAATTTTTTCTTTTGTTTTCCTCCACATTTCTTACGACTGGTAGCAAAAATGCACAATATCCAGCAAATTCCCTAGACTCAAGTCTGGTACTGTACATCCAACATCTCCCTCATGAAAGCCTTGCATTAAAGCTCCTCTGTCATTCAAGATCATTCTATTCCCTCCTTTATTTATTTCTAAGTGTCACTCAGCTCCATTCCACCAGCTTGGAAAAACGTCAAGAACTTTTATCTTCAGAGTCAGTTGCCAATTCTGTTTAGTGAACAAGCCAGCAGGGACCTCTGGTGCCATCAATGCAGTTCAGTTAGTGCCCCTCTCTTTAGGGATGGAGTATATCATTATCCTGGTGGCTGGACAGAAAAAGATGCATTTTTAGAATAGTTCTCAGGGAGCAGTTACTGGAAATCTCCTCCCTTGAGACAGTCTATTGGCAACAAGTTTTGCTGCTATGACACGAGGTACTGCATCAAGGCCCAGTCCTGTCACTAATAAAGTTAGCGGGAAACATGCCATTCTTTTCAAGAGAATTCAACAGGATTACTGTAGCAAGTTGGAGCTGAAAGAATATATACCTTGCATCTTCCAATGCAAACATAAAGTCATGCCACCAGCAGGAATGTCATCTTATGTCCATTTTCAGATTTTGACTTTGCTTTAAATCGCAATAAGCCCCTTCCCCTCAAATTTAAAATTCACAGTAAGGAAAATGGAAATGTTAGTTTCATACTATGGCATTTCTATGTTCCATTTTTTGAGTGTTTCTTTAAGTTCACATCTAAAAAGAAAAGTAAAAAAACAGGATGTTTTGGTGTTTGCAATTTTTTTTCCACCTGAAATAAGACACTTTAGTTTCTTCTAAAACAAAGCACAACCATCATAAAGAGTTTAAAATTTAAAGTAACTATTTTCTGAACTAGTTACCATAGGCTTTCTGATTGCCAATAGATACATTACACATCTGTGCTAGATAACATTCTTTAACTTCCCCAGCTTGAATGGAGAGTTCTGCTGATATCTGATGGCAAGACCTACAGTTTCTTGACTGCAGTGACAGGTAACGGGTGCACTACCTTGAGGAGTAAAATTTTCCTTTCCACAAATAACACGGTCTTGCAAGGTTTTCTTTTTGTAAGTGTTGGTTCTTTTTTTCTTTCTTTTTTTTTTTTTTTAGGATATTATCATACTTGGCAATGCTGGATTTAATTCCACTTAAAATGACAGAACTGAATTGTCATCATTTTTAATGGGGAAAATCTATGCAGTTCGTCAGAGGTGCTGTAAAATGTAATCAGAAACTAGACTGTAAAATTAATAGGCCTATATTCCATATAATGCTGTTTTATAAATTTGGAACTGCAGCCGTTTTTGAGTTTCACATACAGCACAATTAAGCAGAAGTGGAATCTTCAGCTTAAACAAATAACCCGTGAAGTAACTGGTACGCTGCACTGACAGAGCGAGTGAGTCGCACGGGACCAAATCCATCAATCCCATGCCTGGCCTTTAATTTTAGTGTATTTACTTACTGCAGCTGTAAGCCATGGAATAACATCCCCCATGGTGTATTTTCCAGCAGCAAATGTTAGGGATGGCTGCAAGGCACGGTGCTGTTTTGTGCACCCCCCCCCCCCTGCCAGCCAGCAGCCAAAACCGGTTTCCTCCATTCAGAAGGGAATAAAGGGAAAAATGGAGAGCAGAGGCACAGTAAGGGAGGAGGTGGTGCATATGTGCATCTAGGCACAGAGAGCAGGCCAAAGTTCCTCGTGCCCATAGAGCAGCATTGGAAAATCCCAAGCGGGACTCCTGAGGGCTTTCCTCTGACTCCTGCTGGGGGGGCAGTGCTTGCTGCTCCCCCGGCAGAAGCCCGCAATCTGGCTCAACATATGTAACATTATGTAATGCTGAAAGAGCCTCCGATGCTGACAGTGAAGGATGAAAAGGCAGCAATAAGCAGATAGCTAACCTGACTTGCCTGCACGGAAGTGATTTACCCCAGTGGCATTTTGCACCATTTTAACTCCGAGTACCTCCCACGTAGTGATTATACAGCGTTACTATAAAACATCAGGGTTCATCTGCAGAAATATTTCTTGTGCTGGAGTTCTCTGTGGAGACATACTTATAAAAATTGGTACGAGAGGAAGATTAAATAGATAAGAGCATAAAAACAGATTATAGAATAAATACAGTCTTGTAGACCGGCTTCAGCTGGGAGGCAGGAGCTTAAACTCCTGCTTCTCCTGCAGACTTCTGTAATACCGGGAAAAGCGCTTTGTCTGTCTGCACCTCACTTTTCCAGATTTGAAATTAGAACAATATCTTTTTTGGCTCTTACCCCACCAGCGTCTCTAACAGAGCTCTGTGTAGAGGTACTGGCACCGTGTGTAGTTATGGAATCTGGACCTCTGTTCAGTCTTCTAATTTGAAACAAATAATTATCAGCGCATTTGCATTTTCCCTTTTGGTTCTGACTTGAATTCTCTTTTCTTATACACCCTGCTATGCACTACAGCTCTATCTTCCTCCCAAGAGAAAAGGAACAGCGTTTGCCAAGAGCAAAAGAGCAAAATCAGTAGGGAAGTAATTTAAAGAAAATCTGATAGAGAATATAGTACAGACATATATATATATATATATTTAATTTTTATTTATAAGAAAAAAAATAGTGCTATCTCTTTATATTAATAAAGCTACTCCCCAAAGTAACCTTTCCTTATACAGTTAGTGCATGGCAATAGAAAACAAGGTGAAAACCTTTGAAAAATTACTAAAAGCAATAAATCTGCACAAGGAACACACTTTCTCTCTACTGTAATTGCAGATTTTAAAAGGCCTTTACTTTACTGGTGACAATTCAGAGCAACAGTGCTTAGATTAATGCTGTCATCTTGTAGCTACCATTATAGAAATCGTAGTTGTACAGTTTTCAAATTGAGCAATATGTGAGCAGTATGAAGTTAATTATGTAACATTGTTTATAATTGAAACCGCACAATTAATATACTATTCACGGGCACACATAATGGACTCTTTGTGTTGAATGATGCTTTTAAGAAAAAAAGAAGTAGCTGATTTTGGAGCTAAAATGATTGATTTATGAGGTGAAATTAAAAGTGCTAAATATGTATTACTTGGCTACTCACCAGCTAAGTGGATGGGGGTAGTATGAAAAGAGTCTATATATAACTAACTGCAGTGTATGAATATCAAGGAATCAGAGAAATTATTTAAAGTGAAGCCAGGGAACTAACCTAGAAGTAAATGGTGAAGACTTAAGGAAGGCAATTGGCTATCAAGGGAAACCAGGCAAGAATTAGATCTTCTTGCCTATAAAAATCTTCTCTGATGTAAGATAATGGAAGCTTCACTCTCTGCAATTTTAAAACAGATGAATCAAACACTATCAAATTAAGAGTTGACACTCCAGTAGCATCCCTCATTAATATCTTGCTATTTAAGTAGTTGGTGGGATTTTAAATGGCATCCAGTATGAGTAAGGGAAATTACCTGCCTCTAATGAAGGAAGGACCTCTGCAATACCAAGGGACCCGACTTCTTGGTACTTACCAAGAAGTACTGGAAGTACTTTCCATTTTTAATTCATTTGAAAAAAAAAAAAAGAAAACTGATGTCATTACACACAGTGAATGTCACACCAGTTCGCAGGCAGTTCCATTAAGGAGCTTTACACCAAGTAAAAAATTCTTGATTTAAATAAAAGCTATGCCCTAATGTTCTGCTCTAGCTTTTACGGTGACAAATTTTAACTGAACAACAGATTGAAGAACTTGTTTTATTTCACCAGATTTCGTACTCTGTACTGACAGAGTAACAAAGCATATAAAATCATGTTAATGAACATATCAGATTTGGAAGAAACACGCCAAAGCAATAGACTGTGCTTGCTTTTTTCCAGCATTCTCTTCTCTTACACTAACCAAAGTAGAGTCCCAGTAAGTCACTGTTAGCTGAATTCCACAAACATCCCACTATCCCTTACTTAAGCTATCCTGCCTCAGAAAATAAATATATATATATATACACATTCCTGAAAATTATCGTCATCAAGTATATTTCTTCTAGTCAAAGAACAGAAGATATACTAAGCGAGAACATTTGTGTAGTTGAATAAAAAATTGATCTGAATATCTGCAAATCTGAAGATCTTGATTTAAGCTCTAAAACTAAGGAGATATCATAATTCTGTGAGACAGTGATGAACAAAAGATTGTAACTTGTTTTTAGGCTAAAGCAAAATAGCAAATATTTTTCTGAGATTGACAACTGTCACATACATTGAAACAGAAGCAAGGCGGATGGATCAGGTACTACTTTGATTTTAGATACTTATCAAAACTTTTCAAAGCAAAAACTCTGCGTCAAAATGGAGTTTTTTATCCCCACGGATCTTATAATTGTTATTTTCTGTTGCCTATATGTCTGTACCTATATGTATGCCTACATTACGAAATACTTGCAAGATGTGTATAACATATTTAGCGTCTATGAAAGCAGTTGTGTTTTCACTGGGATCCATACTGCTGCCTAATCCATGCTACCTTCTAGCTGGTTAAGCTGTAACCTGAAGTTCACATTAGAACTCAGCTTTGCATTCGTGATCCATTAATTCTCTTGTTAGAGCAACTTGCCCCTTCTTGCACCTGAACACTGACATACATTACAGACTTCAGTTCTCCCTTTTTGGTCTTGAATTTTCCCTCATACTTTGTCAATTTTCTATCTCTTTTTTTTCCACTGTTTTTTCTATGACAAGCCTATAACAAAGATTACTTCATGCATTTGAGTTTATGCTCAAACTCTTGTGTTGTGTCTGATGAAATGACATTATGCACTTCTAGAAGAAAAAGAGAACTAAGTATATAGTATATCAATAAGGTTTATAATATTTCATGTACAAAACAAAACAAAAGTTTGCAATATTCTGACACTATTGCCTTTCCTTTTGGATCTTATCAGACTTTTAGCCACCAATCTGAAATCTGTATACTTGCTCATGGTTCTGTTCACTCACTCTACTGCCAGAAATATGATTATATTCTCCCAAAGAAAGAACGGCCATTAAGCACATGAGAAAAAGAGAAAGAAGTCATATTTACCAATTTAGTAAAATACCAATGGAGGACCGGGCTAAAAATAAGTAGCTGTAATTGAAAAAAAAAAAAAAAAAAATCCTAAAAAGTTAATATATTGACCATTTTACATTTAATTTGTTATAGAATAGTGTACAGTCTACTACAGATGACCTGGTGGCCTTCTAGGATTACAGACTAGAGCATGGGCTATTCAGCCCAAAGGTTAGGGCTCTTATCCAGAACTGGGAAAGGAGCCGAACATTCATGGCCAAAAACCAGAAACCAGAAAGTCAAACCAAGGGTCAGCAGCCAGAGACAGGAATAAGTATCAGCTAGAAATCACGAACAAAAATTAGAAACGTATGAGAAGTACAATCACAGGGCACAATGCAGAGATGGTTCTGAAAATGTACAGTACGATGCATGAAAGGATGTAGTCATGTTCTGCCTCAGAGACCCATTTCTGAGTCACTGGTGGTCATGCACCAGCTAACTCCTTAAAAACATCCCAAATACTGAGGAGCTGATTTACTGCTGCAGAAGGTTTTATTCCAAGTTCACAATACAGAGGATAATGTGAAGATGAGGCAACTGATGTGTCCGTGTGAACAGTACATGCGGTGTGTATCTGCATTAATCACACTGCAAATGGGCCGGCCATCTACCAGCCCAGCGCTGATGGATGCACAGTCTGCATTAGCCAGCAGGCACAGTGAGCACATGAGAGCACTTTTTCTTTGGCTCTCCCAAATCTGACAGCCCACTGTAGTGGGCTTTCTCTTGCAGATGCTGAGTCCATATAAAAATCCTTCTATCTGCATCACAATTTCTTAGAACAGATTCTAGGTTAAATCAGTTTGGCCCTTATGATTTGGAGAGGGGGTACTATGGGCCTGAGAGTGAGGTGAAAAATGTTTAAGAACCTTTCAGGATTAAAAAAAGATTAATATTCATGTACCTCACCCATATCTACAAGAAAATCCAAATGGATAGTAAAACAAATGTCAATAGAAGAGTATCTTCCTGTAACAAGATACTTGCAACTGCAGATTTTTTTTCCAAGAAAAATAAAGCAAACAGACCAGCTTTCTACCCACCCAAACTGACTGGGTACTGAGAGACACAGAAACACTTTTCTCAGTATTATACCTGTTGGACAAATAGTAAGAGAAGGCCACCATTTTCTGTTGCTGCTGAGCCAGCAAGTTTCAGGAGCTTTACATCTGCATACCACTTTTAAATTAATTACTAATATGCACCTTTAGAATCTCTGCAAATCAGGAATGAATTAAAATAATGTTGCACTGGTATGGATCTGAGTTTTGATGAGCCCTTGACCTTCCCAAGGCTGACTGTCACTGCAGATAGTGATGCCAAATTGTCAGACTGGACTTCCATCTGTGATTTTGTCTGTGTGGAGCAGCAGTGGAGGAAAGTTGTACACAATAGGACCCAACATGAAAAGTACAGATTAAAAGATAAAGAATAAATCCTATCCCTTTGGATTTCCTCAGTGAAAAGTTTTCTTTACCTTGGGCTAATGCCTTCATTCTGCTGAGTCAGAGACCTTTACACTACTGGACTGCTAGCACAGGAGTGTGGGCAGCTCTCCTTGCTCCTTGCACAGTTCACACAAGGACCAGGAAAAATCCAGGCTCTGAATCCCTCTCTGCCTGCTTGAGAGTGCTGTTGTCTCTGGGGAAGCTGCACATTCTTTGTGGATCAAAGCAGTTTGGGAAACAAAAGAAGTTGGGGAAAAAAAAACGAGTCTCTGTCATATTGGACTGCATCAGGCTGGGGGGAAACAGCACGTGTTTCATCTGTTCCTGGGCTGTATGCAGCATTTTCTAGATTTAAGGGGCTGAAGTATGGCTACAAATGAAAAACACAAATGAAGAAGGATTTGGAGTTGGAGGGGCTGGTGTGCAGGAGTACAAGTTACTGTACAATAGCTTTTGTGAGGGATGGCATACATACCAGCATGAAGGACTATGGCCTGTACACATAGGAGGGACTATGGGATGAGGTGGCCATCATAGCTCCAACCAACCAGCTGAGTAGCAGATTGATCCAGGGCTGTCCTAAGCCCTACAGTACAACATCCTAAGTGCAAGTTCAAATTCCATCCTGCCTTGGCTCCAAAATTGAAGTGCCTCTGAGTGAGAAATCAAAAGTGGCAGCGCATTTCTCTGAGAAGAAAGGGTAGAATGAGCCATGAGCTTCTCTTGAATTTTGGAGCTACTGTTTCAGAAGAGCTCTATGCTCCTGCACTGATATGTTCCCCACTGCACCAGTGCAGCTCCTTGCCATAGCAGTTGTCATTAAACTGCTCTAAATTGTTACATCTGCTTTATGTATATAAGACAAATAAGAATGTAAATATGTCGTGAATCAGACAAACAGCAACTATCTTCAAAAAAATGTTGTTGAGGATTTTGCTATAACCTCACTCTATTTTTCTACGTGAAAGAAAAATATTGTCTGACTTCCTTCATAGCATATTCTCCATCTTACAGACAAATCACTTGTGACACTAATTTATTAGCATAAAAATATTACTACACTCAGGACAGCCTGCTTTGATTTACTACATTAGGGTTTTTCATATGCCAAGGTCCTATCATATCCGCTTGATCATTAAGAGTCCCATGGCTTCTTTTATTTTCCCCCTCTTCTCAATGGAAGGAGTTTTGCCCTGTTGCCTTGGCTAAAATCAGGAATATCGGAATGGCTTTGCAACTTGGAAGCTGAACTGATGCATGGGAAACACTGGATAGATTTTTCAGAGCCACTTTCTTTCCATTAGCTCCTTGCCACTGAAGTCAATAGCAAATTAGGGAGAAAAAATGGTATGTAAGTATAGAAAAGCAAAATCTAATGACAATTAGAGACAAAGTGCTTAAGCTGTATTGTTTTTATTTTATTTATGTGAAAACTACTTTTACTACGTGAAGAGGGAATGTACAAAGTTAAAATACACACGCCCTTGTTGCACACACAAAGTGCTTCAAGGGGTTGATTTCTTCTTAGTTTTGTGCAGATGTTAGCAATTACTTCATACAAGTCAAACCTACTGTACCCAGAAACACTTACTGAATTCCACAAAAAGAAACAGAAATGAAGAAATATAGGAACGAAAGCCTTTTTGCCTACATCATTTTATTACAAGGGAGATGACAGGCTATTTTGAGTTGTTGTTGTTCCAGGTTTTTTTGCCCTATTCTACGGGTGTGCCCCTGGACTGCTTCATTTGCTGTGCCAGTAAATAGCTATGCCACAGTTGGTGACAGCCAGTCAAGGTAAGCAAGCCCTGCATCACTACTATTTCAAGCTACCATCATCCACACAGAAAGTATATTCAATATAGAGAACTGAAACTAAAATTCAAACCCACAGCGTATCCTTCACATAAATTGATCTGGTATTTTGGAAAAGAAATCAAAGTGTCATTGAACTAAAGCTCAGATGAAATCCATGAAAAATCAATTGGCTTATATTTAATCCAAGGCATTGTCTGCTTTGTTTAGCTTTTAAGTAAAAAGATACATCGTAACACTAAAGTTAACCCATCATTTTCTCCTGACTCCACTTCTTCAGCCAATAACTAAAACCAGATAAATCAAAACAATTTCACTACAATTTAAAGTAGTTCTACACAATGGATATAATTAAAAAATCTAACATACTTTTAAATCTATCACACGTTCTTAGTGACTATTATGTGTGTGTTTCAGTAAAAAGCCATAGCAATAAATCCGAATACCTACTGCTTGTGTAATGCTCACTTGTCAGACTCTCAGCCAGATCAAATAGTGCTATAGCTTATTTCCAAAGGGTATTTTCTTCATTCAGCATAAGAAACAGTACCAAGTTTTGAGATGAAATAAATATATAAAAATATTATAATTTGTGTAAATGCATAAAGGCTAACTGACTAGTTTAAGTTGCATTATGAAAGTCACCCAACACGTGCAAGCAGATGCCTTAAAAGTTGCAAGGAAAACACTTGCCCACTCCTTTGGGTCTCCACAGTGCCCATCAGCAGGCTGATGACATACTGACATGCCCAGTGTTCTCCCTTCCATCTCTAACAGATGTCAGAAGCACACTACGTATCCAGCTGTATCAAACTTTCATTCTGAGGCAGGGGTTTTAATAGGAACTTTATACACACATACATCAGAAAGTCAGCACATCTCGTTGTCATATACTCCGTGCATCAGGAAGCTTATTCAGTTCTAGGACTGCTGAGATATTTGGCAAGACAGACAGTTAGTCTCTCTGTCTCCATCATGGCGTCTGCACTGCTGTGGATATGTCATGTAATATATCGAGTTGAACTTAGCACATAAATTTTCAGTTACGTCTAAAAAGTTGGAAAATTCTCCACAGATCAACACTATGCTGACAGTCGAGCAGCAAGCACTCTGGGGAGCAAAGGATAGATCCCAGAGTGCAACAGTGAAAAAGAAAGGAAGAATAAGGGAAAAGAAATATTGGCAAGAAATAAAGAGATTTGAAATTCTTGCCAATATCACGCCTTAGTTAACAGATTGTAGGCAAATTTGATTATTTTGTTTTGGATTTTTTTGGTAGGGAAATATTTCAATCATTGTCTTACATAGAATAGGCTGTGCAATAAGACCGAGGCACAAAAACATGAGGTTCTGGACAGTGAAAAATGTAGCCTGAATAGAAGGGCTATTTGAACAATTTTTTGAAGAAGTTTGTTGAAGTTCTTACATAGTTAATGGACGTATACTTACAAGAACCTCTTAATTTTAATTTCCTCTTTCCTTCTTCTGGTGGTGGAGTCACCGAACATGGATGTGTTCAAGAGATGTTTGGATGTTGTGTTGAGCGATATGATTTAGCTGGGGAGTATTGGTGATGGTTGGACTGGATGATCTTTTAGGTCTTTTCCAACCTTGATAATTCTGTGATTCTGTGATTCTAATTTTGTAAATATGTGTTCTCTACTCTCAGTTTCACTGTTACCAATGTATAAAGCAGTGAAACACCCAAATATTTCTCTTGACATATACCCAAAGTATCTTTTTAAAAATCCTGTAAGTATATATATATACATATATTTAAAATAAGTAGTTATATCACTGAAAGTCTTCATGCATAAACAGTTTTACTGCATAAATATGGCATCAAACAATGGATGTCAGTTTGCTTTACAAAGCATCATAAATATGTGTACAAGTACCTCCTTCCTGATACAACACAACCTACACTGGGAAAGGAGCAAGGAGGGGAGGGGTGGACGGTTTGCCTTCACTACGCCAGAAAAATACAGCAGTAAAACTTCAGCTGCAGACAAGCCCTCTTGCTCCACCATGCCAGCGTGGAGCGCACACAAGATTGATAGCAGAAGACATGCAGAAAGGGATATTTCTGAAGAGGAAAGCAAGAACAGGAACAACAACAACAAATTTGAAACAAATAGAACATGGCACCCCAAGGACACCTGTGCCAATCCTATTTTGCACTAATCTTGTTTGTTTTCTACCAGTATTCATGCCAAAGGAAATTCTTCTTTATTTTGTTAAGACATCTGAATTTAAGTGAGAAGAGGGAAGCTAAACCAAAGGAGGGCTTTTCTGATAGTCTAATTTGAAGAGGTGAGAAAGGGGCAAGAGAGTGTGTAAACTGTAAATAAAGCAATTGACAGGCATATGTTCTTACTGCAACTAAGTTTCAAAACAGAAAAAAAATCAAATCTTATTTGCACGCACACACCATTACATGGAACATTTTTCTTTGGAGATGTGCAAGTGGCGAAAGTATTCCTCTCCACTAAGAGCCTCAGCCCCTTGAATAAATTCTGATTTCTACTTACCTACTAGCTCTCTGTCTGTGCTAAGCTCCCAGTAGATCCGCAGCCAACCAGCACCAGCACACAGTCCTACTCCAGGGTCTGGTTCCTGGTTCAGATCAGCAGCAGGTGAAATGGTTCTGAAACTACCTGTCTGCTGAGAAGGCACATAAACAATTTTAAACAAAAGCAGGTAGAACTAGGCAAAAAAAAAAAAAAAAAAAATCTAACCAAACTAAACCAAACAAGCAGCAAATCATGTTCCTCTGTATTATTATACCTCTAACTCAAGCCTTTCTTTCAGACCAACTGACATGAGCACTGTCATGAAAACTGGGAGTTGGTGTGGTGGGAAGAGGAAGCACAAACATTCACCCATCTACTTCTTGCAAACCTGGTCTAAGTTTCTACTTTGCCTGATTTGGACTATGTACCTAAACTTCAGCCTACCGCCCTAGTCAATGCAGCCTTACTAACTGGAGGGCTATACAAACTCTTCTCATCCTCCCATTATACCTTCCCTTATTTTTAATAAAATGTGGCCAATGCCAAGAGAAAAAAAATGAATGAAAGAAACTCACCCCACAGTAGGTAATAGCCTGATAGGGCCATCTTTTAGGAAGAGGCAAGCCAAGGATCAAATTTGCAGTTAGCATCTTAGCAGAACTGTGTCATCCAAGGGACTTCTAATAGTACAGGGAACAATATACGTGCTTTACACCTGTTAATTTCACCATCTTCTCCTCGTCTTTAATGTTTGCAGTAGTTTATAATGCTGGGGAGAGTAGAGACACTAGTCGGAGTTTCTTAGTAAACAGAGATTTCAAGGCCAGGTATAGCAAGTCTAGCAAAGAGTTGCCAAAGTTGTGACAAATGGAATAGGATGAAAATTTGGCAGTAGCAGTCACAGAAATCATTATTCACAGGTGCTGCTATGTCAAAGGTATGTAAACTAATTACGGATATGTACAAGAGTCCCTACTTACTGTGAGTCTCAGATTTCAATTTGTTCACTATAGTTGTAGGGAGACAATAAAGTAATAGGAAAAAAAACCAAACACTAAGTTTCCCTATCCCAGGATAAGAACAGAAGACAGAAGTGCAGTTCCCTTTATTTCTCCTTCTACATATCCTTCCTTGCAAAAAATACTGCCAAATGTTGGAGGAAGGTCCAGAACAAGAGGTAATATCACCACTAAGCTCATATGCCCATCTGAAACCTTGCAACATTCAGTCTGGAGTGTTATCTGTAGTGCCATGGGCTCCTAATCATCAAAAGATGTTTTGTCTAAGATTAACCTCAATTAATTGCTCAAAAGAGGAATGTTAGATCTGGAGTAATAATAGAAGGTTAGGAATAACTCATCAGAGGGAGGATCCTCTGTCCTGTGGCGTTTGATGGACTTCTGATCATCCACAGGAAAGGAAAAAATTCTTATTATCTAAGTTTTTTTTAGTGCAGAAATAATGTTTCTGGCTACTTTGGTCCTTCCTCGTGTCCTGGTTTTAATTGTGGCTCTCAACAATTCAGTGTACTGAACCCAGAGAAACAGAAGCTATGATACAAACAGGGCTAACCTCTGCTGTCAGAGGAAGCTTTCCGAATATCCATGTTCCTTTCAGGGCAGTGACACAGCAGCAGTCTGCTCAGGCCTACAGCATGCCATGGGCACTGAGCACTGGTGACACGGTTTACCACCCATGGTTTCCCATCCTTTCCTCGAGAAAGGATATGGCAGCAGACAGAAGACTTTTATCCATCTGCAAAACAGCTACAGCATTGCCTGAAATATAAATTCCTTCACGAGTATTTGTATCAACCTGTGCTCTCAGGTGTCAGTGCTGAGGTTTCTCTTCTCATTCAGAATGTGCTTGAGTAGAAGACCCTTTGATATGACCACAGCTAATTGAAAACCTCTCCTACAGAGTCAGGCTGAGGGAGTTGGGCTTGCTCAGCCTGGAGAAGAGAAGGCTCTGGGGAGACCTCATTGCAGCCGTCTAGTATTTAAAGGGAGATTATAAACAGGGGAGAAATCAATTTTTTTACTTGCATCAATAGTGATAGAACAAGGGGGAATGGTTTTAAACCAAAGGAGGGGAGGTTCAGATTAGATCTTAGGAGAAAATTCTTTACTCAAAATTCTTTCCTCAGAGGGCAGTGAGGCTCTGGCACAGCTGCCCAGAGAAGCTGTGGTGCCCCATCCCTGCAGGCACTCATGGCCTGGGCAGCTGAGCTGGTGGGGGCAGCCCTGCCCATGGCAGGGGTTGGGGCTGAGATCCCTTGCAACGCAAGTCATTCTATGATCTCTGAAAAAAACTGCACAGGTGTGTTTTGTAAGTGGGCCTATCTAGTGCTTCTGAATGAGAAAGTTGGGTTAGATCCACCAAAAGGATCTGGAGGGGGGACTAGAAAGCAAAATATCTCTGATACCATGTTCTCTTCACCCCTACTGAGTGCAACATAGGTACCATGATGTGAAGGAAAACTCTGGATCAACTGATTCCCTTTTTAAATTTAAATAAAATAAAACTTTTAAAAAGAGTTTAGCTTTTTCTCTTTATGGGCAGAGGATTGGGTATTTTGCTTCATTTTATCTCATGTAAAGAAATCTAGGGAGGAAGAAGAATGAAAACGCACTTTTTCCTGTATGCCTCATTCTACTAACATTCCTTCAGTGGGTTTTGTTTGGATCAGTCTATTTTACACCATATTATTTTTAAACAGTTCAGCCACTCCTTCCCAAAATGTTCCTTCTTTAATGAAATCTGACACAACTGAACAAGAACGGGAAGTTTTTGTTGACTGTGCTTATAATCTTAAAACAACCGTTGCTCATCTCTGTGGTGATAGACAGTGAGCAGACAGAGCCAGCAGGCCTCCAGACACTGAACTTCGAACTTCGTCCGGGCCGTGCCCCAGCCAGCCCTGTGACAGGAAGGCAGGCAGACTCTGAACCCAAGGTCCGGAGGCTGTGGAGGGCCATGAGCGGAGCAACAGCTGCACTTTGCCACACGAACTTTGTACTTGGACACATGCACATTTAATCTCTATAACAGAGCCTTTGTTTCATTACTTATTAACGTCTCCTCCTTGAGTAAAGTTCTTTGTTAGTGAAGCTTTAAAGTGCAGCGTGGGGTTCCTCCCACTCTCCCCGCCAAAAGCCCACCACCCAGCATGATAGGGTTACATTAACTATTAAAAAGTACAAACAACAAACGTTAGACTTTGTGCACCTTCTGAATACCGTGGACACTTGTTGTGCACGCTCTTCTGAATGACTCAGTTGTAATAAGCAGAGGCAATTATGGAAAGCAGGCAATATTCTGGGGCCAGCCTTTACAGAGATCACTTCTTGAGAGATCCAAGCCTTTGGATCTTGAGAGATCCAAAGCCTTTCAGCCTACAGCAACATTTAATTTTATTTAACAAATAAGATAAAAATCAAATAGTAGTAGGAAAGTGTTTGCCCTCTCCCAGAGACTATCCTTACTTTAAGAAGGTGTTATGGGATCTCAAAGACCTGCTCCAGCTGTTTTAAAGTTTTAAGGCTTTTTGCTAATGCTTTTACTTTGAGGTAGTATTCATGCATGGCCCCTGTGTATGTTACCATAAGTATGCTAGCATGCAAACAGAGCGGCACATCCATACAGAAGTTATCCAAGGCCACGTGTACCTTCTGCTTGAATGCCACCCATTTGTTAGCCTTCACTGACATAAAACTTTGATCAGGAACAGAAACAGAAGTGAAGACCTCAATAGAAGGGCAAAGTACTACATTTTGTGCCACAAGTAAAAGTAGATGTACATATGCATCTTACCTAGGAACAGAAATACATTAGAAGATACTGTCAATGCAGTGCTGTGTCTTTTCCGTCACAATAATGTGGTGTGGAAAGAAGATGAAGAAAGTAAAGGTTTCCTGAACAATTTTTCAAATTCAACTCGAGTAAAACAAATACTAGAATTATATTGCCTTTGGCTGCAAAGAAGCATTTGTTACAGCCTGTTTGAAAGAATTTATCCACAGACAGAGGGATCACAGTTACACTATTCCTATTTTTCATCAACACCACCTTTACAATGTGAATTATTCTTCATTCCTCCATGGTTGGCTTTTCTTCTCCCTTTTTTCCTTTCATATTCCCCACCCCACCCAGTTTTCCTTCCTTTTTGTTAACGGAACGATACAAAAAAAGAAACTTTCAATTACTGTAGAAAGACTGGAGGGAAAAGAATGAATTGAGTCATGAGAATTTGAACCATTTATACTGGCACTGGGATTGTGCATTTTCTGAGCTTCCTTATGCAAAGCCCATGGCTGCCTATTTAGGTATCTTTGTTTACCCACAAACTTCACTTAAACAATTTAAAAGCATCATCACTCATCTAATCCTAGATTTTGATTTGCTTACTTTGCAGAGAGTGGACTGACAAAATTTGACCAAATTACTTTTCTTGTGTTGATATTGTTCTTGATAGCAATACCACTAGCCTTTCTGTGGCTGCAGAGCATCTGGCATTACAGGAATGTTACACCTTATTGTTTTGCTGTTTCAGACTATCACGTCATGGTCTCCTCTCCTTAAGGTGCCCTCATTCACACTGCACATGCCTTCTCACCTCACTCCTGCAATGCTGCCCTCCCATCACATGGGTCTACCATGATGATCATGAGGTTTAGCTGTTGCTAGGAATAGACATGATCATTTGGAACAGATTCTACTTTACTTCTGGGTACAGTTTCTGAATGATATTAAACAATAAAGCCCTTTCGTTGACTCTGGCTAATGCTTGCCTGCTCTTTGCATCCCTTCATCAAGGACAGTCAACCTTTGTGAGGGCAAGAACAAAGACGTGTGCCATTTGCATGGCTGGGGACAGTCACAGATGTGAATCTGATTGAAGTCAAGCAAAACATAACATCTCTGTGAACAAAGCAGATACACCTTTAGGAAACTACAATACCTTTAATTAAAATAAAGAAATAAACAAACTTGGAAGGAGTGCAGAGAAGAGCAACAAGAATGATTTAGTTCTGGAAAAAGAGAAGTCTCCTTTCAACAAGACATTGAACAAAATGTATTTTGCTTCAAAGAGAAGATTATAATCTTTAAGGGACTAGACAAGAAGATAATTCAGAAGACTATAAATTATTGGGCAGACACGCAACAGAATCCAATATTTGCAAGTTCAATCTGGAGATAAAAAGCAGTGTTTTAAGTATAATTAGCTACTAAGATGAATTATCAAAAGATACCATAAATTCTACATCACTAAGAAACTATTTTAATTATTGCATGCTTAGCTTACACTAGATCCAAGAAGCCTCAGTCAACAGAAGCCCAATAACTTTTAAGTTTATCTAACTTCTAGCATAAGCAACCTCTCTGATAATTGTTCCTGTTGCTCATTCCAAAGTAGATGGTCTTCCTGAGTAATCTGAGTTGGGAGAATCATAGCAAGTGGTTAATTAGTGCAAACAACACTAGGTCACATAGACGTTATTTATGTAATGCTGACAGTCCTCATCCCAGTACTTCCAGAAAAGAGATATGCCCTAATGTCATAATTGAGATCAAAAAATAAAAACAATCTAACAACAACAAGTCACTTTATATACAATCTTAAAAATGCACAGTATTTTAATACATTTATTGGGGCCAGAATCCACAACAGCCAGGATTTCAGACTAGCATTATTGAATCCTCTACCAAATCACTTCCAGAACACTTTAACATTGTTCTACACCCAAAAATAAAAATATAACTAGTAGAAAATGATTTCTCTTTCTGGTCCTCTAGGAGTTTACATGGATCGCTTCTATTAACACTAATCAGAGTTAAGGGCAGAAATCCCCCTTAGACAACCATGTTGTCTGGGGATGCCTCCATAATTAATATGTTCTGAGACTCTAATTTTGAAACAAAGTAATTGGGCTTAAGATGAGTTATATTAAGACCAATAAAACTCTGCATATTTGCCTGTAAATATATATACTGTATCCAATGGCAGACTAATGTATAGTTTACAAGACAATATCAGATACGTTAAAAAAAAGTTTTAGCTTAGCTGTGCTTAGAAGCATGAAATACGAATACACAAGTAGGAAAAAAAAACATTGCATTGTTTGCCCCTTTTTGTTTCTTACCCTTCTTTGTAGCACATCATTATTATAAGTGTTAATGTTCATCATTGTTCTTTTTCACATCACTGTGCTCAGGCGCAGCAAAGCTAACATAATCCTAACACTTCTGATGTTACAAACTAAAATTACCATGCAGCACCATGGGAATATTTGTAATATGAAAGATGTGGAATGGGTTCTTTATGACAAGTACATGGAGGAGAGAAGAGGAAGTTAGATGGCCTGAACATGAGTTTGTAAGTAAAAGAGGTTGTAATGGGACAAGGAATACAAAATAAAATGATGCCAACAGAATTTGATTTCAGTATTATTTAAGATTTTTGTCACTGAGAGACATTCTCAAGTCTGTAGCTGCTGAAGCTCTGGCATAACTGATGCCCAAGTCATGCATAATGTATTATACAACACAGTATATTAGGCTCAGCTTCAAAGTGTTAATATGTCATGAAACTTAATTCAGATATTACAGATTATGCAAAGGAGATAGAGACATGGAAACACTGCCTTGTTTCTCAAATGTGTCAGCCAGTCTTGCTTTGTGCCCCAGTCTGGGAGGACACAGAAGCTCTCTCCATATTTCTTTCACAAGGTGAATACGGATGGCTTTTTATTATTTCTGGAAAATACACTGAGCTGAGGGTAAAATGATACATTCCAAACAAAAAAGCAGAAGCCTTCAAATATGATAGAACTGCCTAGGTTTCACCATGCTGCAGCTGCAGATACATTTTGTAATGCAGAAGTGGAAGTTGTGTAACATGAACACGTATTACATTTCTCGTTTTCTTTATCCATAATAAACCAATAACCTAATTTTATGTATGGGTAGAGGATCCAGCTTTTCTCTGAACTGGAATTGTTGGCGGTGATAACTAGTAGATGGCAGGGACAAACTCTTTTCTTAACTGGCAATTGGGTATAAAGAAAGCAAGCTTTGGGCCTCATTAGCTCAGCTGGAAGTGGACAGTCACCTAATGCTCCTTTCAGCTGGGAACTGAGTCCACAGCAAACCACAAGGTTGAGATCTCCCATTTCCACATACACTGTTTTTCTGAGTCACTCATTGGTCTCTCCCTGTGACCTTCTGGACTTCCTTATACAAGGTGCTACAAAAGGAGACCACAAATAACCACTATAAAAATTGCATTGGAAGCAGCAGAGGGAAAGCATCCAAAGGATGCTTTGGCGTATGGAATGAAGTCTGATGAGAGGGTGCAAAGAAAATTCTTTTCAGTGGTGCCCTGTGCCAGGACAAGAGGCAGCAGGCACAAACTGGAACAGGTTTCCTCTGAACATCAGGAAGTGCTTCTTTCAGTGCAGGTGACAGAGCACTGGAGAAGGTGGTCCAGAGATATTGTGAAGTCTCCTACTTGAAGATATTCAAAAGCTGTTTGGGCATAGTTCTGAGCAGCCTGCCTTAGGTGTCCCTGCTTGAACAATGAACAAGGAGGTTGGACTAGATGGCCTTCACAGGTTCCTTCCCAAACCAGCCATTCTGTGACTGTGTAGTTTTCCTAATCCAGTTCATAGGCACTTCAGCTTGGGGAACAGTAGGGTGGCCCAATCAGCCAGGCCTAGGAATGAAGTCCACCTCCTGACTCTCTCCTATTCTTCCTTGACCATGGACTCTGATTCTTTTTAAAAGAGATACGAAGAGATAAGTCTAATCACATCTATAGCTTGCTCCTTTTTGGGAGATATAGATCTTCTAACTTCCAATAAAACAGCCAAGGATTTTAAAGAATGTAATTAGAAAATATTGCTAATCAAATGCTTAATGATTTTATTCAGAAATTCTATAGGATTTTTCTGTTTGAAGCAAGAATTCAAAATATAAAATGAAGACTGTTGGAGGCAAAAATTCACAACTCACACTCCGCAACCCACAACAGACATAACAACCTTATTATTGAAATCTAAGGAATCTAACTTTCAGTTAATGTGCTTTTAAGCCTCCTTTTTTCTTCATACTAAGTTGAGAGGAAAAAGGGACGCATTCATTATTCAGACTAAGTGAACACACAGGAATAGATTCAATTCATACTAACTGGGCAATCCAGTGGATTTAGAGGCAAAGAAAATAAACTTGGACTATGAATGAAGGCCAGGATTCAGTATAGGAAACTAGCAGGGTGGATCATAAGCCTTATAATCTAACTGAGGCAGGACATGTCCCTCAGTGGCCAGCATGGGGTGAGTGGAGAGAAATCATAGCGAAAAGGTGGTGCCTGCAGAAGCCAGTTTGTAGAGAAAGCCCTGTGCAGAAGACAGACCCCAGACATAGAAGAGAAATGCTGATGTTATTTAAGAATATTCAGAAGGGAGGAGTTGTATTCTGTGCCCTTTTGTAATCCCATGCCCTGTAAATTCAGAAACCGACAAGATTAAAGCTTTCAAAAATTGGGTTTTTTAATTAGTAGGACCTCTTAGTTCTTTCTCATGGCCTAAGACTGCTCGACCATGAATTCCCACCTGCAGACACACCGAACACTCCTTGTAGGCATATTCAGAGCCAGAATGTGTCAGGGATGGAATAAGAGGCTCTGAATCCAGAAAGGTAGGAATTCTAAGGGCCCACAAACTGGTGGAAAAATCCAGCCAAAAGCAGTAGAGATTTTTGCCTCAGACACTGTAGGGACTCAAGTATGTTACAACTCATATTCATGACTATTCTCCCTCTGCACTGCTGACATCTACAAAAAAACATTCCTTCTGTAAAACTGGCATTCAGTGCTACCAATCTACCTCAAAAATATAAATACCATTATAAAAAAATAAAAAGGCCATTCATAGTTTAGCAGGCTTCATTCTGTTACAAATAATTCAGCCAGATTATTGGAAAGCTACATTTATAAGACAGAATTATTGAAAACCAAATCATACTTAGTCTTTGATGAAAGTAAAAAAGTAAACAAAATGAGAAATCAGCAAAACACTCCATTGGATTATACTTAACAGTCAGCTCTGGCCTGGCACTCGCTGATGTGCTGCTGTCTGGTAGGAGCTCCTCTTCTCCCCTCAGTCGAGGCAGAATGTCACGATCTCTCTTACACATTCCTCACGAAGCTTACTTCCTACCTTCTCCCCTAACAGGAATCTCATTCCAGAGCTTCTGACAAATATGGCTGTTAAGCCATCGGTTTCCCGTCCCCTGTTTTCTGCAATTAAACCTGGGATGTAATAAAAGACTTAGCTTATGTAATTAACGCTTAGGTTGTAATAAAAGGGATGCACTTTTTCGTGTTTGTATTTTCAGCCCTACTGTGGCTGTTTTAAATTTGTATTTCTATCATTCTCTAATCAGTGTATCTCTTCTGTCTTTAGGCTGCTCTTTCCTACTTATAAGACTGTGGTAAAACACCATAAATTGTTTAATGTATAAAAAGTGAGTGTACCAACAATTTACAAAAATTACAATTATCAGTTTGCTGATAATTACATACAGAATAAAGATGACAACAATTCCAGAAGTGTCACTTGAATAATTTAAACATTTTCCCATGCAGAGATTATAATTTCTGGTGACTTCCTCACAGTAAATAAAACAATATGAATGAGGTTAATGAGTTCAGGTGTGGCAGTGAACTGATGAATCTACAAGGTGTTTTACTTGGAGTCCCTTCAGGTGTTCACCCACTGCCAAAAAATATGAAGATACTTTCCCCATCTCTCATGCCCTTAACATAGTTTTTGCAAGCATCCTATCATGCAGGAAAAGCAGGAACCAAGCCAGTAGGTTTACCAGGACCAAGAGCAACCACTTTAAAAGGTAGAAAAGGCAGAAGAACATGGTAATGAGGAACACATAGGAGTCATTTAATTGCATTTTCTCAAGTTCATCCATTTTCTCACATCCCTTTCTCTCTCCTCTGTGCGAGTTCTTCAGGTTGTATCATCTCCATTCTGGTTTATCCTATTAAGTGCTTGGATTACAGCTGCCTTTCAAAATGTTGCTGCATGCTTGAACACTAAGCACAAACCTAGAGAGAAACTATTTAAAACTGTCTCCCCAGCATCAGAAATACTGAAAGGAAGCCAAATCCCAAAACAAGTCAATCATCAACTTAACAACAGAGCCCCACCAGACACTAATTCCTTCTTTGTCCTTTGTTTCAGTCCAATAATCTATCAGACTCAGTACAGTCTCCAAACAAGTAAAAAGAATTACTGTCAAACACACTAAACTCTTATTTTCCATCGAAAGTGCGCACAACTTCAAATTTCCATCCTCCTTTGCAACAAAGACTATGAAGCTAACTCCATGTTAAAATGGGCTTTCAGTTCAAAATAAGCCAAACATAGGATATCTATACCTTCAACTTCATGATAAACCAGTCAACTATTCAGTAAGCGCTGCTCAACAACAACAGTCACAGCAGAGCTCTGACAGGCATTCAAAATAGATTATACAACAAATCAAAACATCGTTGCTGATTTCTGCATCATAACATGACTCTCTGTTCTTTGATGCTGGTCCATGCAGTAATGAATCTATTACCCATCTTTGATCCTTCACACCAGCCCCTGCCAGCAAATCCACTTCGAGGATATTCCTAACATTCCAAGTTTTTAGAAGCTTTAGTCTATAATAATTAGTTAAAAAGAAAAGAAAAAGATATGTGCGCGCCTTAGGGCAATATTCAGCCTGATCCTACTGACAGCTTTCCTTATGGCTTTGAAATCCATTACCTTCTGCAAAATAGGATCTTTTATGTCAGTCTTCAAAAAGAAGCTTCTACTTTCAACACAGGAACTGTAGTTGCTTCAGTGGCAGATCAAGGTCTCCATGCAGCACGGAACAGCAATTACGAAGTGAGTATAACAAATATGTCAGCAAGCATGTATGAGAAAGTGTAAAGACAGAAAGCTCTGATAACAGCCATTCAAAGCCCATCCCACAAATCCTTTTCTGAGCCATAATTCTTAGGAGAAGGGAGGGGAGAATCAGAACAAGTCTGGCCACACATCTTTCAGTTGCTTTTTGAGCGTAATGTCTACAGACATTTATACCAAACCCAGTAATTTACTTGCAGGGGTTGAGTTCTTCATTTTGTTTTTGCAATAGTTGGATGAAGGACAAATTCTTAAGACTCCCTTCTCCTTGGTCAGCTGGACCTAAAGACATTTAAGAGAAATTGGATGTCAATTCTAAGAAAAGCCATTGGTACAGAAGCACTATCAAAAGGTAGACTTTGGGAGCTTTGTACCTGTACAGGATGACAGTCTAGAATATTTAACATGGACTCCTTTGTCATCCTCCTGCTAGAAAAGGAATTGCTTGCTCCTTTAGCTAGATACAGACATCTAAACACCTCACAATAAATAAAACAGATAAAAAAAATCATGCTGAACGTTTCTCAGAATTTTCCATTTTTCAGAAGCAAGACAAATTATATCAAATCAACCTGAAGCATGTCATCTGTGCATTCAGTAGGATCCTGTTAGACTTTCCCTCAGATACAGTACTGGTTCTGATTTATCCCTCACAATATTCACCTAGGCAGTAAGGATGGGTGGATCTCTATGGCAGCCTTCTCTCTGACCACTATCCCTTCTAAATAGAGTTAAAGGCTGTATGGTCAGTTCTGAAAGCTGGATGATAACGAAACAGACTAATTATTACACTTTCATCTTAATAATCAGCATTTCAAAAGCATTTTATTAATCAGTCTTGTTACAGGTAGGGACTGTTGTGAACTGTTTATTTTATGGTTTTAGATTCTTCTCCATTATTAAATCACTGTTGAGGTTTCTGCAACTGCTGTTACAGATCTCATAATAGCCTGAAACCCCCACCGCTTTTTCAGTTCCAATTCACTATCCGAGTGAGTCACTATCTAAAATTATTAGTATACTCTCCAGATATCACTTTCTAGAATAATCAGTCTCCTTTTGTTAGCAGATAGAGTAATAACATGCCTGATTTTTAACTTTTATGATAGTATCCTACTGTGACAGAATAGAAGATTGATGCATTATTAACATTATAAATAATTGAAATGAACAAAATATACAAAAAGTAGAAGGCTTTAAACCATCACACAAATCTTAACAGAAACTATTGGTTCTGTTTCTAGAGTTCCAGCCACATATTCTCTGCGCTCATTTATGTCCCTCCAAAGCATACATAAAACCTTACCAGCTCAAAATGATATAATTTCCTACTCATTTTCCACACATGGAATGATCTACAGAAGGTGCAAGGCAGGGGAGAGAGTGGTCAGTCAGTCATGTTTTAATTTCTATCTATTTTTGCCTAAGCCCCGAATGGCCTGCCAATTATGAATAGTACCAGCTGGGCTGTAAGGAGAGCAGGCTAAGAAGGACATGCAGAAGAAAATATTGGTATGAAAGTAAAGAGCAAGAGATAAGTTCAGAGTGGAGGCACATTTGATGAGAATCCCGTGCCTGGTGTTAATGTCTCATTACAGTTCTATCCTCAACATACTGCAAGAAGGAAAAAAAAAAGAAAAGAAAAAAGAAAAAAAAAAAAGGGATGTGGTTTTAGAGCACATATAGCTTTCACATGACTGGGAAAGGCTGCTGACCCACACCTGCCCTCCTGGCCTTGTGGATATTTGCAGAGCTAAAGTACGGAGGCTTGGAGAGAGCATGAAGTTTATTTCAGCTCACTACCATTTCTGGGTAAACCTGCCCTCAAATCAGGCTGGAAATAAACCTTGCCCAGCTCCAGCCAAAGGATGAGAATGAGATGTCCACATCTACTTCAGATTCTGCTCACCAGGGCACAAAGACCCTGTGAATGCCCAGGAAGAAAAAAGTGGTGAAGCAGAGGAATTGCTTCCTACTTCGTTTTACCCTCCTGTTTCTACTCTGGATCCCAGATCTGCCTGGAGAAGCAGCCTGCAGAATGGATCTGCAGTCCCATTACAAGGTCTGTATGTGTTTCCATCAGTCCTGCCTTGCTGCACAAGAATGGCACCAAGGCTTTCCTTCAGTGCCAAGGGCTGCAAGGGGAGGACGACAGTTCTCCACCCTGTTCCCACAGCCTTCATCAGTCCCCAAGAATATCTACAAGCTGAGGAAGCTTGAACTCTGCAGTGGGATCATGATCTGGATGTCATCTTACAGCACGTCCAGGACCACAGCCTAGCCTTTGTGGGGCATAACCTAGATAAGAAATTAGGGGGATTTTTCTGTGTAACAAAAAGTAAACAGCAAAAATAGGACTTGAATATAAAGAGTAGGAGGACCAGATTGTTCTGAAGCATCTTCTTTTTAACTAATAATAATGCCATAAGGTTCTCTTTTTTTCTTTTAATACGATCATGTTACATGAATTCTATATGAAACATCAAAACCCAAAGATTTTTAAGAACACAGAAGCCTTAATGTTTTTAAAAAGTTTTCTCATCCTGTGTCATAGGGAGAATCAAACATATAACTCTGAGAACTTGATGAATGCTTATCGACACAGTCAAGTATTGAGCAGCTACTGAGGGAACAAAGTATAAACACTGCAACTAGACGACAAAGATTTTGTTCCATACCTGTTAGGATGTCAACACTGGATTCACACTGGTGCATATGTAGAAATTTTATATTTGGCAAAGCAGACCTTTTGGAAAGTGATCTGCTTTTCATGACTACTGTTGTCTATGAAGCAAATAAGGAGATTTACCCCATGCTTTACTGTAATCTGCTTATTTGTGGATGCAGACCAGTTTAAAAAGGAGAAATACATTTGTGTACATGCATTTATCAGCCTGGTACTGATAAACTCTAAAATATCCTCTCTTCCTCTCACATTCATGGCCTTGTAGGAGAGGCAAGGCAGAAGAGCTAACATGAAAAGCCAGCAGGCCATAATTCTACAAGTACAGACAAGCAACAATTAATCAGTTCCCCAGCTAGGCAGGTAGTCTTGTCCTTTAACACTGAATGAAATATAAAGCCCGTTTCCTGTGAGCACCGATTGTCCAAGTGATATCTGAGCTCTCAGAAGCAGCTCCTGAGCAACCAAGATACTTAAAAATGATACTTAAAAAAGAAACCAAAACCTAAATATGCCAGTCTTCAGCTACTTTTTCAATCCTTAGTTTTCAAAGGAACATTGAAAACACAACCAGCTGCCGGAGTGGAGCACTTATCACTATTTTTCCCTGCATTACTGTACATTGTTACTCTTGTGTCTCAGACCCAAGGCTCGTGAGTTTCATTTGGACTGTGACCTCAGTACCCTTGCTCCAAGGAGAGCCTGCCCTAGCTCATGGCGTTGTGCTGGGGATCAAGACACTGTCCCTTCTCTGGAAACAAGAAGGAAGAGAACAAGACATAACACTGTCAAGTACATCTACTGCAAGACTAACAGAAAAAAAAAAAAAAAATTCTATTCATCTTTTAGTTTTGCTCCCAAGCTCCTAACCTTTCTGTTCTAGCTTTTTCCATATACGCGTAACTCATTGATTCATTCTGACAATTACATAATGCTTTTGAAGTGCAAAGGGAGACCAAAAAGCACATCCAAAAATCTGGGACAGCCATAGCTCATCTGTTTCTTACGGTTTTTTAGCATAGGTTTTATTTCCAAGTGAGTCAGTCACGTTTCAGTGAGTGTAATGCAGTTATTTTTGTAACCCTTCCAAAAACGCTTGGACTAAGACGCGATGATGTACTGACCCCTTGGAGGGGGAAGGGGTTACAGGTATCATTTCACAAGACCACACAGAAATGTTAAGATTATCTGTGGAATCTCTCCCTGAGTCACTCACCAGAACTCCAGCACTCAGAAACCTACCTTTGTGAAAAAAGATGAGAGTCTTATTTTAGCTGCTGAAGATGATTTAACCCAGGACTGCTCAATAAAAAAATACCTTCACATTGCAACTTGATCCCTGAGTCCAGGGAGCCCCTTGTTGGCTTTGCTAACTCAACTGAAAGCTTTCTGAATGAAGAAAATAGCAAGCCTTGTTTGTTACAGTAGCGCACTCATCTAGTTTTCACACAGACTCCAGCCTCCTGTTGATCCAAAAACTGACAAAACGAGCATTTCAAGCATGTAGGCAGATCTGGGTGATGATTAGGGCATGTCAGTAATGTCACACAGCTGGAAGGCTGCCCAGTCCGTGGCAAACACCTGTTCTCCAAATGAGTAATCACACAGGAGGAGGTAGAACTTAAAATTCTCCATTTTGAGAAAGGAGGACAGTGCCTCTCCTGATTCTGCCTCTTGTAATTAGTTTCTCCTTTTCTTTCTATTTTTATGCTGGAATGGTCTAGCCATGATGCGTGAAGCGATGATGTGTCTCACACATGTAAGTGTGAACCTCAGTCATAGTGGTGTTTAGCCTCCGCATATCATTTAGCAGCAGTGTCACTCCAGATGTGGAAGGATTCAGCAATCAGTGGATTAACTTCTCAGATTCTTTGAAAGCAAAGACAAATTATAAGAGTGAAATATTCTTTTTATTACTATTCAGTTACATGTGGAATATAATGTTCAGGTCAGTTTCTAAGAAGACCAAGACCGAAGTTAAGAGCTTATAGCATGCAAAAAAGCCTGGAGCCAAAGAGGCCTCAAGGCCTCAACCAAGCCATGAGGTATATCATTTTGAATGTACCTTACCTACGCAACCAAAAAACAACAACAACAACAACCAAAAAAAAAAAAAGAAGAAAAAACAAGAGAGAAGGAAATGCAGAAAATGATTTTCACAAAAATCTGAACTCTAAACGCCATATTATCTCCAAAATGCTTAAAGATAATAGCAGGAAGGGTAACCCATAAAACAAAATAGAACACAGCTTTTCATCTTCTCAAAAGTGTTTGAAAGCCCAGCCCATGCCAGGACAAAATGGCTGGTATTTGCCTCTAACCATTCCAGTCATGCTATTTTTGAGGATCACAGTGATAAACAATTCCCTGGAGTATACTGTAATTCTGCAGCACTGATGAGTCCTATAACAATTCCTGTGTTAAGGGCAAGTTCAAAGACTATTTAGTATTTGCTTGATAAGCTTCTCAGAGAGGTCATTAACTAGGACAGTTAGTTATCCTCTTCAGTGAAGTTTTCTATTTGTTTTTATTTTATTATTTTTCCTCATCAAGATCCCCGTTTTAGAGAACTTTCCCCAGCTTCTCAGGGAAGGGTGCACATGCAGCTGCAAGCTGATACACACGTACTTTAGCCTGTACTAGGCTAGGACATGGTTGAGGTTAAGCACACATGAGGCCAGGAAAAGGTTTTAACTGATTGAGGGATGAAGCTTTCACAGGAATGATCAGTAGACAGGAATGCAGTGGAAAACATCTGAAAGGCTTAGGTCTGGTGAGAAAGATATTCCAGTAGATGCTTTGCAAAGCTCCATGTATTTCTCATGTGCACTCAAGCACTGGGGATAAACAAAAACAACAGACAAAAACTGGAATGGTACCTCATCCTGCAGAGCTAACTGATGCTGATTAAAGCTCACAGCCCAATGATGGCTTGATGTACTCTTGCACATGAGGAAAGTGGGGTAGTGGAGCTAACCAGCCCCCAGAAACAAGCACCTGTTTGTCATGCAGAGAATTCACCCAGACAGCTCAGGCTGTCCCAGCATCAACGCCTGTTCTCCAGTAATTGCTTTCAGCAAGCAGTCTATAGTCTAAAATGACATCAACATAGCCCTTTCCTGATATAGGAATGCTGATATACCATCTTCACCCATTGGAGGAACAAGCCAGAAGAAAACCTTTCCACCGTGTCCCCTGCCCTCTGTTTTCCACTGTCAGTGAACAGTTACCAGTGAACTGCTGCAATAAGTTTCAGCTGTTTCTGCGCTGGTCAGACAACTTGGATCCCTACACCCTGAGCAAGATAGGCCTTCCTGAATCTGTCATGTAGATGCAGTTCCACAGGTCTGAACTAATGGTAACTTTATGATGGATCAGCTACTGCCTAAAGCAGGACCCAGAGGCTTCCTAAGCAGCTCTAAAACCCAGAAGAAGCTGGAGTCACCTAAGGTCTCCACAAGCAGAAACTCAGGCTATTCATCATGGCAGGTTTCAGAGAGCACCCAGGGAGTCTGGGAGCAGTTGCCGGCTGTTCCCTGTGCCTGCAGAGCAGAGACAAGCACATTCCGGAGGCAGCAGGGGTCAGGACAACCAGGAACTGCTACCTGGAAGGAAGTTTGAATACAAGAGATGAAAATTCAGACCAGAAGATTGTCAGACCAGCTTTCCAGTTTTAAAGAAGGAATAATCCGAGCGGGAAGGAAATTCAGCTGATAGATACAGCAGGATAATACCAAAAAGAAAAGAAACCCAAATCCCCAGACCCTGTAGCCCAGGTCCTAAGTATTCCAAGGATTTAAGTTACAGGTATACAGTCACTGTCAATGTAAAAGGTAATGCTGTCAGTGACATTAATTCAAATAACCCAAATTCTTGGGACCCACAGATACTCCCTTCCAGGAAGAGAAATGAAATCAAAAGGGAAAAAGAAGGGGAAGGGACAACCACTCAGTGTGCACAGTTCTCATCCCCTGAGATGTTCCACAGAGAGACACTGACACAACCTGAATACTGGAACCTATATACATATACCTATAACCTCTATACAAATACCTATATACATATAGATGGTTCCAGTATTCAGGTTGTGTCAGTGTATGTATATACATATATATACACACAATACACAGTTTCCCATCAGTCATTAGAAAAATACAGATCTGAAGAGTTCTGCCCAAAATGGCAGCACCGTGACCATATTCTTGGCTGTAGAATGTTTTGAATGTTTTGAAGTTCTCGAAATTCCAACAGTATGCATACTTTATGGTTTCAAAACAAAACACTGCGTTTCTAATTCCTTCAGTGATATTTTCTACAGTGATACTGACCACAGTGAAAGTTCAACAATTTGAAAAAAATATATATTAAAAATTGATACACAGCAACTCAAATGTCCTGAGTTTTACTGGTGGGTGGAAAAGAAGGATGGAAAGTCTGTCAATACGGTATTTTGTTTGTTTGTTTGTTTCCTGACATATACCTAATGCTATCAAAAAATCATTTTTTAAATTCTTCTGGGTTCTTAAAATAACATGGAAGAAAACAAATCTCAACCAAATCAATCACTGTTCTGCTGATACTATCCCCGACGGAAATTCATTCAGAGATCTGGATACAGAGCAATCACTCTGAGTTGCATCCAATAAAATTTGGCCATAAAAGGAGTGGTCTTGCTTCTTCCTTTCAGTGACAAGAAGAGACACAGGCACATAGTCTGGCATATAGCTGAAGTAGTTGAAGGAAGCTGACTTAGCAAGCTGGTCCAACTTCCTAAGGAAGCTGGTTTATACAAATGCATCAAAGCACCTGTTTCAGTCAATTTGTCCACACTGCTAAATAACTTTCACATTTCCAGGACAATTTCAATGAAGTTTTCACGGAATTATAGCATTTACAACAATACTGTGCCTCACCAACTTTTCTACTATCACTGATGGTAGGGCAGAAGAAAGACAAGATGTAAACATACAGTGTTAATTTATAAGACTCAAGAAAATGCACATATTCAGCACAAACTTATAGAAGACCAGCTGTTACAGTTTATAGCAATACATTTTTCCTACACTTGTTAGATTCCCAAAAAGCACGAAAACTCAGCCGAACAGAAAGATGTTTTTTTAGTGATGCAACAGTATTAACTTTTTACATAAAAGAACAGTTGTAGAATACACAAGTAACCAGGCTGATGCTGTAATTTAACACAACTACAAGGAATGCACAAGTGCATGAAGAAATTAGAGAAGGTTCCAACAGCAAAATCTCCCTTTTTTGTTATTGTCTCCAGGGGCTCTATGAAGGCTTCTATCCAAGAATTTGGCTTAGAACAGTCTTTGGTATAAGTGTAGGATATCCCAGAGGATGATTAAGCACTGTGTATCAAGATGATGACAGTAGTCACATCTCTGGCAGTTGTCAGTTTTAAGTTATCAACATGGGGAAATCTTCAATTTTTTTTTATTTTGGGTCAGTAAACTGGAAGCGAAGTTTTTTATCAGGTCTTTGTCCTCCATATTAATGTTACTCTACTAGGTCCCTAAATGCACCATAAGTAGGGAAAAAATAGAAGCAAATGAATTTTGTTTCCATTTCAACCAAAGAATCAGATTTCTGAGCAAGCTAGGGAATGCTATGCTACAAATTATTATTGAAGGTCAGATTTCATTTTATTTCCTATGCAGGGAGAAATATATTTAATTTTTATATTCTATCAATAAGTGTGTTTTGTCAGCTAAAAAACATACCAAGCTATTTTAGCTAAAGGCAAGGTTATCCAGCCATCCTTGATTTGGGGCAATCAGCCATCACAAAACAATTCCTTGGAGTAAACACTGTTCTCAGAGACGTGCAAACAAATACCAGAATTATAAACGACAGTTCCACACATGAAAGAAAAAGAAATCAAAGGGGTTAACATGAAGCAAATCTGTATTATGCCTCCTACTGAGCTGTAGGAGGGCTTTAAGGGCGGTTGTTTTTTTGCATGTTTGTTTGTTTTAAGTGTTCCAAGAGGGTAAATAAGGTAAAACCAATTATTTCTTTTCATTTTTGGGAAGTAGAGAACTTAATTATACAGGGACAGATCCTGAATTTTTTGAGCTACCATTAGCTGCCAGGAATGTCCTGGGTATCAAAGACTAGACTCCATACATAAAAAAGCATTAATATAATTAAAGCTCAGAGCCATTTCGGCTACCAGTAGAAGTTAACAATCATTAGAGTGTTCCCTTGGAAATGTGTATGTATTTGCTTTTTGAAAGACCAGTATGAATCTACATTATAGTCAGTTTGTTCAGTTGCTCCAATTGCACTGTCAGAAGTGTAAGAGTAAATTTACTACAGAAACGCACCAAAAATTATAACGATGTAGACAGACAACAGAAGCTCTTTTCCCCACATGAGATTACATAAATTAAAACTGTAATTCATGAACAACATTGATAACAGAATAACACTCCTTAAAATTTTGCAGTAAAGCAGGATGCAAAGTGGATGCTGTAAAATGAAATGCAGCAAAGAGTCCCTTTGCAGCCAAGCACAGCAGCCCCATAAAAGCTACAAAGCACCAGTGGCTGCCCTGCTGTAATTTGCTTGTCTCTCCCTTTCTTCTTTACTACCCAGTAAAAGTAGCACTGTACCTTACAGAACAGACACAGCAGAGCCAAGCAGTCTCTGAGGTGAGGTGTTAAACTAATCCTGCTTTGCCTGATTTAACATTTCAGAGCATCACAGAGGGGACCAGCTTCAGGGGTGTATGTGTATAAAAATAAAAACATCAGTATGTATACAAAAATAAAGGTATCAGAGATGAGATCAGACCATCCCAAAGTGTGCCTGAACTTACCTCGATCCACTCAGAGTATCAGGAAGTATAATGTAAATTGGTGACGGCTAAATATCGAGCAGACAAAAGCAGATGTGAGGAGCATGTTTCTGAGTATGGGATAATCTATTTTATGATACGTTCTCCAGTTTCTTTTTTTCCCACATCTGCTCTTTTTGGCTCTACATACACAACAGCTGGATATTTGGGGAGACTGATTTCAAACAAAGGAAAAGTATTCCTTGTTTTTCTAATAAGTTACTCTTCAGATGGTGTACAACTCTTGAAATTCAGATAATTCAGCCAAAATAACAGCTTTATTTTTCTTTCAACAAACAAAAACCCCAGGGGGCATTATTTCCTTAGGCTTATCCCCCTTCAACCCAGCAAATCAAGTAAATATCTGGCCTGTAGAAACCTGTTTATTTACATCTCCTTCTGTCCCCCAAAATATTGTCAGCCTTTTATAAGTACTATTCATACATGTTTATCATACCCTTTCATTACACCTTTGAGGATTAGAAAGCAGCTGCATCAACAATGGACACTGCTGTCTTCAAAGAACAGAAATACACTGTGGTCCATAGAAAGGATGGCAGGATCCAGGTTTCTTCCCTGAATGATATTTACTCCAGAGTAATTTCAATCAGCATGAGGCTGATGCTTCTCAAAAGGCAATCCTCAGGCACGGATAGGGAACATGACAGTAGCATGTCACCATCAACACAGAAGAGCAGATGGAGTATTGGCTCCTCTGAATCCCAAACCCATGTACATCTCATTGCTAAACCCTGAGGTCATCGTTCAAGCCAAGCTATGGCTCAAATTTAAAGGAATTACCATTAGGGACATAAACAGTGAGGATGTAAAGTGAGGACCAAGCAAAACATGTAAGCATTACATCTCCTGTAACTCTAATAATTCTGTGATAGAATCCAAATACTGTGTGTGCACAAGTTTTCTTGCTGAATCAATTCGTATTTACACAGAAAAGAAGATACTGAGAGAGTGTTACACAAAGGGAAGATTCTCCTCCCCATTATGGACGTGTTCTTTAAGAAATGAACCAAGAGTGTAAAATTAAATCCCCTAAACTCTCTGCCAGATATTATGGATTCTGTAGTTTGAACACCCTTTTCGTAGTCCATCTCTCATAAACATCACAGTGCATCTTCACATCATCTAGTTCATTAATTGCCTCTCCCTAGTTTAACAAGATGCCTGCAGGCCTTTTGTTGTTGTTTTGTTTGTTTGTTTCCTTTGTTTCAAAGGCTAACTAGGCCACTTAAGGTGTTTTAATAAGAGCCTGAGCAGTATCTAATTTTTCCTGTCTGTATAGCTCAACTATTTTGATTTTTGAAAAGATAGTGTTCTTTGAGTTCTGGCATAATAAAAAATGACTAGTGCTCATTAGATAAGCAGATCAGTGTTTGTTTTCAGAAGACCACACTGACCAACGCCTATTGTCTGCATAAAATTACTCTTGCATATGGTAACAGTGTAGCAGCAGTACAGTGTACTGCACAAGTCTGACATACAGATTTGCAAGTGCATTGCAACAATTAGAAAGCCATGCACAGTGGGCATGAGGTGAAATCTCACAGCCTCTCTGGAGAATATAGTTTTAGACAGCCCTTTTCCATAGCATATGCACAGCTCAGTGCTCTTGTAACCCTGCTGTAGCTTAGAGGGGAGCACACTTCACTACAGAAGCCTGTGATGGACTGTCACCTATCTCCACCTCTAACTTCCCAAGATGCTAAACACTGCTTGAAATCAGGTCTGTTGGCTCCATTAAAAACCAACAAACAACAAACCCAAACACAACCAGACCTTCTATCACCACCAAGACAGATCCACAGAAGGTCTTCCTCATTCCAACTACCACTAGCTTTTGCATGGCACAAATACCCAAAGGCATCTGCAAAAACAGCTCAAACTCATTAAAAAAGGTGGGGGGAAAAGAATCCAAAACACAAGCTTTCTTGACAACGATGCTGCAGATGGGCTGGAAAAGAGAGGTTTGTGCTTTGCCTTCTGCCTAATGCTCATTCCTGCTTGCCAGCTGATGGCTCTGCCTTTCAGTATGCGTAGTACATTTTGCAGCTGCTCAAAGAGAAATTTCCATCCCCAAATAGTGCGCAATGACAGTAGCTGGGAAATTCTGGGAATCAACAGCTGGGGTGATCACTGTTGGCCAGGCTGAGCTGAAATGCTCATCACAACTGCAAAGAGACAGATTCCAGAACTGTTAACCAAGCATAACTCAATGGGAGCTTTGCCCAATTAAGTAACGGAGAGTTTATCTCATCGAAACAAAAGATTACGGCCTAACAGCAGAAGCTCTTCAGTGCTCAAGACTGAGGTTAGCAGCCTCTTTTAACAGCCTGGGAAACTCCCTTCCCCTATCTTCACTCCACCAGCCCCTCTGAAAAAAGGACTTAAAAGGCATAGTGTGTGTGAATGAAGTGATGCTGAGAAAAGCAAGGATGCAGCCAAAAAGGAACGGGGGGCATTTGCTTTTTCATTCTCGTCCTAGTTTTACTACTCATACATGCACAATGGAAATACCCTTCCCAGTAACCAGAAAGCAACAACATTTAGGTCCATTCTGAAGTATAACCCAGGTATACTCAGGCACACCTCTAAAATTCCTGTGCAGCCTCTCAGTCACATGCAACTTCAACCACTTCGCAGAGATATTTCTCCTCCCCTCCAAGGAGAATCTCAGCAAGGTTGGTGGGTACCCAATGCAGTAGAGCACATGCCGCAAAAAGAAATGTTAGCCATGCCAAAACATACTTTCTCTAATCCCTCTCTTGGCTCCCAGATTACTCAAGTAATCAAGATAAGTAATCTTATTCTACAGATGCAGAAGATCTGATCCTACAACATAAGACATAAAGGGAGGTAGTGAAACTGGACCAGGCTGAGTGGGAAAGGAAGTCAAGAACTCACAAAGAAATAATGTGTTGGGGTTTTGTTGTTGTTTTGTTTGTTTGCTTGAGGTTTCAACATCTAGCCACTGAGAAGCTAAGATCTAGAAATCTTTATAATCAACTCTATTTTGCAGTTAAATTTATTTAAAACCAGATCCTGACACCAGTTTCAAAATGATGACTTACTGCAGAAGAATTTTCAAGTTCCATTTTAGCAAGAGGAAAAGTTTCTTCCCTTCACCCAGCTTCCACATAAGAAGGCTGCATAACTAGCTATACATTTGAATCTGTTATATCTTTGCACTAATTTTCACACACAAAGTCTGCAATGTATTACATTTTCACATTGCTCGTTGTCCAGTGAGATTATTCTCAGCATACAGAATCAAGAATGTGCATAAATCTTTGCAGGATCTCAGCCAAAGGGACTTTTTTTATAAGGAAACAAAGAGGCATAGGCTTGTGGTAACTCTGCGAACCAGCTCTGTCCCCAGAGACACAAGTGCAGTTCTCCTCAGGGACATTCAGTTGCAAGGCTCTCCAGGAGCATTCCCAGCTGTGCTGGGAGTGAGTGCAGAGCAAGGGCACATAAAAGCCCTGTGCCCCTCCATCTGCACTAGGCAGTTGTATTTCATGAAGGGGGTTATCAGTGTGAAGACACAGAAGCACTTTGATATAATTTAGACACGTTTGGCTCTACACTCCAGCCAAACATAATCCTCCCTAGTCTCTCCTTTAGCTACATAAAGTTGCCTTCCGTACCAGTCATTGCAATGGGGATCACATAACAGGAATGTATCTAGATAGGTTTGGGAAGCACGTTCAACTTTTTACAAAGAATAATGGATAGCCTACATTATTCATAACATAACTGATTTCATTTGCATTATGCTTTACTTTCCAGATTTTTAAACAAGGACATCCTAATAGGACTGTACAGGTAAATTTCTTCTGAGATTCACATTCTGTACTAGAAATAGATGTCTTCCACAGAAATCCTTATTGAAACTAGCATTACATATTGTTTTACACGTTGTTAGATTGTGGCCTAAAATGGCATGGTTAAATTATTGTCTACAATACCTGCACCTTCTATTTCTCTAACTGAGAACATACATAAAGCTTCAAAATAGCGGCAAGGACAGAAAAAAAAAAAAAAAAAAGAGAAAAAAAAAAAAAGGATATATGCCTCTGAGTCACCCACCCCAAACCATCTGTGAAACAGTAAAATGATAGGAAAAAAGCCCCAAACAAGAGAACAGCCAAGGTAACAGAGAGCAGCTTGGAGCATGTACTAGTCGATTCTCTCCCTTAAAATTCATAGCCATATATTTCTTCCCCAGAGATATTCTTTGTGTGCAGTGCCTTCACAACATTTCCTTTTTTTTTTAAAAAAAGAAAACCCTGCAAGTAAACATACTGGCATTTGTCACTGTTGGCACTGGGTCTCAACTGATTCAGGCAAGTATATCTGTTTTAGAAACTATCACTGATACTTCACCGAGAAGAAAACACTGATCTTCATCTTAAATCCGAAACTCCTGTGATTATTTGTCTCTTCTATTGGAGGAAACAACAACAACAAACAAATCCCATGGACACTACAGACCCCCACACAAAGAGGATGCAGACCTGCCTGGATTCTTCATTCTGGGCACTTGAAAATCTGTTCTCTCCCATGAGAGAATTCATGCAGGATTTTCTCAGAAGATAAAACAGAAGAAGGGAGGTCTCTTATTAGGCATTCTCCTTCAATTCTGTCTTCTTTCACATACCGTGCTGCTATTTTAATAGACCAGCAAGTATTTTTTTCTTACACTAACAAGACAATATTAGATGTTGTTTAAATCTAGTTCAGTCAATTGCAAATGGCCTGTCAATGTCTCCATCACAGGATCAGGCCCTGAGATTATTCTGAAGAGCTGGAGAAGAAGAAGAGTCTCCTTTAAAATCATCCGAGCAATGAATAAGTAAAAACAAGCATTCATGAGATGTTATTGTCCAAGAGTGAATAGCAGAGACCGAAGAGAACAAACAATATAAATAGAGAACATGTTTTTCCTTGCCTGCTTCACAATGGCTAAGATTCTTTAAAAAAAAAAAAAAAAAGAATAGGTGGAAAGATAAGACATGCATGCTTGGTACTGAAGAAAAGACTGTTTGTACCAAGCACGCTGGATAAATTGTTCAAGAACAGTTCAGCCATGTCAAAAAAGGACCCTCTTGTGCTGCCAAGGTCAGTTAGACCTGTAGCCAGTGTTAGCTGGAAAGGTCATCACCACTGGCATATACAAGGCATATTCATTTGATTTCTCCTAGGACTTCACAAGTTTAGTGCAGATCAGTTGAGCAGAGGCTTATAGGTATGATGTAGTATGGTTGGCAGGTGTTTCACTGATGGATCAAGAGCTACAGACAATATTCTGCCCGGTGCTGAAGGCTGTCCGAATGTCTGTCTGCTGCTGGAAACCTCATATACAGCCCTGGTGAAACTGTAATAGATACATGCTGGGTATACACACAAGGCTTGCTAAATCTCTCTCACATACTCATCCCTGTGTGACCCTACTGAGCTGTCACTGCAGAGCCAACAAGTGGGCGTACACGCAGCGGCCAAACCCTTCACAAGTCACACAAAATCTCTGTGTATTTTTTAAGACCAAGAAAAGGAGCAGTCTGATCCCTAAATTCCTAATTCCTGCTTCAAGTCCCACTAAAGATCTCCTGTTCCCCACATTTGTTTTAATCTAAACCTGATCTCTGGAAGATCCTCTAGTGTTTACATAGCAAGAAAGAAAATCAGGAAGGTCTATTCCCATGGAAATTCATTATAGAGGTGCACCCTGAGAAGCAGTTTACTTGAACAGGAAAAACAACAACACATTAAGATGCAAATTAAATGCATAATGGCAGTCTTCTATTCAAGCAATTCCCATGGTTATTTGGGCTCACTGGTCATCAGAGGAATTCTGGAAAGCAGCAACTCTCAAAGGTCTGCTACAATTCCATTATTTCTCCAGTTCCACATTTTTATTTAAGATCCCTGATTTTCTGAAACAATTTTAGAGTGAACTTATAGCTAACGTAGCTTGACCCTTGCGTTTAAAAGCTGATGGTGGCAAAAATCAGATAAACTGCTTTTTAGTCTTTATTTGTGTGTATAGAGTTAACAACTAATAATAAAAATGAAGAGCAGTTGAATTTTCAAACAGTTATTTCTACATGAAGTCTCCATCCTATCAAATTACTAAGCTGTTCTTCTGAAAAAGATGATTTTCAGAATGTACATGGGAGAGAATGCTGAGGCATGAGGGGGGAGCACTCAGCTACGGCGTGATCAGCAGTATGATTCCTTGATAGTTCTGGGAAGGCCTCTCCCATTCCTATGGGACTGTTGCCTGTGGACAGTAAGGGCCTTGGCTTCTGTTTCTGTGGTTGTCTTCTTTTTCTAAACAAAAGCTACGTGTAATTATACCCACATGACCATTGTATACACTAACGAGGCGGTATTCCTATCTAGTGCAGACAAAGACTGAAGGCAGGCAGTGGAATTATGCAATTTCAGTCTGAATTGTGCTATTTCAGACAACCTATAGTTTTGTCCCATGATGTCTAGTCATCAGATATACATCATTGCTAATTGGCTGTCTGGTCTCAGCTTTCCATGGTTGACAGATAAAAGTGTGAAACAGACTCTTCTAGGTTTTAGGGCCAGGAAAAAACTAAAGTTCAAATAATTTTCACGTGATTTCAGAACCTGGATACCAAACAAAGCCTCCAGTGCTCCTTATAAGAAACTTCCACAGATTTTTTTTTTCCCCCCAAATTAACTTACTCAATTCTGCCCTTTTTTCTCAGGGGGAAAAAATAATAATAAAATAATAATAATAAAAATAAATAATAAAAAAAGAAGAAGAGAGAGAGGTGGAGGGAAATTGGGAAATAAAAGGGGGAAAAAAATGGATGAAGGAAAAAGGGGGGAAAAGGGTGCCCTGGAAACAGAACATCAAAATTTCCTAATACTGTATTTCATAGTAGATCAGGAGAGAAGGTAACAGGATATCCAATACTCCATACACAAAGAGAATAGACAGGGAGGGAGGAGACCCTTTACTCCTCTAAAAACCAATGATGACAACAAAATCAATGACATGAGATCAAAATGCTCTGGGAGCCTCTAATTTTTGCAACTACTAAAGAACTGAAGTACTTTTCAACTGAAACAGGGAGTTTTTATTTTCCAGAACTTGTATTAGCTGTACTTGCCAATGATTAGCCCCTAAGGAAGTTTTTCTATTTCTACCAGAACTGAAATGACAGTACACTGCAGTTACTGTCCTACTTGAAAGTGTTCTAGCAGAGTTCAAGAGATGAACAAGTGGTGCTGAGACTCACTATACCTTTCATTGGCTCTTTAATATATGCTGACAGCACTTTCCTGTGCTATCACAGCACAGTAATGCAGAGGGTGCTTTACAGCCTGCACTTGTATTCCTATGCTGCATGCACACAGTTCTTGTTTGCTTTGAACAATGATTTCTTACTTCAGGCTTCAGAGCCAGGCTGTGCACTTTCTGCTCTCAAGCTAGGACACCCAGTTCTCCACACCGCCCAGCTGCAGGAGCCATCTTTGCTGGCACAGGTGTTCTCCTATTTCAGAAGTCCTTTTTTTCACTTCCCTTCTGACCTTCTCCCTTCTCAACATTTTTGGGCACACAGTGTTGAGGGTAAAGCAACCGTACTAAACATGTGCTGTAGCAGGGAAGGCAGAAGAGGTGACTTTAGCTGCGATGTAACAGAGTGGTCTTTCCCAGCCAGAATAGTGCACTGAGGGGAGGCTGAGGGGCTGGGGCTTGCTTAGCCCAGGGAAGGGACAGCTGCGGGGACCCTGATGGCCACCTGCTTGTCCATCCATACCAGCAAGGCAGGCATTAGGGGTTGGAGCCACAGTCTCTCAGCAGTAATGGGACTCAGTGGCTGTAAACTGAAACAAGGGAGGTTAAGCCTGGATGTAAGGAGCACTTTCACCCATGAGGACAGGTAGGCAAGGGATGAGGTCACCCACAGAAGTGGTAGGGGCTATGTCTCTGAAGACTTTCAGAAGTTTCCTGGATGAAGCCTTGAGCAGCTTGGTCTGATCTCACAGCTGACCGCACTTTGAGCTGGAGGTTGCGCTAGAAATCTCTTGGCGTCCCATCCAACCTAAATTCCTCTGTGATCCTTTAAAAGGGAGTAAAATTCAGCAGTTTGGTCAGCACTTGTCTTCATCCTTTTAGATAAGATCTATGATCTTAGGGTGAAGCAGGTATTTGCTTCTTCAAAGTACTCCCATTCCTACCCAAGCAAAGGCTTGGTTGTCCGCAGCACCTCTGCACAAAGAAGGACCCCTCAGGAGAACAGGTCTTGAAACATGGGGGTGAAGTTCAGACTGCTGTTGGACATAGGCTGACATCTGCATCTCAAGGCAAGATCTTCCCATAATTGGCAGGCAGTGTGCCATTTGTTGATGACAAAATAGAACCTATACTGGTTACTGCCAAAAGCTGTAGAGACTTAATTGTTTAATGGAGAGATTCTCAACAAACACCTTGTAACACAATAAAATACATTTTTAAGACACCTTTGCAATACCAGTATTTAATAATGGCTTTCATATGAAAGGTACTTGCAGATGCGTACATACTGTTTCAATTAAGGTATAAACAGACATAAAACTATTTAAGCAGAAAATACAGTGTATTTTTGAACACCTCGTAATTCAAGATCATAAAACAGGGTGACTAAAGGGCTCACAGCCTGTTATTGGTTTAAATTCAACTAAGACATAACAAAGCTTACCAGCTCAATTCAGTAAGTGAGTCTCTTGCCATTCCTCAGCTATATTACGGAGACCACCACCACACTTCATATCTTTGCATGCTTCTTCATGGAAAGGCTACAATCGAAAGAGCCAGAGGCTCTCAAAGGCAAAGCAGTCTGAGGACCAGACCAAGGCAAACAAAACCAAAAGGCTGCCAGGGGAGACTTAAATTCATTTTCCATCTATGTTATTCAGTGGATAAACACAAGACTTAATTTTCTAGAGGGACAGATTCTGAACGCAAACATGTTCTTTGGTAAACCTCAAAGTAAGTGAACAGGCTTTCCATAATTCACAGCAGAAAAATACAGTCTTGTATTCTTTTAAAGCCTCAGATCAATGTCATTAGCGGTAACAGATATTACTGAAGTTTGAGAGCCTTTGTTCCTATCCATATTTAGCAAATGTGTTTATAAGAGGAAGAGGGTGGATTCATCCCATATATGTACATACCATTATTTCCAGTTGTCCTCAGGGGACGCATTAATCATTTCTCAAACAAACAAAAAACTAAAACCAAACAAAAATAACCCAAACAAACACCCCTACCACCCTCCCCCACCCCATTGTACCATTACATCCATTGCACTAGTGGTGGGTGCAGGTAGATATGCTATGCACCTGCCCTGTGGATGGCCAGAAGTACTTTCCACTTGGCCCTCCTCTATCAACAAGGGAGGGTGGCAGGGCTCTGGGATGAAGTTGGCTTTAGCCTCCCTTAGAAGTGGTTAGAAGTGGTTCAGGCAGCCTATCTGATACCACATGCTGGAGGCTGGGGGCTTGGGTCAGTGCTCTAAATTAGAACAGATAAAACCAACCTTTCCAGGTATACACTGGAGTATCATACAGAGCAGCAAAACTACATAACTGAATTAGGTATACCATGTAAGGGAGCCTAATACCTGTGAGCATGAGAAAACTGCTGCTAAATTATGCTAAGTAATACCTTCTATCAGCATGTAAATAACTCTTCTTTGTAAGCAGTCACCAAAGCATTCTCAAAAGAAAATGAATAGATCTGATTTATGTATTCATCTAAGGTGATGTCACTAAAGTTTTTCTGAGTTACATGTTAAGGTCCATACATTTTTATACTTGTACAAACACACACACAGTGTTACATACTCTGTCACAGTGATGGGCTGAATCAGATAAGACGTTTAATATACAATTCTGTGTTGAATGTTGCAAGAGATTTCACTCATCTCCTTGTTTCTGTCATAGTTTTGGTGGGAAATTAAAAGTTAATTTTACTTTTGTCCTTTTTGTCTTTTTCCTTATCAGCAGTGCCTCCCAGGCATGCTTTAGCATGCTGAAAGTGACCTTCAGTTTACTCATATCATCCTGACACAAGTGATTTAGCCTCCGTACTTGTAGGAGTAAACATAAGAAACATCCACTGACTGACAAATATTTCATCAGAATTCACACATGGCCATACACTCACTCGCTGGCGTAATGGGGAGGGCATGTTAGATGATGACCTCATCAAGGAAAACATCATCATTTAAGTTCAGCACTACTATCTACGCACTACTAGTGCCTCTTGCACTCCCAATCTATATCTTTTTGACTTCCATTTAAAGGTTTCCTATATTTTCTGGCCTATTCTATGTGCAGCTACAGGGCACTCTGTTGATAAAGATGCTGTTGAACATGGACACGGATCTTTAAGTAAACCTAATTACACTGAGAGTTTTCCAGTTTTTCAAACCTAATCCCAGGGCAAGGACACAAGCAAATCTGGAGTGCTTAAAATACAGAAGTTTGACAAATAAGGTGAGAAGGAGTACAAGTTCATAAACCATACCCAACAGAGGATGTGCAGACACACGTCCCACATTCAGATCCTTTGAGTCTTGTGTTTTCCATTCCAGCAATAATTTAATTGGCTTCTATGCTCAGAACACTGGGCCATTAAGTCCAGAGGTGTTAATCTGTGTACTCATGGCTATTCCTACAAGGATGTCCCTTGCTGGACTGGACCTTGGAGGGCAGCTAAAGTAGTTTTTAATGTGTTAATTAGCTTGTCACATGGAGATTTCAAGGCCTTTACATCAACACGAGGGTGGTAGCTTAATAGATATGATGCATATGCGACAAGCAGAAGGGATTAAAAAAATGAAGGAGATAAGGACTTTAGTCATTGATTAGGTGTAGAAAATTCTGGCATGTAGCAATAAGCTGAGTCAAATAGGCTGTTGGAGATACAGGACAACTTTCTTTGAAAGAGTCAGACACTCAGAGCATCAGAGAGTATATGCTGCATTTCATGCGACAGATGTAACAACATTATTAGGAAAGCTGATTTCAACAACAAATTATCCATACTGGGGTCAGAAAACCATGTTAAAAAACACAACTAATATTGTAGAAAATACAGCAAAGATCATGAGGATATGGATACATATGGAAGAACAGGTGGATTTATGAGTGTATAGATTTATAGAGTGTATAGAAGAAAAAAAGTGTGCATGATAAAAAAGACAACTTCAGAGCCACCACATCCAAGACACACTTAGGACAGCTGTCAAACAGCAACCAAACAAAATTCAGCTTTGTCTGCAGATGACATCTGTACCAACCTCTATCTGTCAACTGCTTATGTAGGTGCATAAACCTTGTGTGCTTCCCTGCATGCAATACAGCTGCGGTATCTGGATGGCACCAAAGGGACCTAATCAAGTTCATGAGAGAGAAGGAAATAGTTAATTCTCCCTTTTGGTTGCGTGATTTAATGCCTACAGCACACTGCTTACAGCTGCCCATGACATTTCAGTGTCATGTCATACTGACCCAGGTTGCCTCCCCTGATGACTCCCCAGCAGATAAGGAACAAACCCACTAGAAGTGCCTGCTTGCTCCTAGCCTAGCAAGAGTGCCCCAGACAGCTCTTTGAATATTCAGTCAAAGCGGGAAGCTTACAGATTTGACCTACTGTCTGTTTAGGGCTAGCTCCTCTTTGCTGAGAATATTTCCCATCATCTAGTGAAAGAATTGTCAGAGGAAGCACAGTTTGTGTCTTTAGAAAAATACCTTGCTCCATAGTACCTTTTTATCACATACAATGAGAAAGAAAAATCCCCTAAGTCAATGTGAACCTCCCTTTCTGACTCACATTTACCCATTTCCAAGACCTTGCACACCACTGTAAATCTTGACAAGCTACTTTCATTTTCATGTCAGATCCGCATTTTGAGTCAACACTAACAGAAAAAAAGGTCACAGAAATGTGACCTGGATACTCAACCTTTCAAAAGAGATTTCTCATTGTATTCTAGGGTGGAAAAAAAGACAGTCAGACACTGGCCATAGATAAAATTTTTAACAGTCCTTCAAAAGAGGGAGCCATTAGTAACCAAGTACCGCAAAACCAATAGAAGAGTCAGACTACCTTGACTTGCACTTAGTTTAGCATTTTGAATGAAGACCTCCTATGTAAGGGAGAATTTTCACTGCAAAATGCTCTGTCAATTTTATTTAAAAATACACTCACATATTTATTACACTTTTTTTTTCCTTTCTTTTTTATTTTTTATTTTTTTTATCTAATTACCAAAAAAGACAAATGTTTGGAAAAACACTTTTTGGAGAGGTACTACCTACCACAACCATCTCATTTAGGTGTGTGAGAGTGGAGTTCAAGACTTGTATATATAACTACTTGAACGTATAGCTACTAGGAATATGAGGCAACTTCTCAAACTTCAGTGAGATTGCACAATGGCAAGGGTCTGAAGGACCAAGGCTAAATCAGCTGATGCTGACCTGAGCTCTTTAGTCTCAGTCCTTCTCTGTTACTGTTTGGCTATTAATATTTATAAAGAAGAAAAAAGTACTAGCACTGGATGTGCAGTCAACTTCAGCACATACTTCAACCCTGCTGCAAGTGTTTCAGGTCCACAGGTGTATCAGAAAATGAGAAGGCTGGTGGAGGCACATTCCTGAATCGGAACACAGACCATGCAAACAAAAGAGCCATTTCACATTTCAGAATGGAGTTGCTCTAGAAACACTTCTCTCACTGCACGTGCACTCTCAGTGCAGAGAGGTTTTCTTCAGTAACAGGACAATTTAGGACAAGAAATAGAATTGGAGGATTTTTTATTTATTTATTTATTTTTATTTTTTTTTTTGCTTTTGAAAGCTTTTTGCTTTTAGTCTACACTTAAGTACTTCAATCAGAATCCATTTTCTAGCAATCTAGTCAAGGATCATAAACAGCCTGTAACTAATCTGGGTCATCTAACTTGTAGCTTTAGTTTTGAGTGTCACATCCCTACAAGAAAGAATTGGTTACAGAAACTATTTAGCAAATCATGCTATGTAACAACTAAATCAAACAGAAGTGGAAACAAAACTAATGAAGTAATTACAGACAGCAAATGAGTCTCATAGCCCTACCCAGTGATTTGGATGAAGAAAGAGCATATATCTGAACAACGGTGATGGGGTTTCCCCCCCCCAATAGTTTTTGTTTAATAAAGGTGACTTATCAGCCTGCTAGCAAAAATAATTTTAATTACATTTTACACATGCTTTATGCATATCGTATCTAAAATGTAAGCACAATGAAACACAGTGTTTCTGTCTCCATTTTGAAAGCATCATCTTCTTTGACAGCAAACTCTAAAATGTTTCCATTTTGTGAACACTTTGATTTCCGAATAGCTTCTTTTCCTTATGGCCACTTGCTACTCCCCTGCAGAGTGTAGACTCAATAAAGGGCCTACACAACAGCAAAAGATAAATATTGGAGTATTTTGACAGACATGCAGCAGCCAAATCCAATGGAATCACATCCAAAAAATTAATATCAACTCCCTTAGCAATTACTTCAAAAATGTAGATTCAAATGTAGGAGTTAAGAATAAATGATATTTAACAGCTCATCTAATAAAGATTCCAACTATCTTTATAAAACTCTTTTATTCCACCTTCCCACTTTTTCCTTATTTCTTCCACTTGCTTTACCTATTATTTTTGCTTCTGTTCCCCTTGCTGCTCTATACTACAGATCTTCATACATGTAAAGTTTCCCTTCTTAAAGGTCTCCTCTTTCTTTCCTTTTAGCTGTTTTCAGCCCATTTTCATGGGCCCCATCTTCTCTTGTCCCTTTCCTATCCAGTGCTTCCTTTCCTTCTTTCTTCCTCTTGCAGTCTAACTACTGCAAAGGATATCTCTCTGCAGTCACAGCCTCTCTGGTTTCTAAAACCACCTGTGAATTGGCAGATTAATCACGCCTTAGAGAAACTGACAAGGAGTATAAATGCGGTAAGAAAATTATCTTAGTCAAAATATCTACTATCAAGCAAAATATTTTTCCAAAGTTCACCATGGCAAACACTCAGTTTCAGACCACTAATTCTCCTTTGCCATTAGACATCTCTCTGAAATAGTCTTTATTATCTTATTTTCTTCAAGAAAGAAGAGGCAACTTTAAACCACATATAAAGAACTCAAACAGCATTGTATAGTACATTCCCACAGAACTATCTGGGACTCCAACTGCCATTGAAGGAATTTTGTTCCCATTCATCCTCTCAAATTCCTCAACATCCTCAAAAAAATTAAAAAATCAACTTTATTTTTTCTGTTCATACCCAATACAGGTGATAGGAATTCAGACTTCAATTTCATGCAGAAATGTCTCAACTTAAGTACATGCAGTTTTCTCCATTCACAGTAAGAACTGTTCATTCCAGTCAGAGTAAACCTACTTCAGAGGCAATTAGAATTACATCATCCTCTGCTTCACCTCTGCTGACATCAGTTTGGCCAAGAACACAGTTGAGGGATTGCATGGGACAGTTTTCAGGCTCCTCTACTGTCTACGTAGCACCACAGAGTATGCCATGGTACAGATTGTACCCCAGATTGGCTTTGGTGTTATAGGAGCACTTCTTACACGTGTTGGGTTTCCTTCCCACATAGGTGGAGAAAGAGCAAGTCTACTTGATGTTGAAGACGGGGAAGCACTCCTGGCTGTATGTTGTGGGATACCTCAGCCCTGCAGACCCAAGAATTGGGTCTCAGCCTTAAAGTGCAAGGCTAGTTCTACTCCATGCCCTGACCTAGTACTGGTTTAATCTTGTTTTCCTCCTCTTACTCTCAGCAAAAACTCTGGCATGTTTGTGAATGCTAGCAAAATGCAATTTGCTCTTCTGGCTTTATATGCAACAACCTGAAGTACCAGTTTCCACAAACATGTGCCTATAACTTGGGCATAGTGAACTAGAGGCCCATTTTCATTATCAGATTAAACAAAAGCCCTGCCTGCGTGTCTATTTATGGTACATCCAAGTAACCTGTGCCATGGCAGCTAAGCAGAGAGGAAAACGCCGCACACCAGCACAGATCAGACAGCAACGCTTGTAAGAAAAGCACAAGACTGCATATCACATCCTCGTTTGGTTGCTGCTATAACCCACTTATGATTTGTACCTGAAAGCTGTACAATATGAAAAAGTTTTATTAACATGCCCAAACTGCAGCCTGTGAAGATTTTACACTTGCAATAACTGTACAAGAACAAAAAGCAGGCAAGAAAAATGCAAATAATTATTTTAAAAGGGAGAAGAAGAAATAAAATTTCTCATTGAAATTAACATTGTAAAATCCATTGCCATAATCCAACCTAAAAGGAATGGACTCAGCACAAAGAGCGCCTCAAGCAACTTCAAAGAGGAAATAAATAAATAAATAAATACATTTAAAGTACATACAGAAGCAACTCAGTGTTTGTCATCAGCACAGAAGACTTAGTAGTAGGAAAACAGACCGGGCAGCCGCAGAGGTGAGTATGCCTCGGCAGGTGTGTGTCACTACCACCCTTTGCTAGCTTGGGCTGTGTTCCTCTGCTATCTCATTCCCCCGGTGCCCTGCTAAGCCCTGTACATCTGCCTTGCTTTCCCAGCATGCTACAACGTGTTACAAATCAGACAGCACTGCTGGGGGACCTTTTGGGGGCAGATTGTGCTGCAAAAATAACCTGCTACTGTAAGCATGGTGCGCCAAAATCCAGCGCTTTAATTCAGATTAACAGATCACCCAACTGTCTGCTCCCATTTGCAGGAGTTCAGTTTGATGGAACTAGCACGAAACAGAAGCCTTCAGAACACATGCCATGTGTCACTGGAACCACAGCACTACTTATTATTCTCATAAATCTGCTCTTATTGCAAAGTACTATTCACCTGGGTCTGAAGTTTGGGGTCCCCAGCACACAAATGAGAGATACTGTGTCACAGACAGTGTGTGTGCTCCATCCCTGAAGCAGCTAGAGAAAAGTCCACTCTCCTCATATGTGGAAGTATGCCACTATGTTGAGAATTCAAAATCAGAATGCAGGTACATCTCAGGAGGGAAGGAAATACCCTACAGTTTTCAGGTCCTCTTCTGCTTATTGAGTTAAAGTTGCTCTTCTTGAGACTTACACACTCCTTTTGTATGTATTGAAAGTCTAATCAATTACTCCAAAACTTCTGGTTGCTCCAAAAGTAACGCTTCCCATTTATTTCTATGGAAACTACAAGAGATGCAAAGAGCAAAATAATGTCATTCGATACAGCAAATTCTCAGCTACAAAACACTACTTTTCAATATACTCATTACCATTAGTTATGCATTTTGACAAGTGATAAACAAGAGCCTGGATGCCACCCTTGTAAAAATCTACACCAGTGAAGGTGACCCACTGTTGCTGTCACCACTGCAGATATGTGCTACCCACCACCTCACTGTGCTCACATCTCACATCCACTGCTTGGATGCAGATAAGTTTGAGGCCCCATATTCGAGGGGTACTCAATTGGCTGACATCATCACAAGAATTTTCTCAATTACTTTTCAAGGGTTTTGGAACTCTGGAGAGGTCCCAGTCAGCTGGCAAATGATCCAATTTTCAAGAAGAAAGATCCTGGTAATTACAGGACTCCCAGTCTCACTTCAGAGCCTGGAAAAATTAGGGAGGAAATTATGCTGCAAATTATTGAAAAACACCTCAAGACAATGAGGTCATTGGTCACAACCAACGTGGATTCATGAGGGGAAAGTCCTGTTTCACTAACTTAATTTTGTTTTATGGCAAGATCACTCCTCTAACTGACCAAAGAAAGCCAGTTGGTGTTATCTTTCTGGATTCAGAAAGACAAAAATGCCTGGCACACAGCTGGACAAAAACATGATGTGATGGGTGAGCAATTGGCTGACAGCTTGAGCCCAAAGAGCCAGATTAATGGGGTTACATCAAGCTTGCAGTCTGTCACTAGCAGGTTTCCCCGGGGCACCATTTTAGGACCAGTTCTCTTTTATGTTTTCATAAACTGGACTGGAAGGTATTTGGGGCAAGTTAGCTGACAATACTAAATTGTGAGGAACTGTTGATTCTGTCAAGGGGGGAGAGGCCTTGCAGAGAGATCTAGACAATTACAAAGCTTGGCATTCACCATCTACACGAAGTTCAATAAGAGCAAGGACCAGACTCTGCACTTGGGAATGGGAAACCCCAGCTATACATACAGACTAGGGGGTGAGATGCTGGACAATAGCTCCTTGCTGAAAGGGAGCTGGGAGTCCTGTTCAGCAGCAAGTTTAACACAAGTAACAGTGTGCCAGACAGTATCTTGGGATGCATCAAACATGGCACTGCTGGTTGACTGGGATAAATGATTTTGAGCTCCACGGTGGGTGCATTTTTGGGCTCCATGTCAGACACCATTATGTCAGACTGCCCCTCTGCTGCCATCTGTCACATGGCACCAAAATGTGACTGAATATTTGTGAGAAGGTTCAATCTCTACTGCCATACCACCAGCATCCCCCTCTGACATTGTGTGCCAATATAATAAAATAGGAGGCATTGCTTTCATAGCAGCTTTCATATTTAACGTGTTGGCTTTTTTAGATATACATTTCTTGGACATCTTTCTCAGGGGACATTCAATCTGACAACCAAATACTTTGATAAAATACAGAACTGCAGTGAGTCGTGTGGAAGATATGGTTTCACTGACCAAAGACATCAGTGATGGCATTTTCAGTCAAACAAGTCAGGAAATGTTCCAATTTGCCTCTTCAAAGATCAGGAAACAACCAAACCTACAATTATGGTGGCTGAAGAACGTGATCTGTGTTGGTTATGCATTCTTACAAAAGGTGAGAATGGCAGGAGTTTGGATCTTACCACCCATGGTGCTCCATCTCTCTGAGCAGATCCAGGGGCCGAGCAACACTCCACCCAGTGCAGCTACGGGCCTTCAGGCACGCACAGGAGATATCCTAACCCCCGATCAACCCCTGTCTCTGCCTCTCGTACTAGGAAAGGGGATTAACTGGTAGGATAATCAGACATTGTTTACTCTGTTATAGCTCATGCAGCAAAAGATTAAGGCCAAGATGTTAGTAAGTGGGATCCTAAAGTTAGTAAGTCCATACTGAACCACTTAAATAAATGCCCCATTCTATTTATTTTTAAGTTGCTGACCTCCCCATTGCTCCTGGAGGCTTGGCTGTTGTTCTCTGAATGCAGATGCTCTGATAATCTGACCTGTATATCTTGAGCCACGATTAAAGAGTATTATTGGAATAAGAAATTCATCCTAAGGAAGAATTAAAAGTTTGGAAAGAGTTAAGAATAGACAATCACACTCCTCTAATGCCAACCGAGTCAAAACTCCAAGCAAAGTAGAGAAGGAACAGTGAAACAGTGAAATGCTAAGTGCAGATGCTTCTTCTATTTGCATTTTAATAATTCAAGAGCTGTATTTATTTATTCATACTAATTGACCGATGAAGTTATGCTGTGGAATAGCTGAGGAGAAACTAATTGCTGTCTCATTTTATTTTAATAGTATATTAAAACTCAGGCGAGACTGGAGACCTCTTCTCGACTTGTCCTGATGTTATCTGCCCCGAGACTCTGGCAGCTGTCCAGAGACTTGCCTGCACTGATATTTAGGACTAATCTTAGGGGTTAGATTAGGTGATAGTGCCTTTGGCTGTAATGGACCACAAATTCGAAGCTTGTTTCTGTTTTATATCATTTTTTCCTCCTTTCCATTTATTTTTTCTCCATTTAGGTTCTGTTATCGTTTGCTCAGACTGTGCAAAGAAGCCTTAAAGCAGGTGCAGATGAATTCTGAAAAACCCAAACAAGACCTTTTAATACCTCTGGAGTAATTGGGGTTTAACTGCAGTAAATCCTGACGCACGCTATATAATGCAGGTGCTCCCAAGCATTTCTACAGCCTCATAATAAACACTCCCACAAGCAAAATGAGACAAAAAAATAAAAATAAAGCACAATACTTGTTCAGCTTACAAAGTCTCCATCAACTCATCATCCTTCAGCATTTTCCCTACACAGTTCCCACGGTCTCCTGATAGCTAGGTTTTTCCTCTCAGGAAAGGAGTGGGCAATTTAGGGACATGGTTTAGTGGGCATGGTAATGATGAGTTGATGGTTGGACTAGATGATCTTGGTGGTATTTTCCAACCTTAATGATTCTATGATTCTTTGACTCTACAATTCTACGATTCTATGTCTGGGGACCCCATAACACACCCCTCCCTCTCACCCATTTCAGCCCAATTCCCACACACAGATTCTTTCACTATCTAGAGAGCCACCATTATGGCTAACAACGGAGCTTTTCTGTTCTCTGCCCTGCTGCCAGGGCACAGAGTAGTGGGTGGATGGGCAGCTGCACTGTGCCTTGGTGTTTGTCAGGGTCATGGGAAAATACGAAAACCTGACAGCATTCCAGCCCCTTGCCTCACATCTCTTTGTGGTCACTGTGTTACAGATACACTATCCCATGACAGCGAGCCTAAGATTCACAGCCCTTACCAGCACAGCAAGTGGACAGCACCATCAGCAGCATGTGGTAGGGTGAATGAATCCCCATGTATGTCAGGCCCAGCTTATAATCTGGTTTACACTATACAGCCAGGCAACAAGCCAGTGCACAAGAACCCTGGTGGCATGCGTGCCCTTTGCATAGATATAAATAAGCTCAGCAGGTAAAAGGCAACAGGAAGGTAGGTCGTCTGAGTGCAGAGTCTTTCATCTTCCAGATAAAGGACAGACGTAAAAGCAGCCTGCAATCCAAGTTGTGCACATTCTTCCTTTGAAGCTCTACCTATCTCCCAGCCCAAACTTTGCCATTTCATGACCTCATTACCTCCCAAGGTCTACTCCCTTCAGCATTTAGTTCCTCTGTGGAGAGGCAAGCACTTTCCCTCCCTTCTCAGGAATCTTAATGAACCTTTTTTTTTTTAGTATCTCAGACATACTGATATATTCAGTTAGCTTTGTTTATGCCATCAAAGTTCTCTTCAGTTGCAGCATTATATTTTTTTTAGCTGATCATACACAAAACAGAAGTTGAGCATCCACGTCATGCATGCAGCATAACATGCAGAGCTACATGGGTACCACATTATTTCTTGAGAAAGATGGCACTTGCTATTTTGAACTATGTTAATCCTATACTTACAAAAACTTGGCAAGGACTTTCAAACCCTCTATATGTATAAGCATGATGCTGAAGTGTCTTCCTATCATCTTTCCAGCCCTAATACTTAACAGCTGGGCCAAAAATGCTTCCTTAGCCCTTCATCACTGTTTGATTTCCCCAAGACCAACTGGCCCACATCAATCAAAAGGTCACTTCAGTAGGGACTATGTCTCATAATTTAAAGAACTGCAGACCTCTTCCTTTCTGAGGTGTAAACAGGACTTGCAAATATTTGGGGAAGGCTGGATGCACAGGGACTTAGCACAGTCCACGGCTCCGAATTTAAGCTTGTCACCCAGCTGCAGCTTAGAGCAGGCAGAATGAGCGCAGGACAGCCAGTACTCCTTTTGTAAGATCACCTTTACACATATCTTAACACTTTGCTTTTACACACACCTTCTTGCTTTTCTCCCTTAGCCACGAGAACCTCAGCAGCCCTCCACAGGCTGGGGGAGGAGAGCAGCCTCTGCCTCTGGAACCCATGATTTCACTGGTCTGGTATCAATGATAGGATGGAGAGCCTGGAAACTAATCCAGGAGGCCAAGGAATAGCGCCAAGTCTCTCCTGATTGAATGTTAAGAGTTACCAAATGCTAATATCTGAACTCTCTGAACTATCTATGCCTAACATTAATCTGAAGGTTGAATTCATCTTTAATGGCAATTGATTAGATCTTCAGGGAATTCCTTTTAAAACCAAAAGTAGGGGGTTGTAAAATGGAATTTGGGGGGGAGAAAATAATTCTAGAATAAAATGAAGTAGAACTGACTACCTTGGTTTTATTGACTGTATTATTAGAGGATTAATATATGTATATTAAAAAATAAAAAAGAAAGTCAGAATTCATCATTTCATGATTTGTTGACATCAGTCATCTTCAAACAGCTTTTCCAGCATCTCATTCCCAAGTCATGAAATTTCAAGGAATGACTGATGCCAGAATGGCATCCATGGACTGTGATAAACTGCAAAATTGCTCTTCAAGAGCACAATTCCACAGAGTACCTAACGTCTCAGGTCATCACATGATGCTGAAGTTCCTGTGGATGAAACTGTGATGCCACCTGGATCTAAGCAACCGCTTCACCAGGACCGTTTTGGACCTGCAGCTGTGCAACCACAGACATTTTTCTCCTCATGGTGAATGTTGAAAGCCAAGGTAGCACACGGTTCTTGAGGAAATATGACAAATATATATATGAAGTGGCTAATTGTATTTATTTAGGAAAATAGATATTACTAGTTCAAGAAAACAGTCAGATATGAATCAAATGCTGAAGGCATCTTCCAGCAGTCTCACCACATCCTCACCCATGCACTGGTGGCCTCTCCAGAGCAGAAGATTCCAATTTTGTTGCCAAAAACCTGATGAGTAAGAGCTTGACATTACTCATTTTACAGAAAGGACAGAATTGCCCTGTGCTTGACCACACATGGGCCCACAGATCTAAGTCTGGAATGGAAGTTCTTCCTTACATCTTCAATATTTAGGCTTTGTGGGAAGCTTTCCACAATATCCAGAGATTGAAGAACCTGAGGGTTGTGTTTTGAGCCATGATTTAACCACAGTGAAATACTCACAGGGCATATGCATTTGCAGAAGTAATGGTCCGTGAGAAGACATCTGTGTAAATCTCTAAAAGGTGAGGTAAGTCCTCTAGCATCCAAGGCCCTGACACGGAACTATGCAAAACTGAAGTGAGCAGCCCTGTGGGCAGGAGGGCCACATGCTGATAGCTCCAGAACAAGAGTGAAGGTCACATTTTGCTATTAGCAAGCACTACCTAGAAAAACAATGCAGTACACCTGCCCTCTGAAAAGAAATTCCTCATTTACTTGCCTGACACAAGTTTTAACACATTTGTAAACATGAAGAAGTTGAATTAACCGGCTCTAGAGAGCATTACAATAAACTCCATTACTTGCAAAATTACTGAATAATGCAAATATTTTTGAGAGAATATTTCAGGTCTCATGCCAACATTGGCTGAAGAACAATTTCAAACTGATAAATGCATTTTTCTTACTTGTGCAGAGCATGCAAACACAATGGATCCTATCTGGGAGCATGGGGCACCCAGCACATCTCAGCAAGGAAGGTATTTGGGTTGTGTGGAGGTCTTCCTAACTCTGGGCTTGCTTCTTCTTGCTCCTGTCTCTGCCATGACCAATGCTAATGCCATCACCTTCACAGGGCCACCCATAGTGGTGACCAGTCACAGTACTGGAGATGTTCAGGACTCCCCTCACTGTATGGGAGGAAACAGCCCCAAGGGCTGTGAAACTAGGGCCCTAATATGCTAAAGTGATGTTTTTTTCCATGTAATCTTTACCATCTGTTGTCTTGCACTGATGTTAGTATTAATAATTTATAGGTCTTCTCTTAAGGCTGAGGAAGAAGCAGAATGCTAAGCTCTAACACAGAGGCGGCATCAACTTTTTTAATGAGATTGATGTTGCTCTGCACGATAGCCTCACCCAGGGAATATATGGCGCTGTTCAGCTTTCTGCTGCTTTGCTTTTATAAATCTTTTCCTGAAAACTGTGGTGCGAAGTATTTATTTTAGTCTAGCTCCTCCGTTGCTTCTCGTCTACTAAAATAAGGTATGCGGCCTATCTGGTACATCAGCAAAGTGCACGCAAAGGTCACTGGTGAAGCATAAGCTAACAATATAAGAAGCATTATAGGATGCAGTCACTGCCAGGCAAAAGGCAGGGCTCTGCTCCTGCCATCCCAGCGACTGTCGGGCTGAAGTGGCATAGCTGTGCTACCAGTTTAAGCCGGCAGAATCTCCTTGCTATATTTAACCTTGATTTCCTCAGAGACTAAATATGCAAATCGTGAAATGTGATTCGCAGCAAACACGGCTTCCATAAGAGAGAGCTAAGTTATAGTTCCAAACAATCAAATCGGCCTTCCCTACTTGCAGGGCTTCTCTTTAATCCCTCACTAAAGGGATTAATGGCAGGCTTAGGGTCCGTGCCATCCGGCTCCCCTCGCACACACACCAACGGAGCTGCTCTCACATATGTGGACAGGTGGATTAATGGCCTCAGTCACAAAGTGTGGCGATAAGGCACAGAACCAGCCGAAGGGAGGGATTCCTCGGCAAAAAGGGACAGCTGGGAGATCGCTATCACAACAGTGCAGCGCCCAAACCCGCAGACAGAGCGATGCAACGCGTGGGAGACCCTTCTGCTGCTAAATTGAAAAACAAAACAAAACCCCTGAAAGATAAACAAGTACGGCGCAAGAATACGGCTTTCCATTAATAAATACTTACCAGAGGATAAACAAGTAAACGAATAAAGAACCTGGGAAGCTCAGAAATGTAGAGGCATGTGCTGAAACGCAACTCCCCTAAGAAACGCAAAGCTCTGACAGACTGTTATACAACCTTTGATTTCTTTTAATAACAGCTGAAGGTCAGATGCCAGCGCTTTTCCTGGAAATCCTAAAAAGACTGGGTGGCTCCCCAAGTTAGCAGAGCCCTGCCGGCGGCACATTGTGCAACGCGGATCCATTGAGCGCTGCGGATCGCGTTTCCCCCAGCAGCTGACTCAGGCACATTGCAGCGGGAGGGCCGCGCTGGTCCAGCGGCACGTAGGGCGGCCGGGGCTGGGGTCAGGCCGATCCCCCGCCCGCCGCCGGGTTACCCGAGTTCGCGCCCGGCTATTGACATTCAGCGACGGTGCTTACTCATTACCGGATCAGCAGGGGACCGTCTGGCTCCGGGAGGTTAACCCTTCCCGTGCCCCGCGCTGGGTGCTTTTAAAGGAATAGGAAAAGAATAGGAGCTCCTGCTGAACGGTGGGGGAGGGGTGGCGGGGAAGGGCTTACTCGGAACGGGGAGGGGGCCAAGCGGGTGGCCCCCGGGCAGCCTTCGGGCTACGAGGGCCGGAGAAGGGACACGGCCAACTGGCCTTCGCCTGACCGGTTATCCGCTCCCGTGTTAAACGAGCAGGGGCAGGGGGTGCTGGCTTTAAAGGAAAGGAAGCATCCCACGGTGCAGCATCCTCCCAGTTAGGATGCCTACATGTGAGACAAGGGCCGCTGCCACCTCTCACTGCAGATGTTCGTGAGATCACTGCAAGTCTCATAACGGTGTTTTCCGTAATGACTCTGACCCTATTTATCCGAAAACTTCGTTATCTTTTTAAGATAACGTCCAGTGCTTCTGGTTTCGTCTTTCAGTGCCCAGGATGAGAGGTAACAGACTCAAGTTGTGCCAGGGAAGGTTCAGGTTGGGCATCAGGCAGTGGCACAGGCTGCACAGGGAGGTGGTGGAGTCAGCACCTCTGGAAGTGTTCAAGAAATGTGCAGATGTGGCACTGTGGGACTTGGTTAGGGGGCAGTAGTGCTGGTAGGTGGATGGTTGGATTAGATGATCTTAATGATCATCCAGGTCTCTTCCATCCTTAATGATTCTGATACTATGAGGACTCCAAAAAGGAATGTGAATGGTCAAGGACTGTTACTACTAGCTCATGATCCTCTTAGGACAACCCTGTGGTTCAGTGGTAATGGCAGACTGATTTATGGATTTCAGTGTTAGCAGTCCTCTAACACATCTCCACAACCCTCTAAGTTTATTTGTTTTATTTAAATCTTAAAAATAAAAATCAAAAATAGTTCTGTAATATGTGATAAAAGAAGCCCCCGTTCTTCTTTTTCCATCAAATCAAAGCCCCTCTGTAAAAAGAGTCTGTATCATTCTGTCACTGAGAAGAACAGATGGTGAATAGCAGGTACACAAAATGTTCATACTACTCTTTACTTCACCTTCTATTGTAATTACATTGCATGCCAGGCTCCAAATGAAGTGCTGAATTTAGGTATCAGAATTCAGAATAAATTAATTTTGAGAAAATTTAAATGTTAGTTTCAATTTCACAACATTTTGAGAGTAATTTATGCATATCACAAAATGTGCCAGGTACTGGGAGGCACATCAGGAGAGGCAAAGGTCTTATCATAGCTTATAATCACAAATGATTTTTTTTAAATAAACAATGAAATGTAAGTAAACAAGCTTGGGAGTTTGCTTGCATCTGGCCTCAATTTGTCTTTATTAGTAATTTCTAATGTTGAGAGCAAGGAAGGTAAGATTTATAGCTCTTCTCAAAGACAGGCCAGTGTAAATTAGATGGATTGAGCCAGTTCCAAGAATAGAGAGGGAAAAGGCACGATCTTTGAAAGCGGTGAATGAAGTGTATTAGAAGGAGATACAGAAAGACACAAAGTTGTGCAAGTCCTTGAAGGTGAGGGAATAGACTTGAATTTAATAGGAAAGCCAGTGAAAGAACTTGAAGAATGGGATATGATCCAAGGAAAGGGTAATATAGAAAATGGACTTAGATAAAATATCAGGAGCAAAAAAAGAATATATGGTTTATTTATAACTAATAAGTACTCCTACATTTGTTTGTTGTAGTTGGTGGAAGAAGCATTAATGTGTGAATTTTAAGTTGGAGTGACAATGAAGGAGTTGGATGAGAAGTAGGAGGTCAAAAATAGACGATAAACTTCCACAGGAAGAGAAGGAACTTTTGAAAGTGCTTGAGGTTTAATTTGTTGGCATATGGCTTTCTTTTTTGCAGAAGGATATTCAGGAAGTTCATCTGACAAAGTAAAGTAAGTTAGTTAGCAAGGCAAAGTGGAAACGAAGAAGTTAAATTGCTGAGGTTGTGAGAGATATTGGAAGCTGTGGAAGTGTGTCATAGCATGGGAATGGAGGAAAACAAGAAATGTGAGGTGTTTCTGAAAGCTGGAGAACAGGTGGTTTTCAGGAAGGGAGTGCAGTCACCCTGAAATGGAAGGGAGGAAGAGCTTGCTGGTGGATGCTGGTAATGCTGGAAGCCATTTCAAAGGGCTATTGGGAACAGAATGCAGACTGCACATGGGGAGAAAATTAGCTGAATAGGGCCAGAAGAATTAAGGGGTTTTTTTTACATGTTTAAGACATATGGAGGCAAAGAAAGGAAGCATATGGAGTGGCACTAGAAAATGGGGCTAGGGTCAAAAGAGATGGTAGGGGAAACAATAACATGTTTCAGAAGCAGAGAAGAGTGGTTGAAGATGTCTTATTGTTTCTTCATGCTCCTCCATCTGCCAATATCCATCTGTTGTTTTTCTGTTGTACACTCAAATGTCAACTCCAGTAACTGTTTAATGTGAAATGGATAATCATGTCTCCCTTCCTCACTCGTTTTTGGAAGACTACTGTGAAAAAAGGGAATTGCATGTTCCACACAGCACTGGAAGGGTGGGGAGAACCCATTTGTTCACTGTAGCCTAGAGCTTGGTGATTAAAGGATGCTGTTCTGGGAAGCGAGAAAGGTCAGATGTGAATCCATAAACCTGAGAAGGGCCCTGAACTTGTGTTTCCTGAAGCCCATCAAAGTGCTTAACCACTGCCCTGTTCTATAAAAGGCACTGATGTCATCATCAAATCCCAAAGGAAAGGTGTAACAGGAGAATATACTCTGGGGAGAGCATTCACTACCTCTCTGCAGCCAAGGACGCCCAAGGTGAGGTATTGAAGACACCTGCTCTTGGTGGCTTTCTGCAGTTTCCTCTCTCCTTTCTGCCCTGACTACTTTGAACCAAAGCTTCAGGCATCACAGTTTGCTACATGGAAGCTGGTGGATTTGTCTGGAGAAGCAGTGTCACTGGTGGCTCTCTTTCCCACACCATGGCTATAGATAATGTTTTGTATTGCGGAGGTGGATGCTGAAGATGTGTGCTGATGGTGCAGTCTCTGCAGGCTCCTGCTAGGTGCTGGGACCTCACTGATGCTTCCAGGAAGGCAGAGGAGGGAAGCATGTGGGAGGATGGTGGTGCCTAGCACAATGCAAGCACAGTCTAAGAAGCTGATCACCTCTTCCACATTTTGTGTGAGCAATGAGGTATCCCACTGCCACTACATTGGATTTTGCTCTGAGAGGCAGGTGCCTGCCCGCCTTCACAGTCATTGCTCTATTACGGTAAGGTAAAAGATGTACACATGCAGCACCACTGGCTGTCAGTGACCTAAAAGGTGAATCCACACCACCACTCATTTCCATCCTGGCCAAACACAGTGACTGTAGCCAGGCTGCTTTGTCGAGCTGTGGCACGGAGCTGAGCCAGACCCACCCACAGTCCATGCCTGTTACATCCTCAGCTATGTATATGCACTTATGATTTTCTCTGTTATGCTTATGATATTAGAATTTGTCTCGCTCTAGCCAAGACTTCTACTCTCCGTTCATGCACGAGCCTGTCATGCTATACAATTACAATGGAGTCAGGGCCTGATCTGTACTATAATTATAACTGAGTCAGTTACAACAGACTTGTCTCCTGACCTGGTTTCAAAATAGCACTACATTTTTTAAAGCAAAAGGGATTTTAGGTGTATTCTTCAACCATAGTAATGCTTCACACACGTCTGGCATTTAAACCTGGTTAATTTCTGATAAAGCAACACTCTTATTAGCATAAGCAGGAAATGGTCCAAATTCACTGTTCATTAGCATTCACTAAGCCAACTTCAAGCACCCTCTTTGAATGTCAGATATTTCCCGCTTGCATTCCTTCCCCACTTTGTATGTTTGCTGCTTCCTGGCATCCTTATCAGATGATAATGGATCAGTCTGGAGTGATGATGTCGCATTTAGATACTGAGTGGGACTAGTTTGGCTGGTCTGGGGTAATCAGGCCTTTTAACAGGGAAATGAATTTAAATAGGTCAATGAATCTTACAAGCCTGTGCATCAGGAATTATCAGCACTGCGGAACTTGCAGGCTGGGGGATAAATTCTCTTGCAATCAAAAGTTCATTGATGCCACTAGAGCAGCAAATAACATTTCACTTACATTTAAACCATGCTTTGACTTCATGGGCGGTTGGGAATCTTTTCAACTGGAATAAGGGTGCTTTTAGTTTTGAAGTTGTGTACAAAATACTATTTGAAATTAGCTTGACAATCTTATTAAAGCTAAGAAGGTGCTTACCTTATCTCCCTTTTCCTAAATTGCAACTGTAATACTTATCTCTTATTGTTCACCCTCTGCTTCCTCTGCTCTGAGCTGAATGAACCAAGGGACCTCAGCCACTCCTCATGGGTCTTCTCCTCCAGACCCTTCCCTATCTTTGCTGCCCTCCTTTGGACATTCTCTAATACTTATTTTATGTCCTTTTCTGTACAGCGGAACACAAAACTGCATAGTATATTCGAGGTGAGTCTGCACCAGTGGAAACATTAAAGAGAACTGGCCTTAAAATGGAGCCCTGGGGAGCCCCGCTAGTGACTGACTGCAGGCCTGATGTAACCCCATTAACTATAGCTCTTTGGGCTCAAGCTGTCAGCCAATTGCTCACCCATCACATTATATCTTTTTCCAACCGCGTGCTGGACATTTTGTCTGGAAGGATGCTGTGAGAAACAGTTTCAAAAGCTTTACTGAATCCAGAAAGATAACACCAACTGGCTTCCTTTGGTCAGCTAGATCGGTGACCTTGTCATAAAATTAAGTTAGTGAAACAGGACCTTCCCCTCATGAACCCATGTTGGTTGTGACCAATGATCTCATTGTCTTGAGGTGTTTTTCAGTAATTCTCAGCATAAGTTTTTCCCTAATCTTTTCTTTCCAGGTGAAGTGAGACTGGGAGGCCTTTTTTTTTTTTTTTTTTTTTTTTTTAACAGAGTTCTTGCCCTTCTTGAAAATTGGAACAGCTTTTGACTGCTTCCAGTCAAATGGGACCTCTCCAGAGTCCCAAGACCATTGAAAAATAATTGAAAGAATTCTTGCAGTGACATTGGAGAACTCTCTGAGTACCTTGTGATGGATCCCTTGGGGCCATGCATCTACGTGGAACAGCAAATCCTGCATGGTTTTGGAGTTGGCTGGGAGTTCATCATTATCACAGTCACAGTGGTCCTCCGACTCAGGGCACCTGGGGCCTCAGAGCCCATCATCAGTTGAACTCTTTTTTAACTCCACTTCATCCTCTACATTTCCTTTGATGGTAGAGCTCTGAAATTACCAACATCTGAAGGATAAATTCAGTGTTGACAGTGTTTATTTAATTTTCAGTTCAATGCAACTCTTTTAGAAGACATTTGGGATAAGCTTTCAGAATACATTGACCCATCTCGAGTTCTGTTTTGATATACTCATGGTTGTGTTTGCTGTAAAACACACCACTTAACATCTTTTTCCAATGTTACTTATATCTATCTTTATTGGATAGCATGTTTGAGGCTGTATATGTTTTTTAAAAAAAAGTGATTTCCTAGAGTAAGCTTTTAAAAATTGGACTAGAACAAGAATAGTTCAGCGAGTTCACCAGTGTAAGCAGAACTGTCATCTGTATATGAAACTATATATGCATATGTTTCAACATTTATTAGATATAAATTGCCAAATTTAGATTATTTTCCATTATGCTACAGCCTATTCTTTACTATGCATGAGAGTACAAAATGGTAATTTTTAACTTGTAAGCCATTAACTGCTCATAAATGGTCAGTGGAAACAAACTCAAAAAGAAAGCCTGCTGTCCTTAGGCTCAATATGCTATGAATTGTTTGCTCTCAAGAAATATTTAAATAGTTTGAAGAACAAAAAAGGCATGGGCTTGAAATAGCGCTTCTGTTAAACCAAAAATTGAGGTAATCAAGTCTGATCTTGGAAAGATTATTGTCTGTTTTCCAGTCACACCATTGTTTGTTTACAGGATACTCAATTTCCAAACAAGTATGTAAAGCTTTGCACCTTGGCCTTCTTGCACCCGATGCACCCCTTAACAGCTACAGCTTTCAAATGCTACTGAACAGCTCTCAGAGAATGCTGGGTGTTCAGGGTTGCCTACCCATCCCCTTGATCTGGGTGGTGTAGTACCATCTGTCTACCCAGGCTTCTCCTGTCTCTGCTAGATAATTGGACAGTACTCTCTGTGCTTTCTGCTCTCTGTTTATACAATGTTTTGCATAACGGTATCCTGATCCATAGAAGAGACTACAGTAAAGAAATACCAAAAATCCCAGCCCTTTGATAGTGAGTAGGCTTACTGAAGTTCAGTATGTAAGAGAAACCCATAAATTAGTCTCTGCAGGGGGCTTGGCATACAGTGGAACTGCATGATGCTGTGGGCTAGTGTGGGAGCTTGTCTTCTCCAGAAGGGTGAATTCTTCCATCCTTAGCCTTCATCTCATGTATTTCAGCACAACCCAGATCTAAGCCAGACAATGTTTTTGCCCCCAGATGCTGTGGTTCATGTGAGGCACTACCCATGCAGCCCCTTGGAAGCTCTGCCATTGCTGCTGGCAGCACTCCTGCCCCGCCAGCTGTGGTAATATCACAGCAGTGCTCCTTAAGATCACCCAGGGTACCTGTTTAATTTATAGATCTTGAGTACTGCTGGCTCCCCTCCAAATCTCTGATCTACTAGCTGTTTTTAATGATAAATTACATATGTTTAATAGCTCAGCTATTTTGTTTAGCTCCTTCAGAACTTTGAGATGAATAGGCTCCAGTCGTGGTGATTTACTGCAATTTAATTTGTCAAGTTGTTTCAGCACTTTTTCTTGCACTCCTCTGACAGCAGTTCACCTTCACAAACCAAAGACGGGTATTTCCCCATTCTCCTTGGAGTGAGAACCCCCACAAAAACTGTTTGGTGAGCTCTTTCTCCTCTTCTGACCTTATTTTTTCCTTCCACACTGATTAAATTTAGGGATTTTGCTGTGAGCATCTTGTGCTCAAATCCTTTACCACCACAGTTATGTCATACAATCCCTTTCATAAGCTGATTGATCATCGGTTTAATAGAAGATACAATTTTGCCCTGGATTTTTCTAGAATCTCTCTGCTCTACGTTCAGATGCTTTCTTTTGATTTCTAGCCTGCTCATGACTGTTCCCTTTCCCCAATCATTGTCCACATCTGTTTCATCTGAAGTAATCCTTCCTGAACATGGATGATCAGATGCCCAGAATGCCAAGTGAAGTTTTCACTTTCCTTTCTTTCTGGCTGCCCAGACTGGCTTCGGTTTGCCTTTCTGCTTTTCATGGCTGACTTATATCAGGGCTTTGTATTTATGTAGAAAGAACAACTGTGACAAAGTCTGTAGGGTACTCGGCTGGTTTCCACTTGAAAGTTCCCAATTTGTAAGAGGTTTCTACTACTTGTCCGTGGGCATGTGACCTTGCAGTTAGTATAATTGAATTTAATCCAATTTCTATTACTCCATTTGTCATTTATTGCTTTCCATGTGATATCCTAATAGTCCCCTATATTAACAGTACCTCAACATTAATATTGTGATCAGCAAATTTCATTTGCTGATCACATTTGAGCCAAGATGTTTAAAGAAAGATTGGCTGGCTTCAAGACTTTTCCTTTCACCATTCTCCAACATCCACGCATCCCCCATTTTAACACTCTTAAGGAGCATTCTTAACTAGATCTACAACATTTCTACTAAAACTGGCTGTATTTAGATTAACTTATTGTGTGGCAACATATGAAATTCATTGTTAAAATCTACCTTGTTGAGTTTTGCCTGACTAAAATATCTGCTTTGTCAGAGAGAGATGTCAGAGTTGCCTCATGTGACCTGCATTTGGGACATCAGTTTTTCTCCTCTATTTGTAATCACTCTTGTGTCCCACTGCTGCCAGACCAAAGAAATAAAAATAATACATACACACCAAAAAGAAACCCAACACTCTAAAACCTGACAAATGACAGAATTAATAATAATGCATGTAATTCTTTAGTACTGTCAGCAACTCATTAGATCAATTTTTAAGCCATACTTAAAAGGGTTAGTCCCTGTGCTTGATTTTCCTTCAGCATCTGGGATTTTTCACAACTGTACGTGGTTTTAAAGTAGCTTCTTGGACTCTGCAGAGCTCTTCTAGCCAAAGGAATGCTGTGAGAGATTTGTGTCACTTTGCAAAGGTCAAATGCGTAACCATGTTGGTTTAGGTTGTAGCTGTTTTCCTCTCCATTTCCTAATTGTTCTGTTTTATTTGGTCTGGGACGTGTTGGCTTTGATGTAACAGTAATAAAGGTTCCCTAAGCATTGTTACTGACCCTGCATGGGAATTCCTAAATCTTCCCGAAGAAAAAAAAAACATGGTTTGGATACCCCTAAGTGTATTACCATTCTGGGGAATGCTTTGCCCAGCAGGATATTACATTTGCAGACCACTGTCTTCAGAAAGTCTCAGGGCCCTGCAGGAGAAATTGCCCTGAGCTCATAAGTAAACAAAAGGCACTCCCTCCTGCAAGGCTGGCAAACTTTTAATTACAAAATTGAAGAGATGAATCAGTTGGGTGTCACTTGACCGGGGAATGCTCTGGGTGACTGAATCGATGTCGCATGGGGTGACAACAGGTAATGGGTGTGAAGTGCCCTGACAGCTGGGAAATATTTCCTAAAGGAGGAGATTAGTGACTGAGTAGCTAAATGGGTCACTGAACGGTGATGGACTGGAGGGCAAGCGGAGAGCAAGGGACAATCTGCAGACCATTTCTGGAATACGATTCAAACCATGCCAATTACATCACAAGTGCCTTGAAGTGTGATACTTCCTGAATAAACTTCCCAAATGAGTTGCTTGTTTGCTTTTAAGTAGAGACTGTTCAAATTTCTTAAATAACATTCTTTAAAACATTTTCTTAGAAAGCCCCTTATATATTTTTTTTCCATATTAGAGATTGCAATCTTTGCAAACTTTTTGGAAATATGTCTTTAGGTCTTATTGTTCATTCAGAAGTTATGGATTTTTGTTTTTATTGAGTAGATCCACAAGTTAGCTAATAGAAATTGGGAAATCTGAGGAGACGTGCAAAACGTTGATCTTTTGGTTAGAAAGCATCCATTGAGACAATATAAAAAGCTACCAGATGTGTCAGCTTTGAAAGCTGTGTTGTGCAAGTAACTCTCTGAGGTCAAAGTATTTTGCGAAATCATCTTCTCTCTTCACAATGATCATGGTTACAGTGCAAATGCCCACCTCAGGCAAGTATCACTGAGTGTTCTGACAGTATGATTTGGGACTGCATGTTTTTAATTTTCACACAGCTGAAGCCTTCAGGAGAAGCTTCAGAAGGTACAGAGGCACCTTCAGATGAGAGGATGTGTATGCTGAGGTTTTCCTGTCTATCAGGAAGCAGGAGGCACTGCAGAAGATCTAGCTGAGAGATCCATTGCAAGGCAGGGAGTCCTCATCCTTTATTTTTCAGTTGCTTCCTGATAATGACATCACAAAGTGGCCTGTCAGTGTCCAGACTTTTTATTGTTGTTCCATGGAATGGCTCTTGTGAGCATGTGCCCTACCCTGGCCTGAGGTATGGATTTTTCCTACTGCCATTCTGGTTTCCAAAGTGAAACTGTGATGAGAGAGCAACAGATGAGGATTCACCTGCCCATAAGGGGTAGTTATGGCATATGATACACTAGGGAGACGTCACAAAATGTCACATTCCTGGTCTTTATCCCCTGCTTGCAACATGGCTCTGTCAGGCATGTAGATACATCTGGTCAGAAACTCCACATGTCTGAAGATCATCCTCTGGCTCATGAGAACCAAAAGAGATGCCATGGTGCTGTTCCATGGGAATGCATTAAATACCCGTGGCTCTCAGGAGCCAGTTGTGTGAATTCTGTTTAAAGCACACCATGGGGTAGAAACGACCTACTCCACAGACCTGTGTGCTGACAGCTCAGGAGGACAAATTGGCTTCTCTTGGGTGGGCTGTGGGCTGCTGCTCCCTTGTCTCCTGTGGCTGCCAGGAAGGAGAGAGGCACAGTCTGGTGTGTGCTCTGCAATGCAAGAGCTGCTCCCCAACTCCGGTTGATGTACATCCTTATTTTCTTCATTGGGGTAAGCCTGCTCTCACAAACTGCGCACATGGGGCAGCTCACTTCAAAGTGTTGCTCTCCCTTTCATCAGGGCAGAATTTGGAAAAGGAAAATCTGTTGAATAATTTGTTATCCAAATGCCAGCAAGGACAGAAGAAATGAGCACCACCAGCACCAAAACACAGGGACATCTCTTACACAGCCAGGGACATCTCTTACACAACCATTTTCCGTGACAAACCCTTTCCTACACAATTGCTGGACAGTGTTTGTAGTCCAGCCTTGGAAAATAAATCTTGTGTCATGAAATAGGAAATAGTTTAACACTTTACCACTGCTATCATAATGAATTAATTTGATATTCATGGGAATACCTCATGTGCTTTTGTAGGTGTTCTACTACCATTTCACTTCCACTAATGGACACTTAAGTTGTACTGATTTTTCCCCAAAGCCACATAATGATCTGTAATATTCCTGAATAATTGCATGTTAAGTGGAAGTTAATGGGGTTGGCTACTCACAGAAATATGTCAAAATATTTTTACAATTTTTAGTTGGAATTTGAATATTGTCAGGACCTACCAATACTTTTAAATACGCAGAAAGTTTTACAAATGAAACTTCTGGAATATTTTTGAGGGTTAAAAAGTCTTCAAATGTTTTTTTCCTGAATAATTTTTGCAGCCATCTGCAGAGAAGAAAAATTGTGTTAAATGGAAAAAAAGAGAAAACCAAGTGTAAGCTCAAATGGTATAAAACTGTAATTGTTAAATAATAGCTTACACTCCACAATTTCATTTATACTGTTGCTTGAAACAAAACCGTGGTTGCAGGCGTTTTAAAAGCAGAATAGCATATGAATTTTGGGGGGTGGGGGGGGGGGAAATTTAAAAAATCAGTGTCCTTTCCTAGTGGATAAACTTTGCTTCATGAGTATGCTAGATAGATAGCTTTGTATCTACAGGTTAGTCCTATTCTGAGCCTGAGTGAATGCAGCTCATGAGAAGGTAGTGTTGCCCAAAATTTCCAAGTAAAGTGAGTGAGGAGAAAGCTCTGGACCCCACTTGAAATGTTGGCTGGGTGCACAATTCACCCCATCAGCTCTGTCCAGGATCCTGAAAAATACCCCTTGGCTTCTACCTTTGGCTCTGCTGTACATAAAAGCTAGCATACCTGGGGCATGCAAGATGGGCTCCATGAAGTGTGTCTTGTGTGTCCCATCTGCTCAGCTGCTTTAGGATGCAGCAAAGCAAGCAGTAGAAGTGAGAGGTGGGTGAGAAGATTGCATTATCTGTTGCAAATAAGATTGCAGCAGACAAGAGGAGCCCTCAGGGCCAGGAGCTCTTTCTATGCACCTCTTGCACAGTGGCCACTGTGATGTCACAGAGAGAACACAGAGAAGCTGCCTTAGCTCAGTCCTTGGGTGAACCCCGAATGTCAGACCTTGAATGTGAATGAGCCAAAGGCACCCTGTTGTGTTCATATTAATGACAAGGGGGAGGTCCAGGAACCAGACAGGGTAGGAGAAGTGGAGCAGGACATCTGTGACCTCAGGAGAATCCTGTGGTTCCAGCAGAAACCACTGAAGTACGTAAGAGTCCTTTAATTAGAGGATTTACTTGTCGTCTCAGAATTTAAATTACATGCTTTGTTATGCCTAACTGGGTGGCTGCTCTTCAGAGTCACAGCACCTATTCTTGAAGGTACAGAGAAACTTCTACGTGCAAATCTCAATTTAAGCCCATCTGTTGTGACATTCCTGTAGTGGGATATGCCAGTGCTTAAGAAGCATCTAATTTTTATCTAAATAAGGATTATACCAAATGAGGGCTCAAGCCTTACTCATGCACTAATGAAACAACCACAGCAGCACTGATGGGATGGCAAAATGCGCCGGAGGAATGGAGGTGCACCCAGAGAGACACAAGAAGCAAATGTGTGAGGAGGCAGGGGGAGAGAGAGAGCAGTGCATGCGGGGAGCCTCCCTCCCAGTGAGGATGAGGAGCAGGCAGCATCATCACAAAATGCTCTGCATCCTGCAAGGGCCCAGCATGATCAAAGGGGAGCACTGCGGGAGGCTGACAGTTATCCCGGTGGCTGCTCTGCTTTTCCTTCTGCACTGTATTAATGTCAGATTGGGGCGAGCTGCAGCTCTCTGCTCCTACAATGTCTTTCATGACACAAAACGCTGCCTCCCTTTTGAATTACAGCAATTAAAATATATGCATCCAATCTGCCCCGTCTGACAAATTCACATCTCCTTCTTCCTCTCCTGGAGCCCTTTTTCCAGCTCAAAGCACATTTACTTTTCAGAAGAATAATTAACCCCTTCCTGTTTAGAACTTTACTTCGGAGGAATTTCCAAGTTTGAGGCATGGATAGTTAAGAATAAAATGTTTTCAGATAGAAGTTCCCTGTCAGCTCTAATTAAAAGCTCTTACTGGTACCAAACCCAGGCAGATGCAATCAGAGGGAGCACCATAAGCATTTGATGTAATGGTACAGTATAATATACACGCCCCTGAAAAATGGTGAAGTTACAGATCTGAGCTGGGATCCCTGCTGGATTTTGCCCGCTCTTCTAGGGTGAGCTGGGTACACTGTATTTCCTGCTTAGTGCAGACTAAAGTCTTGCAAACTAAATTAGCGTAAGAGGCAGGTTAAGCCGATCTGCTGTTTTACAGAGTCCAGTAGTGGAAGTGCAGCGTGATGCCTGCTGTGCTGTGCTGACTGGTGGTGGTAGCCGTAGCTTCTGAGACAGGAGCAGGGCAGGCAGGTGATACTGGTACCTTCTCCAGCCATCTCTGTTACATCTGGTGGGGACTGAGAGTCTCATCTCATCTGTTTTTGTATCACTCAGTGAAATGAAACAAAATTGATAACGAAGCAACTGCCATTTTGCAGTATCTCTGCAAAACCTCTTTAAGAGATGGTCCTCCATGAATGAAGGTTTTGTTCAGCCAAATAAGTATAACTCAGCCCATGGTCGTTACAGAATCAGTTCTTGCATTTCTACTGTTTCAAAAACATTGTTGTTGCTTTAAACTCGTAAATTTGGTTTTTCTGCATACTTGCAACTGTAAAGCAAAATGCCATTGAAGGCTTTGTGTTTCTCTGGATCTGAAATAGAAATGCAAGAAAAATTTTGTCTTTATGGACTTGGTACATGAAGTACTGCTGCATTTAGACAGCTTTTTAAAGCTCTGGTTTTCTTCTCATTTCCCATGGTACTATCGGGCTGCAGTTCTAAGACTGGCAAATAGTTTTTGATGGTATGTGAGAGCCTTAGCATTATTATTTGGAGCAATGCTTAGTCCTGTGAACAGCACTGTTTAGCCTCATGAAGATATTTTGTTGAGGAGCTTCTGCCATCTTAGGTTTTCCTTTACTGCCGAATGGAGGAGCACAGGAGCAATTCCTCATGGACCCAGCTGTGTGTTCAGCTTCCATGGGAATACCTGCTACCTGATTTTCATGAGGAGGAAATCCCGTGGTATGGGAGCTGCTGTACCTTGCAGGGTCACTGTCTGGGCAGCTCTGGGCCAAGAGTCTGTGTGGAAATTGGAGGGTCCCTGCGTTCTGGTGCCTGATTTCCCAGAGACAATTTTTGTCCAGAGCCCAAAGAAAGGACCTCATCTTAATAAGTCTAGGCAATGCACTGCATATCTCAATTCCCCTATTTTTTATGCATCAATTTAAACGCTAAGCTTAAGCTGGAGGCATTAATGTTGCATAATCAGAACTCTCAAAACCCAAGAAGCTCAAAACATGTTGCAAATTTCAATTTTCCACCTAATCAGTGCACTTCTTTCCATTTTACAAACAAGCAAATTTCACCACCACTACTTTCAACGACCCCCCAACAGTATTATTTTATCAGTCAACTCTAAACATAGGAAAAAATACTTTAAATTATCTAAGGAGAATATTAGGCAAATTTAACAGCAAGGCCAAGTATAACACATGTAATTTCTGCTTTAAATGAACGATAATATTATACATTTTGCTATTAAACTTCATTTGCAAAGTTAGCCTGAAGAAACAGTAATAAGTATCTCACCAGAGCAATTCAGTGCTAAGCTGACAACACAGACAACTGTAGTATTTTCCTTTTAACAGCATCCATAAAAGAAATAACCAAATTCTTTGACACTATAAATCAGCAGTTATATTGAATAGAAATGTTCCAGTTTACATCAGCGGAGTCTCTAGCCACACGTCTTGATAATATTTAAGGTAATGAGAAAGACCTAAAGTATGTTGATCAGAATTAACATATGGGGTGGACATACATGGTTATATTTGCTTGTGTTTTTTCAAGTCAGTAGCTGAGATGCTTTATGCTAAATCTGAAAAGAAGCACAGATGTCAGCATGAGATCCAAAGTCTAGGTTTTCTAGTCTATGATCCAGTCCTTGGCACTTGTCAACAAGCCCAGAGGGCTGCTTTATGTTCACTTTAAACAGGGGAAACACACCCTGGTCACATCCCCCGCTGTTCGCCTGCAGACGTCTGAACGGCAGCTGAGAGTCCCCAAAGAGGAGAGCGCTTGCAGGAGTCTGATTCTTTGACATTTAGGGTAGACAAACAGCTCCAAGGATCTGGGACAGATAGATCCAGAAGCCAGGGTTGGGAATAATGCTGAAAAACCACTTCACTTTTGAGTATTCTGCCTCTCTTTACACATAGCATGGGAGTAAGAACTAGATTATGAGTCCTGAGGGGTTGAATGGATTACAAACAAAAAGCATTAAGGTAATTGTTGAAACACTGTAGGAGCAATGTATCTTAAGGGCAAGGATGAACTAATGGTTCTTCCTTCCTCCCCACATTACATCTAGAGAAGGGTAAAATAGTCAAGACAGCATCTGCTTCCAAGCCAGGTCTACTATATTATCCATTTCCATAAGTTTTATAAATATAGGAGTTGCTTACCATGGATTGCTTGCAGAATCTTTAGATATACTCATATGAAAGGAATTCAAGGTCAGCAGTCCCTGAAGGCTGTCAAACTATTTACAAGTTTGCTATTTATAAGGGCTAGTCTGGGAGTCCTAGAAGCAATAAGTTCTTAGGCAGGCGGTTTAATTTCTGCGTGACATAGGAGAGGTGCTGTTTCTGTGCCTAGATGCCATTGCAGTTCTCTTAAATTATATTTTGCTATCTAGATCTTTGTAGTTTCAGGCCCAGCCCTTAACTGTTCATACAACTTGAACAAAGAGAGCAATGAGTTTCATCAGAGCAACTGTTGTATGATATCAGGAATGACAAGAGCTAATCAGAAATTTAATGATTAGTGTAGCATATTAATCAATTGACCTCTGAAGTATAACCTTCCATAAAATCCATAGGATTCATTGTGATGCTGCAGAATGCTCTCTGAAGAAGCAAATTCCTAAGGAAAATGAAAAGTAGGGCATGCTAGTTTCTGCAGACCAGAAAAAGCACGCTGCTTGCTGTCGTATTAGATGCTGGAACACTCAAGTGAGGTGGAAAATGTAGGAAAAAAATTTCTGACCGAACTGTAAACATCGCAAATTCAAAGGGGAGGGTGTACTGAATTCAGATAAGCCTGTCATGGAGGGGCTAGTTGTTCCTTCCTCAGTAATGTTACCTATGAATCTGTGCATACTGTACCTTTTGTTCTGTTTGGTAAGTGGATGGTACATCCTAGAAAGACATCACTCATTCGAGGAAGCAAATCCTTGAAAGCCATTTCATTTGGATGTAGTACTGTATAAGAGCAGTGCTCCTGATCTAAGAGAGAGGTGGTGGTGTGTATCTATTTTCTGCAGCCTGTGTGTTCTTACTGCTTTTGTAACATGAAAACAAAACCATAAACCCCACCATACTTCCCTCTTATCCTTGGAGAGGCACTGGGACTTGCAGAGGACTTAATGTCTCTGTTGGGAGTTTCAGGAAGGGATATTTTCATAGAGTGTTTCCAGAGTACCTGCCTTTCTTTTGAGATGGCTGCTTGGGACATGCTATGACAGCAGGGAGAGATGAACAGCATGTGGCCCCTGATGCAAATGCTGGCAAAAATCAAGGAAAGCAAGGTAGGAGCAACATCACTCAAACTGTCAGATCGGTGAGCAAGCCTCGTGAACGAGCTGAGTTATGGCAAACTCCTTCTAGGAGGGGATTGCAGTAACTGAGCCTTGCTCTCCAGCATTTATAAGTGTCCTGGGATAAAAAAAGGCACAGCCCCTGTAAACTCTGCAGTGAAAACAAACACCTTTGATCCAAACTAGTTACAAGGCTCTATAAAGCATGGGCATGGCTGATAGTAACAATAAGATTTGTGCCTTCTTTTTTCATCTTGACAGAAACTGCCAGAGATCTCCTGGCTGGAGAAGCATGAGGGGAAGGCCCTGGCCTGTAGGCCTACAAAAGGCGGTGCGATGGGCACAGGGTCTGCGCCGGAATACGCAACAGAAAAACAAAACCCCTCTGAGTACTCACCAAATCCTGCCCACATGAGGCCAGGCCTTCTTCACTCATTGGTTGTGTTTTGTCAGATAGAAAACATTCTGCTTAATTTAGAATCTTACCTCATGCGCTTAGACACAGCTGTGTGTCACACTGAGCCTTGTTTAGAAGCCTGGGGTAGATTATAGAGGCACTTCGGAAATCATGTGCTTATGAGAAGTTTGAATCAGCCTCGCTGTCTATAACCAACTCATGATCAGCCCTTCGAACCATGTAATGGGTTAGTAGAAGAGCAAGAGACATGCAGGAAGATGATTTAGCAGAATTTCACTCAGCATTCAGGCATGCTAGCATGCCTGAAAATAAGGGATACATTATTAATTAGTTAATGTTTGCTAAGTATTTTGACTCTGGGAAGTGCCAAGTGTTCTTCTTCATTAATTTTCAGTAAATATATGACTAAGCAGTATATGTAATAAGGACACAAAATGTGGTAAGTAGACAAAAGACTTGAAAATACACAAAACATTTAAAAAAATAGAGATGCTATTAGTGGGAAAATAAAGTGTTCAAACTGCTGGAGTAAATATTGTAACGATGCAGCTAGTTATCCATTAACTCAGCACTTGTGTAGGGACAGGCCTAATGGCACTGACGATCAGTTGAGACAGCCAACGTCCTACAAGACCTGTGAAGCTGACCTCTGTCACCATTTCTCTTCCAGCTCTAAATCTGGCACGGCCCATACTCAGCAGGCCTTCCCTTATCTTCTGGGGCTGCCCAATGCCTGCTCAAAGAGTTTCGTGCACTTTTGCAGCTCAAATGCCTAGAAAATCACTTTGAGATGGTGGTTGCCAGCCCTTCCTAGCTGCAGGGAGGTGTGCTGACACAGGCCCAGCGGCTCAAGCTGCTGCATGCTCATCCCCTCCCTCTTCATTTGCACATCCCCATCTGTTCCTTTCCAGTCTCTCAAGTGGGAAATAAACTGAGTTAGAGTCAAACTGTCAAACTCATAATATTCGAGTGGGTTGAAAGTCACACCAACAGGATTCATGCAATCCATATTTCATTCAGTGCAATAAATATGCGGTCTTGCACAGAGCTTAGAAATCAATTATGTTTTTCAGGAAGACTTGGAGAAACAGTAGGGGCACTTCAACAAAATGATTTCTTGCCTTCTTTTCCAATGAAGTAACTTTTTAGTATTACTATGGCAAGGTCTCACTTCCTGAAAACAAGATCATAACTGCCCAAGCCATCTGCTCCTGCCCTTAAGTCAAAGTCATGGTCCTCAGTTTACAACATCATACTTGGAAGTTTATGACGTTACAAGTACAGGATTGTCACTTTTGTTGACAGCTAGCCAATAGGATCAAATGAATTAAGAAGCAAGCTGTGTCCTTGAAATCTTTGGCTGTAAAGACAAAGACCAAGTGGATGCCTTTCCAGCTGAAAGGAATTAGTGTTGCCTTCACAGGTGGTTAGCATATCAGCAATTTGTTTTATGCTCTGTAAAAACAGCCAGGAATGGTCTTGTGGCTTTTTAGACACTTAAAATACATTTTCTCTTTGTCGTCTGTTCTGCACATGCAATTATGTACACATGTGGTAGTTTCTGACCTACACTAAGGTAGTAAATGATAAATCAGCTTCTAGGGCCAGATATACAGATGATGAATATTGACTTTACTGTAACGCAGTTAAGGAAGATATGCCAACTTTCTACCAGCTAGGGATAAGGAACACAGAATGTACTTCATATGCCACAGTATTTTTCTGTGGCTGCAAATTTTTATCACATGTGGAAGTATTGTAATTGCTGGGGAAACAACAGTTGATTCCATCATGCAAGGTGTAGCTGTGATGTGTATCAGTGAAAAGCAGAGTGACAGCTATTAAATAAGAAACAAGTAATTTGAGGCTGTTCCAAAATGCGCAGCATTTAGCATTTATGGAAATTAATTCCACAGCTACAAGAAATCAGCAGTGCTGTTGATTTTCACTGGTTAAAGGTCTTGATGCAAGTCTGGGTCTTGATGGTCTCGCTCCATCCAAATAAAATCATCTCATTTTTGGTGGGTAATGTAGAAATAACGTCTTATTTGGATCAGAAAAAATATTAATTCAAACAAATTTTCATGAGAAATATGCCTTTGGCTATTTCTAACATAAACAACTTTGCTTTTATGGAAAAAATGCAAACTGATGCTAAATGGTAGATCAGGGGTCCTGTGCTATTTTGAAGTTTTATTTGCTGATTTCCATGTAAAGTCAAGAGGCGGGATCAGAGGAGGATAGAATTTTGTTTATAAGTTTAACTTTGTTCCAGTTAAATTTGATTGAAACTCCTGTACCAGGAAAAAAAAAAAAAAAAAAAAAAAAAAAAAAAAGTTCTGTTGTAAGAGCATAAGAGATTTTTTTTCCTTTCTCTAACCCTGATGTATCTATTGCCAGAGGGCAGGCATTGTGCTGAACTAATCTGCAAATTATTGCTTTTTTTCTCTCTGTTCTTTAGCAGGTAGCAGGTCCATATGTGGCAGCATGTTTTTTAAACTGAAAAGGTCATATTTTGAGAAGTGAAATGAGAACCCAGCCCTCTTTGCAAAAATGTTGTAAGTTCTTAGGTCCTTGAAATCCAATTCCCATTCATTTTTGAAATTAAAGTTGTGAGTTCCTTAGTGACCGGGGGACTTTTAAATATTTGACCTAAGATGTCCTCCCCCCTTTTGCATGTTCCTCGGTTTCCTGCAAAGCTGAATTCACATGGGCCTCTTGTGACAAACGTGAGCTTTAAACCTTTTGAAAACCGGTTACACTTGAATGATGTATTTAGCAACTAGTAGGCAATTCTGCAAAGCCCCTAATGTCTCACCCAATGTCATTGTGTCTACGATCTGCATGCATGGCAGATGTGTTGAATGTATCAACATTCACAATGTTAGTCTCTTGTGGCCATGGGAGGTGGAGTGTGGGATAGGCTGTCCTCAGAACCAGGGCTGACTTTGTTCTGTCTGCACAATATCTGGCACAGTGGGGGTCCTGGGCTGTGACTGAGCTCCAAAATACTGTGAAGTCCTACAGTATTAACATAATATGTTTCATGCTCATGCTATGAAGAAGATACTATTGCAAGCATAGGGAGAAACAAACTAGAAAGGAGGTAAAAGAAGCAGCGGAAGGTTCTTTATCTTCGTTACAAACTACCCTCTGAATTTCTCTGTATGTGTTTCCCTTGGTTATTTATTTTTCATTATAATATCTGACATATCAGAAAACAGAAAAGCCATTTGCAAGCCTAAGACAAAAACTAAAATGGTGCTTGAAAATGATTCTTTGTGAAGGCTTATTTTGATTTACTTACACACGAGACTAGTCAAGCAGACAGGCTTATTTTGACTTTGTAACAAAATTTAGTGACTGGGGACAAACAATTGTCTGCTATTATCATTCCTGCCGCCAAAATACATTAGGTTCAGGAACATCAACTAAATCACTAATAGTGGAAGGGAATACACTGCTACCTACACTGTTTCTAGAGAAATGACCATATAGACACATACATCCAAGAAATACTTGGCCTGTTAAAAAGCAAAATACCTCCGTCTTTCTGCAGTACATGGAAGTCAGTCTCTTTCTGTGGCTGCACATTTCTCTCTTCAGTGAAAGACTGTGCTCTGTCATGAGCCTTGTATCCAGCTTAGCTTTGTAAGGCCTGTACTTCATCAAAAAGTAAATGCATGCGCTAATATGCTGGTGGTTGGTTGCCAGCCTAAGAGGAGCAGGAGACTGTCTGGAAATGGTGCTTAAAGGTGCCTTTTAAATGTGAGCTGAACTACTTTCTTTATTCTGAGCTATGGGAAGTCAGCTAGCTGAGCAAGTCAGTTAGGTTTCAACCAAATAACCTGCTTTTGAAGTGCAGGCCCAGATCCCTGGGTTATGTCCATGTTCTGAAACAGGTTGAAGTAAAATATAGTTGTTCAACCGCTTTGCCATCTTTTCTCCTCCAAAGTGCTCAGGAAATAGTTTGGACAGTGGGGACTGAAGAAAAGCAGAGAGCTCTCAACTGTACTGAATCCTTATGTGGACTTTATTCAGATGTTCAGTCACAGCAGTTTTCCATGATCGTTGCATTACAGAAATGTAAAGCAACAATGTCATAATTTGGATCCTGGAATACATCATAAATTTACAAATGTAGAGTGCAGGAACGTGTGCATATTTATAGTATATGTAACTTCTGGGATGCTTGCAGACCTCCCGAGCTGGAATCTACTGTATTAAGGAGTCCACTGAACTTCAAAATCTATGTAGAGAATATATAGAAGTTATCAGTTAAAAGATGCTCAGTTTATATGGTGGTTAAAGAAGATAGAAGAGAAAGGTAATCTAGCATTAGGTTAGTGTCTCAGGAGAGAAGCCTAAGAATTAGGTTATGTCAGCTCCTACAAGCCCAGAGAGGAATCAAAAAGGGTTGTCCAAAGGGTAATTCAGATTCCTTAAGGAATGGAACCAAGATGTGGATCCACTAGCTCCTATGGAGATGTTCTGAAACCCAGACATGCTAGTAAGAACAACAATAATGCCTGCCAGAGCAAGTGATGAGCTAATGTCACAGATTATGATACTGTAGGCAGTGGACTGCGGTGTGCTGCCCACAAGGCAAGGGGTGACACCCATTGAGATGTCACTATGCAGGGTAACATCTAACACTGAATCCTATGCAAGGTAACCTCTTGCTTGTATCTAAGCAACAGTGTAGAGATCAAGTGTACACACAGAAAATCAGACATGAGCTGGAATAAACAGGAAGGCTGAAGATGCAAAAGGTATGGGTGTGGTGGTCTCTGAAGCTTGGAGCCTAAGGACTAATGAAAATGAAGAAATAATAAAAAACAACAACTTCTGGGGAAGGAGATCTGCTCTAAGAAAACAAATTAGTAACATTCAGAACAATGTCATGGCAGGGCTGTGTTTAATCCTTCACACAGTCTTCCGTATTGGTCATATGTATGACTGGAGAGATGTACATCTGCATATATATACTTGTATTTAAGTTCTAATTGCACACAGGCCAAACAAAATTTAAAATAAAAAAGAGATTTCATAGATTCTCTAGTAATATGCATCTACAAAGAGTATACTAGATACCAGACTTCGTGAACTGCCTTTAGGAATGCACCTACACTATGCGACAAATACTTCATACTGAGGGCAAGAGGTGATGCACTTAGGGCAAGAACTGGTTTTTACAAATACTGTAAAGATTATAGACTAAGTTGCATTATTCCATAGATCACAAGAAATACTCTGTATTTGACAGCAAGCAAGGCTGTGGAACAGCTATTAGCCGAAGCTCACTATATAATGATGACCACCTTAAGTGGATGCTTATTTAAGGGACATTTTCAGGAAACAGCTTGCTCTTAGGAATAGCCTATAAGTGAAATGCACTGTGCAAGATTTTTGAATCTTTCTGACTTGCCTTTTGCCATTTTACAGCAATGAGAATGTTAATGTGTAATAGAATTAGCATTTAGGAGAAGCCTAGAATACTGTTCTTTATAATTCAGTCCAATACTTATTATTCAAGACAAGTCTTCTCATAGTGCAATTTAAGCCCCCCAAAATTACCCATCATTACACAGACAGTCCATTTAACATTCTGAAGCTAATCATACAACAACCTACCTTTTCAGAGGAGATACAAAACCTTGCTTGGGCTTTAACTTCTGATTACAAGATGAGGTTTCAATTGAGAATTTCAGCTATAAACCAAATGACCTTCAATGACCATAGACTGGAAAACCTGGTGACTAATCTAAATAGATTTCCAGGCAGGGGGAAAAAAAACACCACCCAGCTCTTGTTTCTAGTTCTCTGCACTATTAGGAGAATGACAAAGACAAGCAGAATGTGAAAAAACCGTGACTCCAGTGACCTTCATGGCTTTGTCCTGGAAAGGTCAACAGTAATCAGCAAAACTTTAACTAAAGCTAAAATTCAGCTTTGTCATCCTTAGAGGCTGGTAAAATTAAATAATCTGTTCCTATGCTCTGTAAGCAGCTACAGTAATTGGTTGTGCTTTCCAGCACTGGCTATGAAGATGTATTGACATGAGCTGAAATTCATAGAGACGGTATTTACATGATATGCAGCAGCCTACAACTAGATCCTGATTTCAGTTTATAATGCTGAAAAGTCACACTCACATTCCTTACCAGGAAGATCATACCAGGATATGAGCACATACCTGAAAATCTAGCATGGGACTTTGAAGTATGTCATGCTGAAATATAAGGCTAAACACATTTTATTTGAAAAATTCCTATGAGACTGAAAGGCATGGGACAGTCAAAGTATGCAGAAATGTCATGTGAAAAAATAATAGAGTGGGTAATCAAGAATAAACCTTGTGAGGGCTTTCTGACCTTTGGAGTGCTCTCCTCCTTTCTTTTGCATGTCACAGGAATTCTATTTATTTATTTAATATTCATTCTCAGTAGAGCTACAGGAATCACCATATTGGATCAGACCCCAGTGACCCATGTTCTCCATCCTCATACCATTAATGAGCAGAAAGTTGGAGAAAGTGAAAGGAAGTAAAGAAGGAATAAACAAGTGTTCTCAGGGAAAAATTATTCCTTGCTTTTGATAATTAGGAACTGGCTTATTCTCTACAACATAAAAAGGTATATACTTTCCAGTATGACTTGCAGAAAAACTTCTGTCTTCTGCCTTTCTATCTTGAGAGTACACTGTTGTCCTCATCAATATTTATGTAGTTTTTAAATCCTGCTGAATGATTGACATAAATTATGGCCTCAGGAAACAAGGTCAACAGACTAATTTTGAGGGCAATGAACATATGCTTTTTCTTCTACATATGTTTATTTTGTTTAGTCTATTGCATAGTTACTTTTCCCTTCAACAGCTCTGTTTAGGAGGGCTCTTCATAGCCCTCCTTCATAGGACTCTTCTGTCCTGTATGTTGTCTTCCCTTTGGTCTTCATGACCCTAGTTGCTGGTGGGGTTCTGTAGGCCTTCACTGTTAGGGCCAGTTCTCTTTAATATTTTCACAAATAACTCAGATGCAGAACTTGAATGCATACTAAACAACACTAGTTGTAACAGTGGCAGTAACACTAAATTGAGAGGAGCATCTGGCTCCCTTGAGGAAAGAGAGGCCTTGAAGAGAGATCTTGACAAATAGAGGTCTGGACAATCACCAATTGCATGAAGTTCAAGTGCAATTGTCAGATTCTGCATCTGGGATGGGGCAACCCTGAATCTAAGTACAGACTGGGGAACAGGAGGCTAGAGAGCATCCCCACAGAAGGTGATCTGAAATTCTGGCTAATAGCAAGTTGAATGTAATTCAGTAGTTTGCACTGGCATCCAAAAGGGCCAACTGTAGCCTGGGATACATAGGGCCTACCACTGCCAGCCAGGCCAGGTAAGGGATTGTCCTGCTCTGATCTGTGCTGGTGTGGCCTCATCTTGAGCACTGCGTACAGTTTCTTGCACCACAATGTTAAAAGGACATAAAACTACTGGAGAGCACCCAGTGCTCTTCAGTGAGTTTCACATCTGTACCTAGGAAAATAATGGAACAGATCCTCCTGGAAACTAGGTTAAGGCACTTGTAAGACAGGGAGGTGATCCAAGACATCTAGCAAGGCTTCACCAAGGGCAGATTGTGACTGACCAATCTGGTGGCTTTTTAAACTAGACTGATGGCATGGCCGGACAAAGGAAGGACAATTAATGTCACTGACCTGGACTTGCACAAGGCCTTTGACGTGGCCCTGTACCACATCCTTATCTCAAAATCAGAGAAATATGGATTTGAAGGATGGACTATTCATTTGCTAAATAATTGGTTGGAAGGCTGCCTCTTTGTTCAGGGGGAGGCAAATCATGAGTGGTGGCCCTCAAGGGGCCATCTTGGGTGCTCTTTAGCATCTTTATCAGTGGCATAGACAGTGGAATCGAGTGTACCCTCAGCAAGTTTGACAAGGACACTAAGCTGAGTGGTACAGCTGATACAATATGGATGCCATCCAGATGGATTGGGATAATCCAGATGAGTAGATCCACATGAACCTAGCGAGATTGAACAAGGCCAAAAATGCAAGGTATTGTGCTTGGGTCAGGGCAGTCTGAAGTATGGGTACAGACTGCTCTCATTAAGAGCAGCCCTATGGAGAAGGACTTGGGGGTCCTGATGGATGAAAAGCTGGACATGAGCCACCAGTGTGCTCTTGCAGCCTGGAAGGCCAACAGTATCCTGGATTTCAACAAAGGAGGGGTGGCCAGCAGGGTAAGGGAGGTGATTGTCCCTCTCTACTCTGTCATCATGAGGCCCCATCTGGAGTACTGGGGAACTGCAGTGGGCCCACAACATAAGAAGAACGTGGAGTGGATCCCGAGGAGGGCCACAAAAATGATCAGAGAGCTGATCACCTCTCCTATGAAGAAAGTTTGAGGAAGTTTGGCTTGTACAGATTGGAGAAGAGAGGCTCAGGGAAGATCTTGTTGCAGCCTTACAGTACTTAAAGTGAGCTCCTCTAATTCCACTGTTTTTTGTGGAGGAGGGAGAAGCCAGAAGCATGTAAATATGACAGTCTATAATTAATTTATATCCCAGCATGTACTGTTTTCCACAGTTGACTTTTGTAGGAAGCATCAAAAAATGATAAGCATGTTTTTGTCTTTAAATTAAGTAATGGAGCATTAAATGCTCTCTCCTGCTACAACAATCTAAAAATAATGGCACTTACCTTGAACTTTGAAAGACTCCTTCCTTCTTGTGCATTCAGATACCAAGTTGCATTTCCTATCTCTTGGAACATAATAAGACTGGACATCTTGTGCTGCATAGCATCAGTAAAAGTGCATCTGTCAATTAGGGATACCTGCAGCATCTCGTTTTAGAGCTATTAAAGCAGTGACCACCATTTCTGAAAAGTGTAAAATCTGTAGAGAGTGGAAATGAAGAGATTTTGATCCAAGATTCAAAATCAATATCTGCGTACTCTGCCTCGAGTCCTGTTGACTTCAGTAAGCATATGAAAGAAAACATCATATATCATGAATAGAATTGACAAAATCCATCTTTTGGGTAGGCTCTATGGCTGTTGGTGTCTGTACCTGGAGCAGGCACATTTGGTAGTGGGAAATTCCCAAGCAGAATATTTTTGTGTTTGAAAATGGGAAAAGAGCCAGGTTTTCCTTTCCTGTATCTCTCTCCACAGAAAGACAGTAGGAACATCTCAAATAAATCAGGATAAAAGTGTAAGGAAGCAACAAGAAAGAGGGACAGAAATATTCCCCTTTAGTCTTCCCATTTTCATTCCATCTTTGCTCACTGTAGGTGATGCATTAGTGATATACCAATAATATATTGGTTGTGTTGGTTCAAAAGCAACTGCTGTGATATACATACAACATACCTCCAACACATTTTCCAAAGTGACTTTGGGAAAGTAAGTGATTGGTTTTCAACTGGTATGCTCTGTGGTATAAAGAGAAGTTGTTCTATGCTGCTTACCATGGGAATGAGTATCAGTGCAGTATAAATTGGAAAAAAAAAAGAAGTATGCAGTTTCATTAATACTTATTACAAAATAACATGTAAACAAATCATAAGGCTAATCATAAGGAAAATTAAAATAGTAAGGAAAATAAAAATATTAATTATTACTTAAAATGGTATTTCCTTTATTATGCCACAATGAAGCTGTTAATATCTTACCAAAGACAGAGAAGAATGTTCTCATAAAAGAGATCATGAATTTTATCTGTTCTCTTTTTTCTAGCTCAATTTAGAAGGAAAAATAATATTATTTTGCATCTACAGTTGTGTGCAATCAGTACCCAATCTTATACTGAAATTAAGTTTATGATAAAGCTAAAATATTCTCCGTGCAATAAATGATACTCGTATCCTGGTGGAATTGGTGGATTAATTATAGGAAGGTCTTACGGTTATTAACGAGAGTCACTCGTGCTAAATAATTTTGTAGTCACTGAAGATCACCCTTTCTAATACAACCTAAAAAAGAAAAATAAATGTTGTCTCACTAGTTTGAAGTACATTTAGTCAAATCAGGATGTAATTACATTATGTGATTAAATGACTTAAAGTCCAGTTTAGGACAGAAACTTCAGTGCTGGATAATGGCTTGATCCCAGTATTTTATCCTCACCCTGTCTCCAGGAATAAGCTTCTGCAGAAATGAGAAACCATTGCAGCAGGACAAAATATCACCATTAAAAAGTTATTAGAAGGGGCAGGAGCAGCAGGAATGTACTGGTGTTCTGTTTTTGAAAAATAAATGATCCATTAATTCACAAAAACAACCCCATTACTGCAGTAACAAACTTAGTTTAGGCAAATGTCCCTATCAGCATTATTCAAGCTCAAATTTGATTTAGTTTGGAAAAGGAATGAATAAAGCTCAGGGTAATGGCAACCTATTAGACCATGCAGACCTTAATAATACATTTGAGAAAGCATGCTGAGAGAGTGACATGAACATCAACAGAGAAACCAAAAGCATGAGCTGCAGAATAATGGAGAATTTGTATCTGAAATCATACCAGGGAATGCAGTGGGAGAAACACAAGCATGAGGATCATGTATCTAGCTATAAATCAGAGAGAATAATCATATTAATGATTGTTTCCCTACAGAGTTTCAGTTTGTTTCTTTATTCTATTTTTACTGAATCTGATTTCTATTCAGGTTCAATTAATAATAATGAGCCTAAAATTAATTTGCATTGTCATTTACAATGAGAGCTTTGATCATGTATGTAGTTGGGACTATAATACTACATTACCATATTATGCAAATTGCACTTTCAGCATCAGCTACATCTGTATATCATTTCTCCGTGCCACTGGCTTACCCACTCTGTGCATTATTTTTTTGTGTATTGACCTGCACATTGCTGGAAGCTGGGAGAATCTGGAGAAATACTACTATAGGTGAGCTCTTTTCTTATGTTATCTCTCTAAGTGTTTGAAGTTAGCACCAACTGGGAGAATAGCTTTATTTTAACATAGACAGCACATCCTGTGTCCTGTAAGACTGTGCTATTCTTTTAGCTAAACTGCTCTACCAAGTTGACAGAGCAATGAGTTTTCATCTAACATCTTTTTGTTCTGGACTGACCTGAAAGTAGGCTACTGCTGTATTTTTCTGTGCTTAGCACAAGAGCATCTCCTGTAGGACCTCTAACATTTGCAGTATATATCTGATGAGAAACTGACCTAACAGGAGACAGAGACTGTCCCACAATGTATATAAGGATATGATTATTATGTCAAATCTATTCATTTGTAACACTAAGCATGCTGTGAGAAACGTTTCACTTCTACGTTTAATGGAACCACTCAACACTGTGTCAGCTGACTATACTTTTTGCCACTGGCCAAATTTCAAATTGCAGTGAGCAGACTCAAAACTATTAGTAGTTTACATTTTTATAGAGTCTTTCATCTCACAAAATGCTGCTTTCCTTTACAAGCTGATACAGAAACCATATAATGATTGTTTGATCTACTGCTGCAGTGTAGAATTTAGTGGTCTACAGCAACATAGCACTTTTGGAGACAAAGACTGTTGTATCCATTTGAAACACAGTTGGAATGTTGGAAGGAAGAATGTAATTTTTAGATGGGGCATTTGGCCAAGTCATCAGAATTTGCACTCTATAGGTACAATTACTGCAGTGGGATCTATAATGACCACAAATGGTCAGAACTTTGTTTTAACATGTCATCCAAGGATGCACTTGAGTCACTCTTCACATCCTTTCACCATGCTGACTCATGGGCTGACAAACATATGAGAAAATTCTCTTAGTTCACTTATTTATCTCCCTTAAGTAGGAGCTCTAGATACCTCACAAAGATGAACTGAACAGCCAAACACTACCAAAATAAAAATTTAAGCACAATTTCCAATCTCTTTAATCTATGCATGAAAACCTGGTCTGTTAGTCAAGTTAATGGTCGTATAAGTTTAGATTCCCTTCTCCCATTGCTAAATTACTTCAAAGTCTCCCTGTGGTCTTGTTCCTGCCTTCCCGAGAGATTATGGAGAAATTCCTCTGGTGAGGTCACTAGACCCCCGGAAGATGATTAGCTCTGCCATTTTATCACTCTTAATTTGCTTGACAGATCAGAGAAGTGCATGAAGGAAGGAAAGGGGAAGAACAAGAACACCCATTTCTGTTGTCAGGAAGCTATTGAATTGGTTCAGCTTGTTCTTTTCAAACTTTCTCCCAAAGAAGTCATCCTGTTTTCACTACCATTTACCTTCCCAGGATGTTCTACATGACTTGTCCAGTATCTTAGTATCTTCCAGGTTCAGAAATTTAGCTTGGTGCTACCTGGTGAATGACAAACAGTAGATATTGCCAAAATTAGGTATTTTAATGATTCGTCAGTGAAGTATTAATATGCTTAAACTCTTAAAAATTGATAGACTTGAAACAAAAGAACATATTAGCTTTGTCAAAAAGCACAGTTCTTAATCACTCAAACTTTACTGTCAGATATTTGTTGCTCACTAAGCAATTAAAGATGATCTTATACCCTCAAAGCAGAGAAATGATAAAAAATGGGGTGAGAAAGCATTTTTGTTTTATCTTCCACGTATATGCAGATGCTGGTACTGATAAGAGTGAAGAATCATGTTAGTTTTGCATAGATAAAGAGATTGCTCTTGGCAAATAGATTAATGTACCTGTCTATACAAGCACAGAGGAAGAATTAAGAAGGGAAATAGATTAATATTCTGCTGAACATGAGATAATCGAATACGATTTCTGGATTGGCAACTGGACTAATAGTAATCACTGTAATAAACCAGGGGCTTTATGTCTCTGATATGCAGTACTAGCTAAAAGATAGTTGCTTCTCAAGAGTAATGAGCCTGATTCTTCATCACTCATCTTGTGTAATTATTGTGATGAGTTCAAAGTAAATCCATTATGCTACCAAACTGGATTTTTCCCCTCTATGTTGTGTTCATCTTGTATGAGCATCATGACTACTCACTGTGCAGACAATGAAGAATCAGGCTTAGTATTTTTATTTTCTCTGTGAATATTTGAAAAACATAAGAAATCTAGTGGACAACTTCAGTAACTTGGTCATGACTTGTTGTTTAAATATTAGATATTTAAATACTGTTACAGCCAATCCTGTGGATAGTAAAACCAAGGAAATAAATAGGAATGGATTAAAAAAAAAAAAAAAAAAAAAAGGAATCTGGCTTAACACCAAATAATACTTTTTCTTCTCTCATAATGATTTATTTCCAGCTAGTAAAAGTAGGCACACCAGTATTGAATAATATGAGAACAAGTCACCTATAACCAACCTTGCCATTTAAAACTTAAAACGTCTGCTCAAGAGGTATTAGATATCTCAGAATTTTTGGCATAGAGCTATTTTATTTTATTTTATTTTTTTCTAATTTATTGTGACCCTTTGTAGCTGAAGTAAAGGTAATCAAGATGAAATTATGTGATTCTATATTTTATTCATATCATTCTATGATTCTATGAAATTATAAAAACAGCCTAACTAAGTGGTAAAGGTCAATAGCAAGTCTTGTTTTAAGGTCTGGTTCTTATGAAGATGTCCTGTCTGTATTGTCAAAATGGATTAACATTATAAAATGATATCACTTGTCACCTGGAAGATAAGTGGATGTTAACACAACTAAAATCAGGTTTTGGCTTAAAATGTGAAAGCAACATGATTAACAGTCCTTTTTATATAGGGGGAATGGTCACAGTCAGGTGCTGGTCCAAACAGTCATTTAAGTATGTATTTTTTATAAATACTATTTCTGTTTGTGTGGACTACATTCAGATCTTGAGGTAATGTGGCTCCTGGCACTCTAGCACTGAATTGGAGTATAGCAAAAGAGTTGCCTACATGCTTCTCTTACCATCTGTTTTTCAGGATTACTGTTTTTTTGTTTAAACAAGTTATTCTAAGAACATGAACAGTCTTGAGATCACTTGCTTATCTTCCAACCCAAAACTGTATGAAAGGAACCTCTCTCAGGGAAGTGAGTAATATTTAGTTATTTCCCAGAAAATCTCAGTGCTCTGTGTTGAACATGCAAATACACAGAGAAATGCCTGAAAAATTCCCAAGAGTTTCACGGTTTGCCATCAGTAACATCAGCAAGGCAAGGCAGGGCAGAGACCTCGCTCTTAAAAATCCCTGTAAATGTTCTTACTTGGTCAAGTCCCACCAATAGTTAGGCCAACAGTTACCAATAATGTATCGAAAAAAACTTGATCCAGGAATAAAAAAATAAGTAAAATACAAACAATCTATCCTTCAGAATATACAAGAGCCTTAACTTGAACAAAATAGAAGCTGGGAAGAATGATAGCTCAACTTATGGCCATGCTCTGAAAGACTTTGGAGTCCTCATGTTTGGGAGGATTTTACCTTCGGTGACTTGAATCTTTGAAAAGACACCTGTGACTGAAGTGATACAAGACATGATTCTGTCAGAACAAAAGACAGTGACACTCAATACCTTCTACATAAATAAGAAAGCAGAAGCTATCTGAGGCACCAGGTTTAAAGTACAGCTTTCAGCTATTGCTACTTATAAAAGATTTGCTTTTGAAAATACCAGCTATGGTGTCATTAATTGCATCTTTCTGTGTGACTGCCTGAAACTGAAACAGTCTCAAAAGCGTGCTGCGTGAATCTTCATACTAAGCCAGAAGGTTTAACAACAACAAAATCAACCTTTTATCTTGCCCCAATCTGAGAGTTGTGGTGATGACATCTAATTCAGAGAGAAGGCTGATCTGTGTCAGGCTGGGATTTAATGTTAACGAGGACTGCCACAATGCAAAACACAGCCTCACTTTTCTGACCGAAAAAAAATCAAACAAAAAACAAAAACTTCTAGATGACTCATTTCCTATATCTACCACTTCTGTAATTTTCCAGTGATATAAAAACAGTTTGAGTTAGTTTGAAATACATTAGCCGCTTTGTTAATTAGTAGACATAGCCATTTCTTGTCAGTTCCATGGGCCGTATCCTCAGGTAGTGTAAAGCAATGACTCTCCAGCAGTGTAACTGCATTACTTTGCGCACCTCAAAATATCTGTGAATGCTAATTATTGCCTTGTCCATTACTGCCATTGTCAATTCAGACACCTGATTTACACCAGATGAGTTTGCTCCATGTATTTATTAGTTTCTGCACATTCCTCAAAGGATATGTAGGAGTAAATAAACTTTCAGAATAAGCTGGGCACATGCTCTCCATTATCTATCAAATCAATGTTCGATAAAGTGACACCATCACACACAAATCATGACTGTAACTATTAAACCAAGCTGAATTTGTATTGCTATTTCTTTCACTGTTGGGTAGAATTAACCATGCGGGCATATGTGAAGAGGCACGCTGTAATCTTTGGAACTGGAAAAAGGAGTTAGAAGCCCCACCCAGCTCACAACCTAACCTTTGGAACATGCAGCTGATAATGTGAAACAGAACATAATGCCCTGGAGGAGATACATCTGGAGGTCAGCTCAGTCAGATACTATGGAACTGTTCCAACAAAGCAATCAAATATCTAACAAAACCTATAAAAAAAAATCACATCTTCGCTATAAAGACATCCAGGCTAAGCTAGATAATGGTAGAGAAGCCTGATTTAATTTTCTGTACCCGTCAGGCAACCCAAGTGCTGAATTTTCCCTCCACAAACACAAAGTGAGGTTTCTAACTGAAGTTTATTAAGGCTTAGTTTGTCTAACCCAAGCATAATAAATTCATGTGTCAAGATCACAGTTGATTGTTCATCAGAGAAAAGTGAGACAAGATAATCCACTTTGCTGAAGACGTAATGCTTTAGGAATGTTACCAACTACTGCAAATGTTTAACTCCCTGTGCTTCATCAGTTATACAACAAAAAAACCATTCAGGGGCTGATTCTTATCTCGTGCTCACATAAAGCTGTGTCTAGACTAGGATTTGAAGGTGCGTTGTTTGAAAGTGTCAGCAGAGAGGTCTAGCTGGCAGATCAGGAAGCCCACCCCCTGAGAGACTTTCCCAGATGCGGAATTTTTGACTCAATTAATTTATAACACAAAGGGGTTTGTGCCACTCTGGAGATAGAATGTGACTTCAGGTGAGGTAGGGAGGTCTTGTCTCTGCCTAATCCTAGTCCAGGGTTTTCAGAGTGTAACGCTTTGCACATCATGGGCATTATTCAGTATATCCACACTTGTGCCGCATGCGTGGTATGCATAGATATCTCACATCAGATTGGATGGTACTTTGCTTTTGTAAGGCCTGTATTAGGTATAGGAAATGACCTTGCAGTGATAGTCCACCCTTTGATAGCATCCCCTTAGAGAAATATGGTTCCAATCTTGATTCCCTGTTCCACCTTATCTATGTGGGTATAATATTTTTACCTCTTTATTGCCCCCATTTCCAACCAGCTTGACCCAGCCACTCGCTCCCAGTAAACATACATCTCCAGTTGCTGAGAGATGCATTCAAAGGAAGGGCAGAAAGATTTACACAACATGCCAGCTGGATGTTAAGAAGCCATCCCACATTTTCTTTTAAAACACTGCCTTGAATTTACCATCTTTGGTGCCTCCATCACTGATTTGCCCTTTTACATTTCAGCAGCATGTGACACTGCAAGAATCCTTACAGAGACTCACTATGTGTCCTTCTGCAGTTTGGACCATGCCATGCTGTTACTCTCACTGTCTCAATGCTTTTAACAATTACAAGGGAAACATAACTTCTTTTTTCTTCTTTTTTCTTCTGAAGGATGGCCAGCTATTTCAAATTTTTTTTTTGCAGATTTTTTTACAGTTACTTGTTTCAAGAGTGTTTCTGAGGATTAATGCAATATTTTAGTTATAGGTTATATTCTAATTTGATTTAAAAGCTTCCAAAGAAGTATTTCCAATAGATGAACAGAAGCCATAAATGTAAGTGTGCAGTTTTTCATTTTATAACCATAGTTATTTTTTCATTTTTATAAAGGACGATGTTAGGCGAGAAGAGAACTGGGTAAAGTTTAAAGCACATTTTGAGAAAAATTGGGTAAACAGTCAGACTGCTGTCTAGAAATGTGAGGAGAAATTTCCTGCTGAAATCCATGGGAAAGTAATCACTCATCTTGCTGGTGCCAGGATTCTACTCTTTGTGTTTTACAAATTAAATACATACAAATATATTAAAAGAAGTATTGTAAGGTGAACTGTGATAGTTGTTTTTGTAACAGCTTTCATTCTATATATGCATGCTTTAAACCTGGTATGATAGCCAGTGCTTTACAGTGTCATTAGTAAAAGTGAGATTGTGAAACTGCTATTCAGAAATGTATTCTGCTGTCATATATGGAAGATACCAGCTCTTGGTAGATAAAAAATATATTTTTAATAAAGAGAGGTGCTTCAGATGTTTTCATCTTTATGTAGGCCTAAGTTCAGCAAGTGAAGTTCAGTCAGACATCTGACTTCTACCCTTCTAGTATGAATAGAGTTTTCATGTTCAAAGTTAGGTGCATGTTTAAGTACATTACTCAACAGAAGCCAGAGTGAAAACATCTTTCATTTAAGATAAAAATTCCTGCTTTAAGTTTTCTTCCTTGAACTCTGGCTCCAATTTGCAAATGCTCTATGGATGTTCAGACTTCTGCATGGTGCCCAGTGGGAACGTCGGCAGTTCTGCTTCACTGCTGAGTATCAATAGTGCTCCGAGATCAGAGCTCAGAGCAAACACTTAGGAAGGGGCAACCTTGTCAGTCAGCACTCAAGTACTTTGCTCTGTTCTTGACCAGCCCATGCAATTCTCATTGCCCTCAAGGTAAGATGAGTGGGTGGATCATGGAAGTGTACGAACAGCCTTCAGGATAATAATTCAGTTCCTCTCCTTTTACCTTGAAGCAGTATATTTCCACACACAACCAAGGTGCATAAGACAATATTCAATTTAGAGAGGTGTTTGGAATAGGATGGGCTGTATTTAAAAAGAAGAGAGCAATATGCCTTTTATAAATAATGCACTGGCTTGCAGTCATAAGACAAGCCCTGGATTTAAAGGCAAATGATGCAGACTTCTTGGCCTCTCTGTAAGGTTCTCTGTGAGTAAAGGCTCACCAAATGACTGAGCAGGCAAAGTAGCAAGTACAGCTGCTAAGCTTGTACTCTCCCTCAGTACAAAGAGCTGCTGCTGGCTCACACCACGAGCCTTGCCAAAGTGGTGTGGGATTGGGGTCGGTTGCAGAAGAGGCTCCTCTATTCTGGCATTAGCCAGTGGAGAGAACTGTGCTCTACAGGTATGCAGGAGTACCTGTACTCCCAGAGAAGCTGGGAGACTGCCTCCGTGGTGAGGGGTCTGCCTTCAAGGCACAATGCAGCACTTCCTTCAACTAGGATTTCAAGCTTACCTACTAACCTTCAGCTCAAGGAAAGTTGCAGATAGCAAAAACATATTAGGAGACCTGTGCATTGAAGATTTCTCATCTCTCTCTGACTTATGGAAATGCTTAAGGGAAAACTGTCACAGCGTGTCACAGCTCTTGTGTTCCTCTTTCAATTACTGTAGCTGACAAACATTTAAAAGCTAAGAGTGAGTAACTGGTTCAATGTAGTGTAACACTTTTCTACAAAAAGTTCACCTCAAATCTGATTCTGCCTTGTGCAGTTATCAGTTACGCTAGATGTCTCATACTGGCCATTTATCTTTAAAGTCTTTGTCCCTTTCCTATCTATTGACATGTTGACAGTAGGACAGATGGAAAATATGAAGAAAAAGGTCTTGCTACACATTACAATTCAGTCCATTATGTTACTGCTAAAATATTTATAATAAGAGAAGTTTAACATGCCTTTTTAAAAATAACATTAAAGACATTGCGTATAATTCAATGTGATATGTAAATCATGCTGTTTGCTAGAGTTATTGACTATTCTAGCCACAACTTTATGTAAAATTAGTTGTTAATTCTCAAGCCGGAATCTTTTTTTACCTGTGTATACTTTGGTTGTTTAGGTCTGAGTCAGTGGATGTTAATACCAGAGCACAGATTTCTTCTAAGTTGTTATAGATAGAACTGTTCTAGTCAAGATGCGATCCCTTTTTCAATAAAATTGCCTGTATTTTCAAGCTCCATCATGAACAAAGTTGAATACTCAGAACTTTCTGTTCTAGTTCTAAAGTTGATATAAATTGTCTATCTTCAGTACACTTATTTGTCTTAGCAAACAGTGGCCCAGGTCTGCAGCAGACACATCAGAGCTCACACTGCTGGACAGTTTGCATCTATGCTAGATGTGGCCACTGTCTATGCATTTCCTCCTTGAATAATCTGTTGCGTATTGAGAATACTGCACATTATCCAGATTGTTCTGGAGACTAATGCTCACATAAGTTTTATCTAGTATTAAAAGTTATTTGATCTTCCTAAGCAGAGCAAGAATAAAATTATCTTTTACATACTCTTTTACAGATATCTTAAATATTTAAATGAACTGCGCTGAAAACTTTCCTTGCGTGAAGAACCAATAATAATTCGAACCTCACTTGAAGCCTAGGTCAGTCTGACCTAGTGTAAATGAAATCTTGCATTTCACCAATTTTTCACATGCTTGTTCCGTCTTGAACAAAACCTCAGAATCAAATAAGCACCAGCTTCAGTGTAGAGGATGATTAACTTAAGGAGTTCTTGGCTTCTTCTTCAAGAAGGTTAACATGACCTTGAATGGCAGAAGAATATTATAGATTTGTATTGTTGAATCTTACGCAGAGTGTTGTTGTAAGAAGTTCACTTGAAAATGTTATTTTAAAGTGTTACTGAGCAGATATTTTTCTTTCACTGCTTTCTTGAGGCTTTTAGCCCATCTACAAACTGAAAATAATCAGTAGGTTGGCTGTCTTCTGCTACGGTGATACTCAGCCAAATTCGTGCACATATTTCCCATTTGCTTCTGTAAGAGTTTTATTGATGGCAGTGCTATAAATTCTACTTCTACCTTCTCTCTAATTGGCACCAACATCAAATGCTAAAGAATGTCCTTGGAAAACCAAGATGCCAGGAAGTAAAAATGCACAGCTAAACTCAGTTCTTCACTGTAGATATAGTTATCTATTAATTTCTGTGAGCTTATTCCACATAGGAACTTTTATCTTCCCTTATTAAAGTCAATAACAAAAATGTTAACATGAATGGGGCAAAATTAGGCATATAAGTGAAAGAGAAGCCAAATCTTGTCTGAAGAATTCCCACTTTGGACTTACAGCCTGATGCAGTGGTCACTGAAGCATTTCTAAAGGTCATAGTATGATATGATCTTTTCATAACTGTTAGTGGAATTAAGGCATCTTTATTCTGCTCTGCTTACTAGCTATGCTTATATAAAAAGAGGATTATTCAGAGCTTCTTTACTTTTGAAAGTGGGCATTATTTTTTAGAGAGAAATAAAGCACACTCAGTTTGAATCCACCAAGATCTATGTGCTAGCCACACCACACGCTTGTACTTTCCAATTGTAATTTGTAGAGAAAGTCAATCTATTTTGAAATGCTTAGAAAAAAAGAAGTTAAATTCTATTGATGATAGAGGAGTAGGAATGATCCCAAGTCATGCTAATGCCCTTAATTAGACATTAATTGCCATCCTAGTGGGCATATGAGTGAGATGCACTTTCAGTTGAAGTGTGGAAAAACAGTCAATTTTTTAAATCTTCTCTTTTCAAAATTTCTGAAAAGAACCTTCACATTTTCCCCCCTTCCTTTGTACACTGCTGAATTCCTCATTACAGTGAAAATAAAAATATACTTCCTGAAGCTGCCATTAAGCAAATAACGTCTTTGATGTGGGTATATAAGACTACCTGACACTGTTAATAGTCTCTCAACTTTATTATGGATGTTGTTGTTGAACATATTTATTCACATTGTGATGGCATTGATGAGTACTGGTTGTAGCTTAGAGCCCAGTTGTGTACTATAAAGCTATCATAGTCAAAGTAATCCATTAAAATCTGCTAAGGAGTATAAAAACTTCCCCTAAGAAGGTATACACTTATACTAAGTTGAAAAGAGAAAAAAAGAAAAAAAAAGAAAAAGAAAAAAAAAAAAGGATTAGAAGGAAGACAAGACAGATATTACAGCAGAGAAAAAAAAAACCTTAAACCTGAACAAAATTAATCCAATTGGTCCATTGGGTAGAAGAGAAGAGAAATAAAACCTTGGCAGTTTATTCAGGCTGGCCAAGTTTCAAGCAAGAGAACAGTTTCAGTGAACTCTCTAACTCAGCTCACATCCTCAGAATTGTGCATGCACATGAGCCCCGTGCGACACTGATGAATCTTACATGTTTCAGATGGTTTCGGAATGAATCATTTGAAAAAAAGGCAGATGGATAGATAGACCAGAAGTGAGGGGCTACTTGGTGTTTTGTGTGTCGAGTATTAATTTTGATGTAATCAAGATGACTTTTCAGGTGAAAGTTGTTCAAATGTTCATACTTGTGTTTCACACAGAGAACATAGTTGAGAGTTTCCCTGTGGTGGTCACCTTTTAAGACGGTGTTTGATTAAAATGTACCTATTGAAAAGGAGGATGCTACTAGAGCCACCGTTTGAAAATTGTTCATTTACATCTAATTGCACACGTGATATAGCAGAAGAGTTCTTGGGAGCAAAGTAGATGTACTTTTTTTCAACAAATTTACTTGGAACACTGAAGTTATCTATCATTTTGAATCTGTAAACATGGTATCATTTTTGTAATTTTGAATAGTTCTAGAAAGTATCACCCATGTTAGCACACTCATGTCACTATCACAAGCCTAGTTTCTTCTCAGAGAAAAGCAAAAAGATTCAAGGTTGCAATTTGAACGTTAGCACTTTTAACAGTATGCACCAAAGGCAGCAGAGCCTGATACCTTCTCTGTGATAGGAATGCCTAACCTTTCTGCAACACAGCTTTATTTCATTTGTCTGTAAATGATACAAAGATGAATCATCTATAGGCATTCCTGCACTGAAGCTTAAAGAGGATAGATTTAGGTTGGACATGAGGAAAAAGTCTTTTACAGTGAGTATGGTGAGGCACTGGAACAGGTTGCCAAGAGATTGGGTTGATGCCCTGTACCTGGAGACTTTCAAGGTGAGGCTGGATGAAACCCCACACTACATGATCCTACTGTGCATCTCCCTGTTCTTTGCAGGCAATTTGGACTAGATGACAATTAAGGGTCCTTTTCAACTCTAAGGTTTCTATGATTCCATGATTCTGTGAAGTACCTTTCAACAGCTTTCACTTTTGAAACCAGAAGATTTCTTTACCAGGAATGTATGTTCATAATCTTCTGGATCCTTTTGGCGAGTAATTCACAGAACTAAGCTAGTTAGCATCTGTTGCTTTTCCAGCCAGTACCTGAAGCAGCAAAACTGCCCCCATCTTTATCTTGTGTGCCAAAAATGTCATGCAGTGAGGTACTGTACATGTACATGCTCACATGCAGCTGCCCAGGGATCCTTCTGTTGTCTTTCCTGGAATGAAATACCAAAGGTATAGGAGGATTTGTGATAGGGATCTAAAGGATTTCTGGAAGCTCTCAGTTGAATGAAAAGCAATAATTTTAACACAGCTTCTCTCTTTTCTCAAAAGTATCAGATTTAAACCAGAGCTGCATAAGAGCAAAATAAACTTCAAAGACCACCACCATAGCTATGACTAATTTCTTATTCATCCATAAAATGGTGACATTCAGCTCAGCTGGCTGGGAAATTCATTCATCTGATGTCTTGTAGCAGTACTTTCACCCAGACTTCCAGAAGACTACACATCCCTCACTTACTGCCCTACTGAAGGAAGCACCAAAGAGCAAATGTGCCAACAATCACTGCTCTTGCTGCTGCTGAGGAGAAGAAACAGCTGCTCTGTGGAGGGAAACTAAGCAGGTGTCATCAGTGGATGTGGCTGGAAGAGCCCAAAGTAAGGAACATACAAGCACCAAGCTCCAAAAACTTGAGACCAGCGGTATAAATGCACATGTGACCATTGCTGTATCACCTCTGGAAGTCCAATCCCAGTGATCTGGGGACAGTCAGACTTCTGCAATCAAAGTGCCTCACTGGCAGCATTGATTTCTCTGAATGATGAGAAGCCTCTTCTGTGAACATCATTTATCCTAGCTCTGACATTCTATATCTATCTGCTTTCACTCCTTTACTTCTTGTTACTGGGTATGCTGCACTACAGAGTTACATGATTAAACACACGAAAAACTTCTTCCAGAAGGAAGGCTTGTTTAAAAAGAAAAAGCTTTAGAAACGGAACGATGGTGGTACTTTAATGGATGGTACAATGGACTACTGATACTGCCCCATTGAAACAAAGGGCTCTTTACAGGAATCCTCCCTTTGGCCTGTGATAGACCTTGTGTCCTGGGATCACAATGGCTCACATACAGAGACAAGAAAGGAAGCAAGAAATCTTGTCATTTCTTTTCCCTGTAGGATAAACAGCATTGTATTCTACCTTTAACCCTGGAGGGAGACGCCACCACTTAGCAAGGAAATCTATATTAAGTGCACTTGCTGGAATTATTTACAGTATCATTTGTTCCAGAAAATGACATTGATAATATATCACTGAACTCAGAAAATGGAATTTGACATGGATAAAGGCCTTCTGAGGAGTAAAAAGCACCCTCCTTAATGAGCTTGCCTTATTAAATAATTCTCCATTTTCCTGCCCTAAAAGAGAAGGAAAATACCATTGCTCTCCCACAATACTCTTTATCAGCTCACAGACAAGACACTTTTGGCAGCCCGGCTTTAACCAGAAATGACTCCACAAAAAACAAGAATATTTTCTAGTACCTTATCAATACATTTGTTAGCTAAGCAAAATCTCCATCTCGCTGTATAGAGATCAATTTTTCTGAAGAAATAAGGATTCATCTGCACATCTTTCATCACTGTAGACAACTAGATAGCTATTTCCCATGTCAAATAATATCACCTGTAACAAATGAAAAGGGAGACTGATAGATTGGAAACTTAAGGAAAAAATATGTTTATTTAGAGTACCCTAATAATTCACATCTTCTGTTTGCTTCTTCTTGCAGTTTCCAGAAATGCCTGTATAACTTTCATGTAGTGTGTCAGAAGTTTATTCAGGAAATTAAGATATCCTGCTGGCCAAATCTGTTTTTGTAATGGTAACCCTGCAGGTTGTATGCTACTAGCACAGTTTTTATGCCAAGAAGTTCCTGTATTAAACAGGAGAGGTTAAAAGTCAGTCCTGCCTTGCAGCTGCTTTTAGTGAACTTTGGCAAAGGTTCCCCCGTCTATCCATAAATGTATGGTACCACTGCTATATGAGAACATTAATCAATGTTATCTGTCTTATGATGACCACAGATTACCTTGTGATTTTGATGGAAACCACAAACAGAAACACAAATTCCCATTACTTCTTTTATTTTTAGTAGAGCAACTATAAACATTAGTTAGCATTAGGTTTATTCCTTGAATCAATTTCAACAGTGAGCATTCTTTCAGCATATGTTAAGAAAATGACTCAGTGGTTATGCTTTCTTCTCTGAAACTCCTTTTATAAATTGAACATGGTGATATCAATTATCTCTCTCTGGTTTGGAAAATTCGGATATCTTTTATGCAAATAACATCCAGACACAGCAAGGGTTCTGTAAAACTATAATTATAAGAAGGTAAAATGTACACTGGTATATGTATGTTATGTATGGTATTTATATGGGAGAATGCTTTTCTACTACAAAATGCAAATACAGATCACAAATGTCAGATTGTTTTTTTCAATGAAGTAAAGTTGATTGTAATTTTCAGGGCTGCTTTTAATATAAGATTAAGAGCAAAGATTCTTCCTGTGTACAATTTAATTTAATGTTTGAACATACTTCAGGAAAAGTCCAGTTACCTTCACTAATTATAGAGGAAACCAGGAGTCTGAAAACATGGCTAGTCTGAGAAACACCTCGCTTCAATATGTAAAGCACATGTGAAGGCACCCACCCGGCTGTAACTCCTTTGTGAGAGGAAGAGAAGAACTGAATCAGCTGTTACCTTATTTTCACAACCTGTTTCCAAGAAAGATGTAGAACATCAGGCTTAGTAGATGGCAGTGATATATTCAAAGTATAAATGGAGATGGTTTTCAGAAAGCAAGCAACTACAATCCTGTGTCCCATGAATCAGGTCATCTGCATAAGTCTTCAAAGGAGAGACACACTTTTGTTACATGATTTGAATTCCCAGGTTCCTTAAAATACTTTTATTTTTTTTCTTTTATGGTCCTTGGGAATCACATCGAATATTGTTCTAAAACTTTGTGCATATTGTAGCACTCATGTAATTGACAAATGTACTGAATTTCTGAGTTCCATCTCAACCATTAAAAAAATGAACACTTTTAACACCTATTAAAATTTATTCTTATCAGCAGCAAACATGGTATCTTGGCATCTTATAAACCTCTTCTTTACTGTCCTCATTTATATACAAACTGATAGTCCCTGGCATTTTAATTGGGGTGTTTCAATCTGTCATGGGGAAAAAAAATAAAAGCAAAAAGAAAAGCATGTATTTATGCAGTAACATCAGCACTGCACTTTTACCCCAATGGTAACACCATATTAAGGACACTCTGAAATGATCTGCAAACAATGTGGAAATTAACCAGGGCTCTTTAACCACCATCCCTGCAGCCAAGAACATTTGCAAGATACTAACAGCCCATCCTTCTTTTCTCCCAGTATTTGAAAGGAGATTGCACAGTTTGGGCCAAAGTAGAAATAAAATATTAAAAAACCCACATAAAATGAATAAATAAATACAGAGAGAAATCCAAGCAAGGAGGTGTTAACTGATGGGAGACCTGACTGTAGCTGGTTCTCACTGAAATACCTGCCTGAAGAGGGAAAAGGATAGGGAAGGTGAAATAATGATTCAGCAGAGATTCAGTTTACAGCTTAATCCAGTGAAAATACTATTTGGACTTTACGAATGCAGAAGGAAGAGGTTCTTTTATTCTGCAGACCTTTCATAAAGAAATCTATGCTCTTGAAAACAGAGTGGAGCTTTTGTCTACATCCCTGGATATTGACCTCTTTCTGTTATGGGTAACAGTGAGCACTACCTGTTTTGTGTTCTGTAACAGAACTCAATTACATGTCTGTTTTCAAAGTTAAGTTTATTACTTGGGATTAGAAGCATTCTGCTCTTTGAGTAAAGAAAGAGATAATAGACACTTGTAATGTTCTGTACCTTGTTGAGATTATAGTTTGGTAGTGCTGTCTGGTTGGGGCTGAACAGAAGGTTAAGTCTCATTCAGTATCTCACTGTGCTTGCACCAAGTACAATAATCAGCACTTCCTTGGGATGAGAAGGTTGAAAGTGAAGTGCTGACACAGAATGGATCTTAAGCCCAAACTCCAGAATGGAGGATCTGCTATCTTGTTTTATAATCTATATCTTCTTACAACAAGAACTTTTTTTTCGCTAGGGCTCTTCTGACTCCATTGTTAGATAGCTGGTTCCTAATTGATCATAACATTTCTTCCTAATTAGCTTCATCAATGTCATCATGAATCATGAATTATTGTTGCATCAAGTGGTCTTCATCATAAAGACAGGACTTTGATTAAAAAAAAAAAATCCCTGAAAATTGTATAGTTCTCTATTAAGTATCTCACAGAAATATTTTAATCCTAACTCCAAATTGCTCAGCAAAACTGGTCTACCAATGCAACTTTGTTACCTTTTTTAAAAAAAAGGACTGCTGTCTTTTAGCAGCCTTTTTGCTGGTCATGCAAATATGATGCTCATTTAAAGCCAGTTAAAAGTTGTTATTGCCTTAATAGAAACTGAGCTATGCAAAGCAGGAAGGGCTGAACTGGTTAGAAAAGAAATAAAAGAAAAAAAAAAAATAGATCTCTGCAAACATTTTGATGATGTCTTGACTTTTCCAACACCAAAATTTTCTGACCTTCATTTATAACAGCATTTAGAAAATTAAACATTTAATCTTCCAGTGCTGGAAGAATGTGGGCATAGTAAGTATAACTCACTCCACTCACATATTCTACAAGTTATCTGCTGCAAAGTATTATTTGCTGTATTCAACAATAACAAAGCTCTTGTTTCCAAATAAAGAGGTTAATTGGCTTTGTACAAAATATGCATATATGGCAGGAATGACTAATATTGGTTCTGTGAAGGCTCATTGCGATGGATACTAACATTGTTCTTTTATTACCATTTTTACAACAATCTGTCCTTGACCAACAATTACACTTGCAGAGCCCATGTTAGCATGTCCTTAACAGCACGTTCACTGATTGTGCTGTTACACTACAAGGCTGATGTTATTTCATGTTATTACATGGCTGATGTTATAAAGCTGTTATACTACTAGGCTCTCCATTTGCTTAGTCTAGTAGTGCAAATGGCTATGAATCCTGATATCTGAAGTCTTAGCATTGGTTTAAGAAACCCAAGTGCGGGGGTATCATGATGTAGCAATGTTAAGATCTAAATAAAGTTGCACATTATACATCTGCTGGACAATTGAAAATCAAAAATCATGTACCTGTAGATTCTGTTTAATATTATGGTGATACATTTAAGATATAAACCTTCAACAAAGGTTTTAACATTTTTGACACTGGGATGGTGGTCTCTGCCTGTAAGTGTTATTTTTCTGCCATAGCTCCAGAGACATGTAAAAGCTTGATTTGACAAAGAGTTGGCAGACACTGCTCTCTGTTTGTCTGAAAACACAGAGTTTGTCCATAGCAAATAGCATCTCTGCTCAGAAAAGGCACCTCTGTCTCACGCAAATTTCACCAATGACCATGAATGTTTCTGATTCTAAATCCTCCAGTCATGTTCTCGTATCTTGGATCAGTTCCTAATGTTGGTATCTCAACGTTTTGGAGAAGTTCTAGTATAAAACAAATTTTCTGTCCTTTGTTCCTCTATTTTCTTTCCCAGTTTTCTCCTTAATTGCAAAGAGTTTTAGGTTTATGTAACTAATGTGTTACTATGTCTCATGCAGCTTACATTGCTAGATCTGTGTCCTGGAGGAATATTTAGTGAAAGCTTAGTGGTGTTTTTTTTGTTGTTGTTTATTTGTTTTGGTTAGTTTTTGTCATTGTTTTTAACTCATTTCAAATGTTAGTTTGCTGATGGTAAATAATGTATATTTTTTCAAGTTTCTCTCGAGATCCATATGATGAATAGTAATGAAATGTTAATTTTATTTTCTCTATACATAACATTATTACTGGAAAAAATCTCAAAAAAATCCCAACTCATTTAGACAGATGAAAAATGAGCAGTGTCAGAGTTCTTTTGTACAAGTTTTACAGCAGCATCCACACACGACATCTAAAAGTCACATACATTTGTAAAGATTTTGTCACCAGTAAACAATGGGCCAGATTCTCAGTAAATGTAAATTTATCATCGTTCCATCTATGTTTACAGCAACCAAAGGCTGTCCCGCTGCTTCCAGGATTACCATATTCCAGAGTTACTCTATTTTATATAATTAGCTGTTCTAATTGTCATTTGCTGTGTAGCTAGATCCACTCCACTACCAAATAAAAGAGGGGAAAAATGAGACATTAAAACGTTGTAGATTTAAGCAGTGAATTCTGCAGGGTAGGAAATAATGTTTAATAGCAACAATGTCTTGCTGGTTCCATCCCATGTTATTAATAGAGTGTAGTTATGCATGTTTTGGTAAACATCTGTATGAACAGCTAGCTTTCTGACCTGGCTGTAGCTGTATTTAGAGGACAACTTGGTTTGTATAAACTGAGAGGTAGGGTATAGTGAACTTGATCTTTAGTCAGTCACAGTGTGCACAGTTGTGCCTTAAGCACCGTCATTCTTCTGGCAAAAACATAGGTACCTAAAACTCTATCTGATGTTTACCTACAGTCAGGATTCTTTTTGCTTGATTGAAATTAAAGATTTCTATCATCTCCTCTCAGGCCAGAATTATTTTCATGGCAAAAATTTGCTTTTACAATCTTCTTTGGAAAAAAAAACAAAAGCAAAAGCACCTACATCCAAGCTTTTCCTCTAAACTTTTCCACAAAGACTTGAAAATTCAGTATTACAAGGACTGAAAGACACTGGGTCTGCTGAAAAAAAAAAAAAACAACCCCCAAATAACAACAAAAACAACAAAATTTGCAAGCAACTTAACAAGATTAGTAGGTATTTAGAAAAAAAATCTTTGCTCTCAGTAATAACCCCATTCCTTGTAAGTAATTAGAACCAGAATATGAAAGAATATTTACTGCAACATAAAAGGAGGAAATGAACTTAAAGGGCAACACACTGTACTAAGACTATCTGAATATATGCCTTTTTAATGGCATTTCTAAAACAGAAACTGTTCAATTAAATGCAATCTGTCATGGTGGAAGGGAAAAGGAGGCAATTATGCCAAAAAAAGACATTTCACCATGAATGGTAACTTTTCACTGACTTAAAATTTATATGTGTGTGTGATGTTTAAATAACATCAGACAATTACAGAAATTTAAAAATGATGAGCTTGTAAATGGATTTTCTTTCTATTATTAATTTGTTTTGAGCTTGTTTCAGGACTATAGAGCACACATTTTCCTTTATTTGCCCTTTCACTTCTTGATGAATATTTGTCTTTGTGGAAGCTGAGCAATAAGGTTATATTTTCTTACCATTCACCAATAATCCTCAAGAAAAATAGCTGAGCAGAATTCCTTATCTGTCCCAACTCAATGCTATTCAGTTATTTAGGAGAAATTGTATTCTGTCTATTTAAAACTCCAGCTGCATGGCACATTTGTACAGTACTACTCTGCATTGTGTTGTACATCTCCTTCACATTTTTTTTGTCAGTGCAAATGGAATAAACAGTGTTTATCCACTCCACAAAAAACAAGGAAGATTTTTTTGTTTGTTTGTTTTGTTTTTTGTTTTTTTTAAAAAAAAGGTAGCAGGAGAGTCAAAGGGTAAAAATAAAAGATCACAGTGTTCCTGAGAGCTAAGGGCATCGTGTGTCTCAAGGAGGATTTGACTGCAGGTGCCGAAAGTTACAAATGTCTGACATTCAGTAGAAAATGGAAGCAGGAAACAGAAACCTTCTGGGGGCATATTCTGCTAAGTATACAACAGTAAAATGTATCATATCTACTTATCATTTTTTTGCCATTTGGACTGTATCTGTCATTACCAAAAACAGCCAGCTTAATCACATTAGACCAAAGCTTTGGGGGGACATTTAGGTCTTCATATCTCTCAAGTGTCCTGATTTAATTTGGACATCCTGAACTTTCATAGTAAATCAGAGTTCCAGCTGTCCTCTAACCAGCAGGCAAATTCTCACTTTCCATTATTCTCTCCTTATGCTGGCACTTTCCAGAGGGTAAACAGAGGTCTGATAACACATGGACACAGAAATGTCAGATGCCACTCTATTTAAATACAAAGGCATTTTAAGGTTGGTTACTTGGGCAGAACTGCTTGCGCATATAAATTTCCACTTCCAGTGGATTAAAAGCAAGAAAGATACTGTTTGGATTAAGATACATGCCATTCAATTACTCTTTCACTTTAAAACAAATGTAGGCGCTTCAGTTTTCCATGCTTTGTGCTTGGAAACAATGCTGACTTAACATGCCAAGTCCATTTATTTTTTGTCTAATTTCAGTGCTTGTTTGTTTGAAACTTGACGAGAATTTTTTTTTTTTTGTCATCAGGAAGTGCCTAGTCACAGAAATTTGTGCCAAAAAGTACCTGTTTCAGTGACAGCTCCTTCAGGAAACTTTTCTCAGTTTATGGCAGGGAGAAAGGCATATCTGCCTTAATATATCTGGTTAATACTACGGTAAGAGTTTAATTTATAGTAACCAAAAACACACCATCAAGTAAGTCCTTAGCACTCCAGTGGTTCACTTCTAAGGTTTCCAGTGTTTCAGAAGAGAATCCACAAGCCATTGGCAATTTTGGTGTGTTCCTCTGTCATTATTTTATGGAATATTATCAGAACACAAAGTCTTACATATATTTCCTCATAATTTCAAACATTTTCAGGAATAGAAAGCCATTTTGCATACAGCTAGAGTTCTGTGATAGCTTCTGAAGATGCTTATCTTAGCACTGGCTCTAGTGTAAGCTCCTGGGGTCAAGTACTGTCACCTTCATTTACTACATACATCCTGGCAAAAAGCACTTGAAAGCCTTGAGCATGGATGTATGACTTTAACTATAACATGAGCTGTAGCAAATGTGAAGTAGATGTGGAACAGCAGGAAATGGAAATAGGGAGATATGTAATATGGAAACCTAGCCAAGGGTCTTCATTCACTGTTAATACAATGAAGATTCATACTCTTGGATAAATTTCTTCTCCTTTCTGTTATACCAGAACATAGTCATTATTAACTGCTCAAAGAATCAAAACATCTTTGCTTTCTGCAAATAAGAATTATAGAACCCCCAAGAGTGGTGAATTAAGCTCCAAAAACAGTAAATCAAGTCACAGGCAGTTGGGAAGTGCTCACTCATCTCGGTTTGTGCAGTGGTTCACAGACTGAAGTAGTCTACAGGTTGCACAGTGAAGAAGCCTTTTGATCCCCAATAGCTGCTACTCCTTTCCAACCACAGCACTAGAAACATCCATCTTTTCAGCCAAGAAGGTGTTGCTACCTCAAAGGAACTCTTTGTAGCTACCTGCATAGCATGATGAGGTGGCAGCACAGTCACTAACCCTGGAGGAGGGAACCTGCCTGGGTCACAATTTACACCCACAAGCCCAGTTCAGTCAAAAGATGGGGTATACGATATAAGTCAGGAAGGTCCCATTTTTACAGTCAAACCTATTAATTCGGTCATTTTAGAAACAGTATTGAAATCTTAAAAGAATCTTTTTGACAGCACCAGCTCAATAATTACTGTGTAAAGGGGCAGTTCTTGTGCTGAGAATGCTGATCACCATGGGAAAAGTAATACTCGGGACTCAAAATGGTCAAGACTCACCTTGAGCATGCATATCTCAGAAATAAGGGGATGAAGCTCCTTTGCTTAGTTTAAGATAAATGTTTTTATTCTCTCAGGAAATAATTCTTTAGCTAATCAATTATTAAAGCAGCTCAGTTTAGGTTGGGATTTATAATGCCTTTTCTGGGCTATGAAGATTCTCCGCGTGTTCTGTCGGTAGCTACATCTGTGGAATCACTTTCTCTTGGTTTTAAGTCTACTCTCCTTCTATCAACCTTTTACTGTTTTGCTAAATGGTTGTACTTGGCCATTTAACCTCCTTCATAAAGCATTTTAGAATTTTCAGATCAAGACGTAGGGTTATATCATTCCTCATGATTTTTCATATACAGTGATCAGCTGGGCAAGTGCAATATTCATTGTAGATTATATTGAATATTTTCTCATTTATCATTCATTCTGTACTAAATATTCAATGTAATGATGCACTATAATAATTAGATTATTGTAGCACAGGTACTTATCTTTGTATCCATTATATATGTCTCATTGTGTGTTCTAATACTAAAAATTTGTATCACTCCTGATGCCCTATACTGCTTTTTGTATCATCACAAAGTTTGACCCTAAATTAGTTACCCTTTCGTTAACCCAAGTGATGTTATTTTTCTTGCCTATTAGGATCAACTAACTTGTTTCCTTCTGTGCTTTGCGCTTTTAGCTTTCCTAATTTACTTTTTAGAATTTTTCACTTAATTAATTCAAGAAATCCTAGCAGCAAAAAAGATAATTGATGTATTAGATCATGTTCTTAGCTGCGGGAAGGCACTGAATGTATTTTTACTCAGAAGTGAAAAACAGGAGCATAAAAAGCATGAGTTTCCTATCTGAAAAATATCTTCTTATGTTTCAGTAGCTGGACAGGAGTATTTCTGAAATGCAAAGAGTATGTGACCAAGATAACATGGTATATCACTCCCTATAGGGATCATATAGTACAGCTCTACTTGCAGAGACAGTATTGCACAAAAAAAATAGTTTATATTCATACCAAAAGTCAATAGAATAGAAGTTAAGGATATGAACTTGAATTTACTGTTGGCTTTAAATACTTAGATTCACTGTGATTATTATAGGCATCTGTATCATCACCCATCAAATCTTAGTGAACCAGTTCTATTGATCTCGCATCAAATCACTGACTCCTGCACATGCAGAGGATATTGATATTCATTGGTCTATCCCTAAACAAACGGCCTTTGCTAAAACTCCTGACTGAATTTCTGCGGAAGCCTTAAACAAAGAAATTGTGTGATCCCTGAAAACGCTGGTACCAGCTGGCTCCTGATGATGGCTCCACAGGCCTCAGTGAGTCCTACCTCTCCTCAGAGAGTGATGGTGGCTTAATTAGTTTCGTATCATCTCAGTAAATGAGGATGCCAGGAACACCAGTATTCCTAATGACAAATGTATTGTAGGCGGTATGGAGTGTTTCAGCCAGAAATCCATGATGTTGATAGAAGTGTTGCTCCTCTTTGTTGCACTTGTACTGTATCCTCAAACCATAGCTGCAATGGATTATTCCTGACCTTTCTTAAAAGCTTGATTGATTTTTCTTTATATCAGCATCACCAGGAATGTGTGTACAGCAAGAAATGGTTATTGCTACAATCTACTTCCAAAACTGTGGTTTGGGATCAATTAGTAGGTCATGAAGAATTTCTGGAAGGATATGGCTCAGCAGAGCTTCTGAGTAAAGCATATTGTATGCATTCCTAAGGCGTGAAACCCTTCTGCTCCCTAGCAGTAAAATATTCTCTTCACCTGGACTAGGTCAAATAGCTCTTTATGACAGTCGAGTTTTCCTTCATTAAATGTGAAACAACACAGCTTTTGGTTTTAAAAGTCTTCTTCTCAACTTGTTATTAGAGTAATTTTACCTACAGGAAACGAGAAAACTTTCTCACTCTTTAATCTGTTACCATGTTCTCAACATAAACAAACAGGAAATATCCTGAAAATTCGTATTGCTGTTTACTGACAAACACAGTAAGATCAGATTTTGAAAATATTTAAAATGGGATGTTATATCCAAATTTCTTCTTCCCACTGAAAGAAAAAAGAAATAGTGTGTTTTTTTCCTCCATAAATCCAACATTATTTGTACAGCTATGCTGAAAAATATCATTCAGGCAAATGGAGAGAGTTTTCCTGAGTACTGTAAGAAGAGTGGGCTTTCATCTGCAACCTCTTATTTATTTCTGCAATCCACACAAGAAGCAGACATCACCAACCTCTGTGAAGAGTGCCTCTGTACTGTGTACGAGATGCACTGAAAGTGAGCAATTGCTCTGCTTATCCAGGAAATACGCCACCTTTTTACAGGATAAAGTCATGTGATATGATAACGGTGCAGATTATCAAAGATGGTAACTTGATGGATCTTGTTCATCACTTGCAGGTTTTAATCTTTAAACCTAATGGTGAGGGGTCGAGTTTAGGCATGTTTTAAAGCAAGGCTTTATTCAAAGTCCCCCTACTTGAACAAACACAAGCAAGAAAGGTGCACGATGGACTGGCTGCAGATTCTCAGCTTTTCTGTCCCTTCTTCAGCTGTAAATTTTGGTTTCACTATACTACTGTGAATTCCTCAGTGACAAGGAAAGTTGTTTGGTCAGTCATAGTAGAATGACTATCAGAAAGCACAATCCTTCTAAAATGATTTAAGAGTTTGCAACTTGCTGCCAAGTCCTGGTTTTAATCTAGCAGCATTAATACCTAGATGTATCAAAAAGCAGAACAGTGATCCACATGCAGTTATACACCTTAGTGTGAATGGTTGGTAGTAGTCATCAACCAGAGAGTAATTAAGATACACTCCTGTTTTGTTTTTCTCTATATATTCTTCAAACCATACCCACTGGTGGTTTAATTTCATACACCATCATGGATGCAAATATATCTTTACTGAGTTACACTGAGAACTATGTTTTATTTCAATGGTTCCTGGGGACAAAAAGATGGATCGTTTTGATCTTTACAGAGAACTTTACCAGAAACTTACAATAGAAACGCTTTAGTAAATCTTATTTGGGTCTGTGATATATTGTCTCCATGCTGTATAATGCTTTTATATTAAATTAACCTGGATGGCCAAAGTTTTAATCATTTCTGATAAGCCACTGTGACTATCATTAATTTTTATTTTGCATGCTTTACTTGTGCAGAGTAGTATGTGACTCCAGGAATACCCAAAGTGACTTGAAACTGTTTTTCATTAGTTTTCCATACCATATTATAAAATTCTGTTACTGAATATTCCTGTGTCTGTGAAATGACTTAAGATCTTTTTTTAAAATAACAAAAACAGAACCTTACATACTGAAACAAACAAACAGGAAAACAAACAAGCAAGGAAAAAAAAAAAAAAAAAAAAAAAAAAGGCCAGAGCACATATATATCAGATCTGGGTCTTGCTCCCTTTCTGCATTCTTCAAAGAGAAGTGAAGTGATTGGGTAAACTGAGTGCAAAATGAATAAACTATATTTTTGCTTTGGTTTCACTTTAATCACCTTTGTGTGCAAGATGACAGAGAAGGTTTGAGTCACTCAGAATTGTCACTTCTATAATTAAAAAGAACTGTTACTAAAAGAGTAGATTCATTGCTCGGACTGGGATTGAATTACAGCATATGCTTAATTATCAGCTTTTCTTTCTACTTATTTTAATGTATTATTAATTCAGTTTCTCAAAATATCCTTTTCATTTACAACAGTTGATGGAATAAAATGTGACATAATTTGTTTTCTTTTCTCTTAAGTAGATGATGTACTCTTACAAGAGCAGGTCGACATGACCTAAGCTGTAGTTATATCACATGATAACTACAATAGGGCCTTATCAGAATCTCCTACTCTTTTTTGTGTTTGAAAATTCTAAAAAATAAAGGTCTGAGAAGACTTTAACCCTTCATAGCAAAACAATCAAAAAACTATAGTTCTGAATTTATAGCTAATACTTGTCTGGGGTCCTTCTTAACCAAAGTTGTACATAGGGCAAAAAAAATCTTTTTTCAGTGAAAGGAAAATAAGAAATGAATGCAAACTGGCAGTTGTTTTGATAGGCAGATGACTTTCAACTACACAGATATTAACATTTGATTATGTTGTTGTCACTCAACCTTTTATTTTCCCCCTTGTTTTATCTACCCTTCTCCTCTCCTCTCCTCTCCTCTCCTCTCCTCTCCTC